>OY720154.1:31063168-31305268 GCA_963082725.1 Pedicia rivosa
AATTTAAATTTTTAGCTAGAAATTTTGATGTAATAATTTTTTTAACAAAATCCTTAATTTTCTTTTTGTATTTTTCAGTTACAAATTTAACATTTCCAATAAATCGCGTTTGTTATGTATAATGTACGATGATATTATGTTAAAACATAAAAATTTATTTGAAGAAGGTTATGTTGAAGGTCCTGATCGTATACAAAATATAAAAGAAAATCATTAGTCTATTCAATTCAACATATTGAGTTTATAAAGAAAGCAGTTGAAAAACAAGATGAAAATGAGAATCAATATGATAATAAAAATAATTTACGAATACTTGGTGAAAAATTTAATTCTGTCTATTTTCATCCATCAACATATGAATGTTCAACATATGCAGTTGGTTCTGTATTACAAACAGTTGATAATATATTAACTGGACAACCACGTAGTGTTATTTGTATTGTACGACCACCCGGCCATCATGCAGAAGCAGATATGCCACATGGTTTTTGTATATTTGATAATGTTGCAATCGCAGCTGAATATTCTATTAAATCACATTTAAAGCGTATATTAATTATTGATTGGGATGTTCATCATGGTAATGGTATACAACATATTTTTGAAAATAATCCAAATATTTTATATATATATATCAATTGATCGATATGATTTTGGAAGTTTTATTCCTATGAGTAAAGATGGTGATTATACAAAAATTGGTAAAGGTGCTGGTAAAGGTTTTAATTTAAATATACCATAGAATAATAAGGGAATGGATAACATGGAATATAATACTGTATTTCAAACAATTATATTACCAATAGCATATGAATTTAATCCAGAATTTGTAATTGTATCAGCTGGTTTTGATGCAGCTATTTGCAAATTATGACCAGAAGCATATGGTTATTTTAGACATTGATTAACATCATTAGCAAATGGACGTTTAATTTTAAGTTTAGAAGGTAATTTTCTTTTACAATTACTTAGGTTTGAGAAGCAAATAACTATTTATTATATCTTTACAGGTGGTTATAACGTTAACTCAATATCATATTCAATGGTAATGTGTACAAAAGCATTATTAGGTGATCCATTACCATTAATACAAACATTTAATCGTAATAATTTAAATGCATTTTGTATTGAAACAATACAAAATGTTATTTCCGAACAATCAAAATAATGGAAATGTGTAAGCATCATCAACACCATCAAATAAAGGAGAAAATCAAGATGGTGATAATGATAAAAATAATACTGAAAATTCTTCAAAAAATTCAAATAAAAGAAAGTCAGATGATGAACAACCAGGACATCACGTACCACTGAAGTTAAACAAACACTTGTTAATTATATATCAGAAAATATGCGGTTAAAAATAAATTGCTTTCTTTACTTTTATTTTCGTGAAGACGCTAAAATAATTAATTGTAGTTAATTGTACAATTAACAATTCTTGAAATATCTGAACAGTAATGAATCCTTCTTCCCAACGACTCACGCTAATTAGATACTTTGTTTTTTTTAGGCAACAAGGAATACGTTTTAAATGTAAACGTTGTAAAAAATTTTCATTATGTTTAAAATGTTTTTCGATTGGTTATATGAACGATAATCATGATATAACACATCGTATGTATGAAATAAGTACAAATAATAATATAAAAAAACGTAATAAAATAACAACAATATTATCAAAAATATGTAATTGGTTTTCAACATCATCAACAACAACAATGTCAACATCAAATCATCCGCATAATACAGCAATGAATATTGATTCAATTGAAATATGTCTGGATATTAATCAAGATTAAATTAAAACTGATTCAATTATAATGTCCAAATTAAGTAATGAAAAAGTTAATTTTGATAATTCTGGAAGTATTTTAAATGATCAAATATCAAATAAAACAATTAAAATTAATTTGGGAAAAATCAAATTCATATTTAATACCAAATTCAAGTACACCATTAAGACAACAGAATAATAATAATAACAGTGGTGGAAAAAGATCAATTGATTTATGCAGTCCATTATCACGATCAAGTTTGTTTATTTATTTTTAAAATTTTTAAATAAAATTAATTGTATTTTCTTGTTTTTTTTCAGTACATCGAATCGAAGTAAATAAAACATATTTGGAACATAATAATAAATCAGATTTATCAGTACGGGATATAAGTTCGTGGTTGCAAATGAAACGATCAGTTTGTGGAAGTTTTAAAGAAAATAATACATTTACAAATCCATCGAATATTGAAACAGAAATGACAAATTTTAAATTTTTATTACATAAAGTGAAAGAAATTGTTGATGGTAAAAAGATATATGAATTTTTAATTATGCATTCACATTGCGAGATTAAAAGATAAAAAGAGAATATCTTCTTTTTCGTATATGAATTCATTTCCAATTTATCTTTTCATTGTCCAAAAGAAAAAATATAAAATCCTTTTTATTTATTTATTTATAGATTCATACAGTGACAATATTGAATTATCAAATGCAACACATCAACTAAAAAAAGTTTTAAATGATATAATTGGAGAAGAGGAAAGAAAAAAACTCTGAATAAAAGATAATTTGTGCATAATACATAGAACAATAATTGGAATAAAGTAACTAAATAGATTTTAAATAATGCAGGAGGGATAAGAGATAGTAAATTTGAATAATGAGCTGTTTTACAAATATATAGTTTATGCTTTTTTTTTTTTGTAAACATAATAAATATTTTATAATTGAAACAAATGTTTTTTGTTTGATTTCACAATTCAATTGATTATTTTAATAGAATTTCTCATATTTTAATTAAAAAAAATACAAACAAATATATATTTTATACTTACCTTTAGAAATCTAATTCTTTTATAAGTTTATAAGTTATTATTACCTAACATTCAAAGATTTAATAAATCGCGTGACTTCCAAACTTTACAATTAATAGACTTAAGTTCTTTGTCAAAATTTATAAAAATATTAGAAATTTTCAGTGAAAATAAAATTTACTATATTAGGTTGGAATATTTTAGAAATGTAGCAAGAAGAAGATAATTTATATAAGCTGAGAGAAAAACTAAAAAGAAATTAAAGACATGAAGATGAAAGCGCAGTTGAAGTCAAATTGGAACAAAGTGACAAATCTTAAAATGAAATATAGAAAAATGAAATTAAATCAAACAGAATCTATTGAAAATCAACTAAATAAAAGTGAGAGATGACGTCATTTCCGTATAAATCATACCGTTTCAAAATGAAAATAAAATGTTGATTAAGAATAACAAAATTATATAAAATAAGTACAAATAATAATGCAAAAAACGTAATAAAATAACAGCAATATTATTAAAAATATGTAATTGGTTTTCAACACCATCAACAACAACAACAAAGTCAACATTAAATCGTCAACATACAGCAAATAAGACGTTGAGTTTGTGGAAGTTTTAAAGAAAATAATACATTTTCACATTCATCGAATTTTTTTTATTTCTTTTTTATTTAAATGATTTTGATATTTAAATTAGCTTCCAACGGATGTAAATAAGTTATATTAAGACTTTTACCTAAATCCGTTGACTAATTTACTTGTAATTTTATGAAAATAAAAAATCAAAAAGTTAATGGGTTATTTCAATAAATTAAAATAAATAAAAATTAAATTATGAATTATAGAAACATAAATTATAATTTATATATTATATACATATATAAATAAATAATATAAAAAAATTCGTTATATTTATTGTTTAAATAAATTTAAGTATAAAACCTTAACATAGATGTCGCCGTCTTAAGTTAATTAATGTATTTGTTGTATAGATGTCGTGTTTTTTTTACTAAATATATTTGAGGATGGCTAGATCAATTCCATCCTCACTTGTCAGTTGTCACTTCGGTCTAGTTAATAAAAAATGTTTGTTTTGTGCTAAATAAATAAGTGAAGTGATTGAAAAGTATTTTAAAATGATGAATAAATACTTAGTGAATCTTTAAAAATAATAATATAAATATGTTACTGTTTTATAAATTTAATAATCATTGTTTTTTTTTTACTAGATATATTTGAGGATGGCTAGATCAAGTCCATCCTCACTTCAGTCTAGTTAATAAAAAATATTCATTTTGTGTTATATAAAACAGTAAATAAATTAAAATGTGTGTTAAATGGCTTAACAATTATTTAGTGCATAATTAACAATAATAAAATTAATGTGATATTGTTTTATAGGTTTAATATAATAGTTATTCTATTTTACTAGATATATTTGAGGATGGCTAGATCAATTCCATCCTCACTTCGGTCTAGTCAAATTGAAACATTAATTAGTGTATATAAATTGAGTGACGTCGATGAAACAAAATTTTAATTTATTCTATAAATATTTGCTAATAGTTTAAAATAATTATATTAATATTTTAATACATTTTAAAAATATATATACACTTATATTTATAAAAAAAAAACTCAAGATAAAAAAGTGCGGCTGAAAAAACTTTCAAATATAAGTATGAGGAAGGAAGTTGGATAAAAAAATTTGAGGCAATGCAATTAAAAAACATTATTTTATTTAAATTATTTAAAAAAATTTTATTTATTAAAAAATACTATTACATTTGTTTTTATAAATGTAAGTAATATTTACATTAGTTTATTATTATTACTTATTAATTATTTAAATTTATTTTATAAACAATAATATATTATTAACAATTAATTTTCTTTTATTTTACCAGTATCACATCCCCCACTCTACTACATTTCTCCATGCTGTCAAAAGTGAGGCGAGGCCGCTTCAGCCAGGTTGTTATGACATGTAATCTCACTTTATAGTTTGGACATCCACCATAAAACTCATAGCATTTATTTAGCCGGTGAAATTATAAATAATTAAAATAATTAAATGTAAATTTTTAATTTAATTTTATTGAATTAAAAAAACATATTCAAGTAAATTATAATTATTGAAACTAAACAAATGTAAATAATATTATGTGAATATATATTATATTTTCATCTTCTTCTTTTTTGGTTTTGACGTCATTGGAGTTTTGAATACAGTGCTAAAAAATATAATTGAAACATATAGATGTAATAAAACAGTTTTGAACAAAAATATAAGAACAAACTTACTGGCATGTTGTACAAATTGGACTATATTTACAAAATACTATAATAAATAAATTAATATAAGATTAGACTGATTAAAATATTTAAAATCAAATATAAATTACTAGACAAACAAACAGAACAAACAAATCCAATATCAATCATTTGTCGATGGCAGAAACAGGCAGCTCGATAATCTACTTTAACTGGTGGTGGAAGTACTAATTGATTTCTCATTTGTGGATCTGGAAGAAATACCCACTACAAAAAAATAATTAACATTTATATGAAGGTAAGGATTATTTAGTTCTCACCAATAAATATTGTAACAATCCATCCAATTGTGGTAATCTTAAATATTGTCCGCCTGTAATATCACAACCTTGCTGAAGTAATCCCAGTGATTTCTCTAATGCACAAACATCAAGTACAATATTTTGTTTTTGAGCCGTAAAAAATACATTCATGTATGTCATATATTGGGAAGCACATTCGTTACTACCAGTTACAACCAATATTCTAGAATTTATTTTACTTCCTGCTTGTTTATTACGTTGAATCTAAAAATATAAAGTTTATACTGAGATCAACTGTAATTAATTGAAAGTCTTACTCTTGCAATGTAACATAATGCCATTCCAATACTTCCCGCTAACATTGATTCTGTTTGTGTAACAGCTTTAGGTGCATTTGTTATAAATGTTGCCAGTTTTTGTTTAACCGTTTTTTCTACCAACGTAAAAACCTCATATTGACCATCAATTTGTCGAATTTCTAATGGTTTACCGGTTGAAGGATACAAAAATTCACTGAAATTCAAAATTATTCGTATCGAGTTTAATGCAAATATAAAAAAAAACTTACGTTGCGTGATGATGACAGGCCAGAACAGCAAGTTTATTTTGGGCTCTTTGCATCAAATGAGCGTTCCCAAATGAAACGATTGAATCTAAAAAAAATTACATATTTTAATTAATTTGCTTAAATATAATTTCTTGTTTAAAATAAATACCTAAACATTGTGTCAATGATGATGGATATTTTCTAATGATTTTCTGTGAAGGGTTTGTATCCAAAACAATAACCAGCAAAGTAGGATCTTTACTGGTATCTTTGAATTATTAAACATTGTTATTTTAATACTAATATATAAAGAAATTAAAACAATTCTTAATTACCTTCTTCTTTCGGTTCCATGTTTTGTTTCTTCTTCTTCTTTAGTTATACACAAAACGTCAAAAGGCCACACACATGCAAACCACAAACAACAGGTATTGCCAGATTCAATTATTTTTATTTTTAATAGAATTACCAGAGAAATAAAACTGACGGGAAACACTTGTATCAATAATAGGTGTGTTCTTTTAAAAATAGCGCTACGCTAGTGTAGCGTAAATTTACAATAAAATGCCAAATGTAGATGAGTCACTGAAAGAACGACGAATTTTACGCCAAACGGTAGCAAGCGTAAAATATTATTTTTATTAAAAAAATTCACTTTTAAAAATTCCAAAATATAAAGGAAAAACAAATAAATAGTGAAAATGTAAGAAAGGGTTTGTTAATTTTGTAAAATCTGGAATAAAACGATTTTGCGAACCTAGAGGAAAGATCCAATTGTTTACGCCAAATAAATAGGTGGTGTAATGATTGGCGTAACTATAGTCTTTTCAGTGAAATTTTTTAACGAAAAATAGTTTAGTTACCCTACGCTAGCGTAACGCTATTTTTTGAAAGAACACACCTAATTTGATTTTTAAATTGTTTCAGTTAATTCAATAAAAATTATTATTTTGTAATAGAATAATAAATAGATGAATAAATTTAAATAAAAACACAATATAAATTAATATATCACAAAACTAATTAAATTTTTTATTAAGAAAAAAAGTAATAAAATTACAGAATAACAATCACAAAATAAAGAAAAATATATATTTGTATAAATTTAAATAAAAATTTGTTGTCTATATAATTAGTGTTATTAAATCTTAATGGCAATTAATATATCTATATTTAATTATAATATACGAAGTTAACCTTTTTAAAAAGTATCAAATTAATTCTCAATTATTATAAATTATATTAATTTATTATTTTATTAATTTAAATAATCATCATGAATAAATCATATTTTTATCCCATAAATTTTCTTGAAATTTTTGTACTTCAATTTGTAATGGTTCATTAATTGTTGTTGTATCATCAACATCTTCAAAATTTACCCATGTATTTTGAAAATATTGTTTATGATGATCTTTTGAACATAATTCAGCTGTTAATTCTGAATTAAAATCAATTAATAGACTACGCATTGTTGTATCATCTGATTCTAACATTAAATCAGGTTTTTTATTAGTTTTACTATTTTTATTGTATGTTTCAATTGTCATTTTATTTGATGATGGACGACGACGTCGATCATTTTCATCTTGCCACAACTAAAATAATTAAATTAAATATTGTTATTAAAAATTTTACTCAAAATAATGAAAAAATATCAAAAAATAGATTCAATTGTGGAAAATTTCTTACCTGAAAAGCTGTTTCAAAACTTTTCGCAACAGTCAGTGTAACATTTTGTGCAATTTTTCTTTTCTGACATAGAAATGCATGAAGTACTAATGCATCATCTTTAGAACTGGCACCATCAGATTCAGAACTGCTTGGACATGATTCATTATCCAAATCATTTACTGAATTTATAAAAGCAAAAACATGATTGTGAGCAGCATCAGCAGAACAATAAGATATTCTAGAACAATGAAAATTGTGAAAATTTAATTATAGGTTTTTAATTATCCAATAAATATTTTCGCTAAACGAATCAAGGCGAAATATTTTCGTAATGTCATTAATTAATTTTTAATAATCAGAAATAGAATTCCATTAACATTTTGGTCATAAAAATTCCAAATCAAAAACAAAATTCTCTCATTTATGAATAATTTACTTTATTTGTTCAAATTAAAATAAACTAAATCATCTTGTTTTGAATAATTCATTAAAAATCTTTAGTAATTAAATGCAAAAAAATGAATTGTTTCACTTACTTGTATATTGAAACTTGCATTAATGTTTCACCACTTAATGTATCACACATTTCAATACCTTTTGGTGAAATATATAATGCAACTCTTTGTAATTTTTTCCAATTTGTTTTTGCCAATGTTATAATATTTTTAACAGCTTCAGCTGTTGTTTCCATTGAACGTGCCGCTTCAACATTTGTATTACCCAAATATTTAACATTAAACATTGTTGGTTCATATTCCTCAAAATCATCATGATTTTTTGAAAAATCTTGTAAACTTGTTGCAAGTGCCCATTCCTCTGATAATTCTAAAATTAGAAAAAAAACATAATTTATAGTTTGAATTTAGAACATAAAATTAAACTAAATTTTTTAATCTTCAAAACTTGACCTTAATAAAATTCTAATGAGATAAAAGTAATTTTAACACGCGTTCTTCATTTAAATATAGAATAATCTCTTCATATAATTAAATACTCTTAGTAAAACAAAGATAATCTTTTATTTTAAGATTAGAAAAAAAAAAAAAGAAAGAAATCAAGTTTTACCAAGGATATTCATAATCGTATAATATTTTTTTGAAATTATATAAAATTATTTATAATTAAATGCAACGAGATTTAATTCTGTCATTTTCATTTTCTCTCTAATTATTTTAAATTATATTTTTAGTGTTTGTGTTTTTAAGTGAACTTATCTAGATTTTTTATGTAATCATTTTTATAATAAATTCACCTAATCACACACAAATCAATATAGGACTTTTTTTTTTCTCTATTTTTTTATGTGTAATGAAATCTTATTACAGACTAGACTAGGCAAGACAAAAAAAAATTTACATGTTAGACTTTGAAACTAATTATTTAGAAGCGTTTAATTTTAATTATTTTTGTGCGTTGGTTTGTTTTTGTTGGTTGTCTTTTCTTTTTTTTTTTTGTTCTTAATTGATGACGACAAAATAGACGGTCGACAAATATAATTTGCATATATTTTATCTAATCTTTTTTAAATTATATAAATTGCGTGTGTGTGTGTGTGTGTAGGATTAATTCAATAAAATAGATGGAATTTTTACAATTAAATGTTAATCTCGTTGGTCATTATTTAATAGAAAAATATTAATTTTTAATTCTTAAATATTTATGTCGTAACTGCAATAATTTTTTTTTGCTATTAAATAAATTAATAAAGAAAAATTTCTAACTAAATATTTAAAATTAAAACAAGTATAAAAGGTATCGGTATTTATTCGTAACCTTTTCCATTAATTAACTTTTATTACTAACTTCTAATTAACTTTTATTACTAACTTTTAACTAACTTTTTTTATGTTTCTTTTTCTTATTCATTATTTGATTTTTCATTAAAGAAAAAGTAAAATTGCCAATTAGCGACTGAAATTCCATTTTCAAATGTAGTTTTATTATTGTGATAATAATATTTCAACTACCGTAATAATTAAATTGATTGTAATAAAAATAAATAATTCTCAATCTCAAGGTGATAATTATAAATTTCATAAGTATATTTTTTTATTTTTGTCAATAAATTTACATTTCTTAACTTTATTTTACTTTCATGCTTTTTTTTTTCAGTTTATAGAAATAATTTATGATTATTTTATTATTCTAATAATAAAATATAATTAATTGTAATTCAATGAAATCCATTTTTGTGTGTTTATTTTATTATTACGATTATTACGATAAAGTTACCAAAAAAAAAAAATTCTCAAGAAATTTATTTACAGAAAAGAAAACAAACAAACACAACACAACAAAGTTTATGACAAGAAAAATAAAATCAAAACAAAATAAAGAGACACAACAATATGAACAAATTGAATTAAATTTATTAAATTGAAACAGAAAGAACGGAAATTCAGTTAATTATTTTTTTTATTAAAATATATAAATCAGTCTGTCTAAACTCTAAGTAGGTACATTATAATTGATTCAATTAATTCTTCTGATGCAATAAAATAAATGATTTAAATGGAATTGAAATAAAATCATATAAATACAATTTCCTTATAAGTATAGAAATTAGTGAAATTAAAATTTAATTAAATTGAATATGTTTCACTTGTTTTCTTTTTCTTTTATGTTAAATTTCAAATCTTTTAGTTCAACCAAATTGTGTTTCACACTAAAATCGTTAGAATCTGAAAATAAAAAGGATTCTAATGTGTTTAGAATTTTAATTTATTCTAAAGAAATCCAATAATTTCCACCTTCTGTTAATATTATATAAAGAGGAGGAAGAAGAAGAAGAAGAAGAAGTAGAAGAAGTAGAATGATGACTAGAAAACAACAACAAAAATTATTTGATGATCGAATTTCAAAAATATTTTAGCAGTTCATTAAGAAAGAGTGAAAGAGAGAATAATTTATGAAAGAGATGAACACTTTCCCCGTTAACAGATTGTTAAATATTTGGTGAAGCTGAAACATTAATTAGATCTACAATTGCTAATCAAAGTTTTCTTTCTTATTTCTGTAAAACAAAATAAATCAACATTTGTGCTGTAAATTCGAAATTTTACAATTTCTGAGATTTGTAAAAAAAACTGATCAGAAAGACAAAATTAAGTTTAAAAATTGTTTAATAAATTATTTATTACTGATTGGCGGTGAATGTAAAATGATGAAAGTTATTACAACATATAAAGTTAAAAGTTCAATTTATGTTTATAGATTTTTGTATCATTTTGTATAAATTCAAATCTAATCAAATTACATTCAGATGCTTTTCTTGAACTTAAATTAAAAAAACAACAACTACAAACTGCGATCAGTCCGTACTCTTAAGAATTAAAATGAGTTTTTTTTTGTAATAAAATGAAAATTATAAAATTGTATTCAATTATTTTCCACCACCCTACCTCCCTTTTGTAAGGTTGTTCTCGTGGTAGGGGACATTATAACGTAAAATTTTCTCACATTACCATCTAAGAAATTTATTTATATTTTTTATAAATCAAAAAATTACATCAGACAAATGCAAACAAATTATAAAAAAGAAAATGAACAACAACAACAAAAAAAAAAAAAAAGTCATTGAATTGAAACGTGAATTATTACATCATCTAATTTATGTTTGTGTATACACAAAGTGCACTCTGTATCCCCCTTACCTACCTACAATTACAACTTTTATAATTTTTTACATTTTTACATTTTCACTTAATACAAATTTTTTTTTGTTTCTAGTTAGAAATTAATTTAAATTTAAAATAAGTGAAAGAAATAAAACAAAACGTCTATATGTGTGTGTGTATGTGTGTGTGTGTGTGTGTGTGTGTTTGATTAAAGACAGATATTGTCAGATTTAAATAAAAACAATAAGTGTAAATTTTATGTTGAAAAATATTATGCAATTAATTTTTATAAAAGTTCAGTGAAAATTACAACAACTACAACAACAAAGACAACAACTAAAAAGAATAAAAATTCTTATCAAATTCGGAATTTTTTTTTTTTTGTTCAATGACAAAAATGTTGCAAAACTTCAAAGTTTTATTATTAGAAATTTTGTAACTAAAAATGATCTTATAAAATTAATCATAATCACTAAAAGTAGTTTAAGTCTCATTATTGTTCGTTAAAAATTAAATTACACAAAATTGAAACAATTTATTTAATTTCATTTTATTTCATTTTTAATTTTTGCATTTCTATAAATTTTTTAAATTTTTCAAAAAAACAAAAAAAAAAGAAATTTAATCAGTGAAATAAAGAAGAAGATGAAGAAAAAGAGGAAGAAGAAAAAAGAATAAAAGATCGTTAAGGTTAAAATACTTTTTTATTTTAAATTCTAGATTCTATAAAAAAAAAAAGAAAAGAAAAGAAAAAAAAAACAAAAAAGTTTTTTTTGAAGTTTAAAGAAAAAGATAAAGAAAGAGGAGGAAGAAGAAGAAGAAATAGAATGATGAAACAACAACAAAAACTTTACTCTACTTAAATTAAATTGTAATTTTGTTTTTTTTTTTTATATAAAAAACTGAAAGAAAAAAAAACTAACCAAAACATCAACAAAAACAAAGTTTCGTGTTTAGCAAAAAAAAAAATAAAAACAAAAACAAAAATAAAAACAAAACAAGACAAAGCAAACAAATATTTAATGACGCGTCATCGTACAAACTTTACACACTTCATTTACAAGTTTATAGAAGTAAACGAAGAATAAATTGTGTGTATGTACAATTATTACATATTTTTGAAAAAGAAAGAAAGAAGAAGAAAAAAATGTAGAAAAAATAACAAGAGTTACGACAAACAAAATATCAACAACAACAACAACAACAAAAATGCGCACATGTTTAAAAACAACAAAAATATTGATGAAAATTTTGTACTTTACACTTTCTGTTAAGTGGAAATTATATTTTGTAATTTAATATTTTTACATCTGTATGTGTGTATGTGTGTGTGTTGGTATTTTTTGTTATTATTTACAAAAATTAACAAAATAGAAAAAAAATGTGAATAAAAATCTAAGAAGTTACAATCAAAATAGAAAACAAAAATAAATAAATAAAAATCAATAATTTTAGTAATTTTAGAAAAAACATTTGACTAAAGGAGTAAGAAGAAAAAGAACAAGAAAAAGAAATATAAAAAGTTGTAAACAAAAACAAAGAATAACTCAGAAAAAAGAAAACAAAAAATTCACGCGCCATACAAACAACCGAACAGACAAACAGACACAAGAATAATAACAACAAAAACAGAGAATAAATAAATGAAGTCATAAAATTGAAATCTTATGAATAATTTTACTCCAAAAAAACAACAACAAACAACAACAAACAACAAACATATAAAATATAATGTCATAAATTTTTTTCTCTCTTTTAAATTTAAATTTATTTCAAAATTTTTTCTAAATTTTTTATTTCTAAATTTTTAAAGACCAAAAAAAAAAAGTACATAGAAAAAAAAAATATGACAAATATATTTGCAAAACAAAAAGAAGAAGAAGAAAATAAAAAAACAGACAAAAAATAAATACAACAAAGACGATAACAACAACAAAAAGTATAAAAGTACAAAAAGAAAAACTGCGAATAAGGAAGTTAAATTTTTTTTTTGTATGTGAGAATTATTTATTATTTATGGAAATGGCAACAAAAAGAAAAACAAAGTACCGAAGTAATACTGGAATAGAGAGAAATAGGTACGTGAATTGAATACAAAAATTTTATAAAAAAAAAAAAAAACAAAAACAAGAAACGAGAAGAAAATGAGAAAAAAATGAGAAGAAAAAATTACACACAGAGAGAGAGAGAGAGTAAGAGCGAGATAGAAAGTAAAAGAGAGAGAGAGAGAGAGTAAGAGAGAGAGACAGAGTAAGAGAGCGAGACAGAGTAAGAGAGCGAGACAGAGTAAGAGAGAGAGAGTAAGAGAGAGAGAGAGGAGAGAAAAGAAAAAAAAATGATGAAGAGAAAATAAGCGCACGTGCCAAAATTTAATTAAACCAAAAAAAAAGAAGAAAAATACGTTAAGGTGAATTTTCGTTCATTTCCATTTTTCCTTTTTAATTCTTCTTCTTCTCTTTTCTACTGTTTTTTCTGTTTTTTTTTTTGTTTTTTCTGTTTTTTTCTTTCTCCTAACTTTTGCCAAGACTTTATTTTTCTTTTACTTCTTTACTTCTTTACTTCTTCTTCTTTTCTTTAAAACTTGCAAAATAAAAGCAACAACAACTTCTTTTGTGAATGAACTAAAATTAATAAAGAAAAGCCAAGCAAAGCAAACGCAATAAAGGAAAACAAAAAAAAAAAAAAAAAAGAAAGTCGAATAAATTATTTTACATTTTGCCGCTTTTGATTTGTGTCTGTTTTTTTTTTTTTTTGCTTTGCTGTTTTTCCATTTTCTGCGCTTTTTTTTTCTTTGGTTTTCCAAAAACAAAAATAAAAAAAACTGAATAATTCAAATGAAGGGAAGTGGAAGGGAGAGGAGGAGACAACCAATAACACAAAAAAAAAGTACTACGCACATTTTGTAAGCAACTGAAAAATAATTTCTGTTTCTTTTTAAACAAAACTTTTGAATTTCAATTTTTTTTCTTTTTTTTTATTCGTCCAATTTCTGTTTAATTTTTTTTTCCCTTTCCCCTCTTTTGTTTTTCTCTATTTTCTGTATTTTCTTTAGCTTTTTTTTTGTATTTTTGTTTTGAACAAGCACACATATACACACACACACACACACACACACACACACACACATATTTGTATTGATTAAAATAAAACACTTACTTTTATGCCTTGAATTATTTTTCCACATATTTTTAAGAAAAGCCATTTTTTTGTTCTTCAATTTAATTATTTCTCTCTCGTTGTCTTTCTCTTCTCTGTCTCTTTTTCTCTTCTCTGTCTCTTTTTCTCTTCTCTCTCTCTCTCTCTGTTGTATTGTATATTTCACGTTTTGTTCTATTTATTTATTTATTTATTTATTTTATTGTTGTTGTTGTTTTTCTCTTTCCTTTTCTCTGTTTTTTTTTCTTCCAATAAAAAAACTCCAAAAAAAAATAAAAACACCAATTTCTATTTTCTTTTTACAAAATTCTTAGAAAAAAATTCAATTAAAAATTAACTTTTTTTTTTCTGTTGAATTTTTTTTTCCAAATTGAAAAAAAAAAATGATGAAAATTCAAATAAAAGAAAATTAAATTTTTTTTATTGGTTTTTGCTTTTTCCTTAATTTTCTTCGGGTTTTTGTGCAGAATTAACAACAACAAATAGAAAAACACTTTTTATTTTGTTCGTTTCGTCAACAGATGAAAAAAAAACAGAAGTTAAAAATTTTCAACGAGAAAATGTTTTTTTTTTTTTTACAAAAACAAAGAACAAAAAATTAAAAAATAATTTAAAAAATTGAAAAAATAATAATAAAAGATATTTGTACGTCCTCACAAGATCACTGATCAAACACAAATGTGTGTTCACGTATAAAGTCCTAGACCCCAGAGAGACGAAGAAGCTGGAACAGAGAATTATTGAACGAGAATGTTTTTTTTTCTTCTTTTTTTTCTTTTTTCTTTTTATTTTCCAAAGTTGAATTTTATTTTTTTTCTTATTTTTTTCTCCAAATGCGCGAATTCAGCGATCACACTCTGTCACACGCACACATTCACACACACACGCTGATTGTCAACACATACACATACAGTGTTTCAGTCGCACTCGTTTTAATGATAGATAATCGGACGCGATTTATGTGAACTTATTTCTTTTCTTTTTTCTTGTTTTCTATATTTTTTTTCTGATGTACAAAAAAAAAAAGAGAGTGGGAAATTATTTTAATCTCATCAATCGTATCGATAAGTTCTTGATTTTATATGTGGAAATTTGTCATTAAATGTTCGTTTTTGTGTTTGCGATGTGTGTGTGTGTGTGTGCGATCATAACAACAACAATAACAACGTAAGATGAAAAATTGTACAGACTTTGATTAAAGGTTGTTGACAATAATTAATCCGGTAAAAGATTCTGTGTTGTTTTTTTTTATTGAAACAAAAAATTCCGCTAATAAAAATTTATAAAAATAAAAGACACAAACTTCGTCTTGTTTCGGGTTCATCAGTTCAGTTCAGTTCAGGATTAACTTTTGTTCTAATTTTCCCATCAATCCATCCATTTATTCTTTCTTTTTTTCTTTTCCATTTTCTTTTCATCTTTTGTTTTTGGTTTTTTTTTATAAAAATCAAACTTGCTCTGCACGTTATTTATTGGGATTTACTGAAAGTTTACTGAGAGTTAATAAATTAATCATAACATGATTTTCACCTATGACAAAGTTAGATTCGAAACGATTTCTTTGATTAGCTAAATTGAAATTTAAAAGAAAAATGATTTACTCGCCGATTGCATAAATTATAAAATTGATTTTGATTTGATTTAGATTGTGTCTTGTATCAACCGCTAAGTTCATCTTGGACATCGTTTGTATCAACACCCAGATTCATTTAGAACACGGAATTTATACCTACAACAAACAATTATTTCTGATGATAGTCGGACATATTTCCACTCTGCCACATCTTATAAAGGCTTCAATTAAATTATAAAGATTTTTCCAATCAATTCCAATATTCAGGCTGGTTAAGTACTTTGGTGACAATCAGTTTTGTTTTTGTTGTTGGCAAATAATAATTAATTCTAGTTTATTTTACAATCATCAGGAAATTTATGAAATCAAAGAAACTGATAATCTTAGAAACGGATTAAATGTCAGGATCAGGGATAAAGCGAAATGATTGAAATTTTTATCATTATTTCAACATTTTAAGAAATTTATATGAATTCCACAATTACAAGTTCTGTCTGGAATCAGTATTTTTTTTTCAATGTCCCTGAATTTTGTTATTTAGGAAATATAATTGTTGAAATTTGTTGTTTAATTCACTTTTGTGTATTTTAAAAAAGCGTGTGCGCCTGTCTGACTTTTATACTCACCGTCACAGTCACACAAAATATGTTCATGAATATAACTGATTAGATTTTTTTTTTAGTTCAAGGAATCGAATATTTTTTAATTTAATAATAAAAATAATTATTTTGATAAGAAGAAGAAGAACAACAACAACAACTAAGTTTATAGAAATTTATGTCGTTGTCAGTCCACAACCACAATTATCATTTTTATATATTTCCTTTTATTTTTAGAATAAATTATGAGCGCGTGCCATCAAAAAAAAAATTGTATTTTTTCATCAAGGCTTTTCTCTGTCTTCTTTTTTGTTGTATGTAAAATTTGAATGTTTTTTGATTACGTTTGTTGTAATCTCATAATTTATTTTCCTTTCAATATTTTATGCGATTTAAAAAATATGATTTGAAGCTTTACAAAAACAAATTCAAGTAAATTGTCTGAAAATAACGACAACAACAAAAAAGGAAACTTTGAATAACGGAAGATTTACTTCAATGGTTTACTCGGTAATGGAGAAAAAAATTTAATTTGATTTCAAATTACATATTCCCGTTTTTCGTATTATTTCATCGCGGATTTAATTTCATTAATTCATGTTCTCGGTTACAATTAGGGAATTTATCTAACTTCATTGACGCACTGATTCTAACTTTTAATAACTTTTTCTTAATTTTTCGTAACTTAATTTTAAAATTTCATCAAAAATTTAAGCGTTTATAATTTTCCATTTTTCACAAACAACTAAACTGGAAAAAATAATTCAATAAAATTTTCTATAAGAAATAGAAAATTATTTAATTAAAGTTATGAAAGAATAATATAAAAAAATAAAGACTCAATTGGAACAACTAACTTTTTGTGAATATTCCATTTTAGAACTTTAATTTAAAAACCATTTTGATTGTTCTGGAATATGATCTTCATTAGAATAAACTGGATACGATAGGTATGGATTTCTCCATCAAAATCAACCCAAAGAATTGATTTAATTTTAAAATATTTAATCGTCTTAATTTATTTAAAGTCTAATGTGGAAATCAATTTAGTTTTATTTGGTAGAATTTTACTGAATTTGATTGAATCTATAGAAATAATATTTAAGTTTTGTTTGATTTGTGTTCGTTACAATCCGAACAGCTGATCTCATTAATTATTCTCTACTTATCACAGCACACATGAAATTCAACCAAAATAAAACAAAAAAAAAATCTATAAAGAAAATAAAACTTTTCCAATTTAAAAATATTAAATAAATAAAGTGCGCAGGAGACGTTCATAATGTAAAAAGGTCAAGAAATTAATCAGATTTTGACGCCACATTATTTAATTTTTTTTTTCGTTCTGTTTTTATTTATTTAAAAAATAAACAATAAACTTAAAAAAATAAATTCCCATTTTTTTTCTTCTTTGATTTTTCAAATGAAAAACTTCGTCTCAAATTTTTTTTTTTGTTGTTATTTTAATTTAATGTAAACATTTTTTGTCTAGATAACGTTTAATTCAGTTTCTTTATTTTGATAATGAATTAATGAATTAATGTTGATAATGAATTAATGTCACGAAATAATTTAAGTTGTACTTTAATACACTTTTTTTTTCTTTTTCTAACATTCTTAAAATCCAATCTAATTCCTCTTCACATGGATATTCGTCACAAATTTAACGGTATTACCGTCACTTACGTCATTTGTTTGAATTTATTTGACAGTTCGCCCTTTTGTTTTTAACTGTCAGTTAAAATTGTTCTAAAACAGCATTAAATGATAAGAAATTATAAAATGATTATGATAATGATGATTAACCTCAATACATGATACTATAAAATAATTATTGATGAAAAAATGACGTTTATAAGGTCGTCTGAAAATTTACAACAAGAAAAAAAACGAAGACGAAGAAAAATCTAATAATGAAACGACAAAAAAAAACTTTTGAGATAATTTTTATTTAATATTTTATGAATGAAAATGACAGTTTTCTGATTTTGTTCTTTTATATATATATTTTTTTTCCTTTTGATTTTGATTTTTTTTAAATTTTTATCTTAAACTTTTTGTAATAAAAATATAAATAAACAATAATAAATAAATAAAACAAATTAAATGTTATGACTATTTTTTTTTCTATTCAACAAAGTACCGCCATTTTTTTTTTCTTTTTGTTTCTGTTTTGGTTTTTGTTTTTGTTTTTTTTTTCAACGAATGAAATAAAAACAACAACAACAACAAAATAAACTAACTTTAGTACAAATTGAGTCCAAACTCTTTTCATTTAATTTGTTGTTGTTATTTGGTTATGATTATTGTTGTTATTTTAATAAAGAAAATTGCGTTTTATATTTTTAATTCGTAATTTATTTTACATTATTCCTTTTTAATCTCTGAAATAAATGTTTTTTATTATTATATTTTTTTGTGTTCTTTATAAAATAGATTTTTGTAAAATCATTTTCAAACAAAATATTGACATACGTCAATCCCTTGATCTAGCAAAATATTATTTATTAATCATTTTAAGTTCAAAACGGAAATGTAAATTATTTTTTCTTTTTCTCAATAATTTGATTTTACCGTATAATTACAATGAACTTCAAACTGAAACGAAATTGTTGTTGTCAAATTTGAACCAAACATTTTTTCTTAATTTTCACAATCATTTGTGACATTTTGTTTTTTGTTATCAAACAGAATAAAAAAAAAATAATAAAAACAAAATCATTTCTTTCTTCCTTTCTTTATTTGTTTGTTTATTCTAAATCTAAAGTCATGCGTAATATTTTTTTTAATTTTATTTGTAATTCCTAAAATGTGTTCTTTCTTCTATTTCTTTATCATTTTGCGTTTCGCGTTTTGTGTTTTGTTTTCCTTTTTTTTTTTTACTGCAGAATAAATTAAGATTTGTGCGTTTTTTCTTGTGTCAGTTTTAACTAGTTTTATATAAAAAAAAATGTTTTTAGTTCATTATTTAAACGTAATTATTACAACTGGAAACTGACCTACAGAGATATGAACCAAATTGAACTGCGCGTACATTTATTTAATTTTTTTCTCTCATATGAAAATATTGTAATTGGGGGATTTATTTTTTGTTTATAAGAATTTCTGTAGATAAAAATTGATTCTGTAGAATTTTCTAGACTTTATTTTTTTCTAGGTCAATATTTGTTAACTGAACTATAAATCCATTTTTTTTGAATGGTCGAAGTCGCAGAGAGGACGTTAAAGTCCATGTTGACTTAATCTTTATTGTGAATTAAATATTTTTTACTTAAACTTTTTTGTGAATTAAATATTTGTCATTTCCTTTTATTGTATTTCACGTTTTAAATTTCAAAATAAACAAAACACAATAAACTACAATAAATCAAAGTAAATGATTCCATCATGAAATCAATAAATGTCACCATGATGATCAGAAATTCAGTGCCATAACCTCAATAAATCAAAATTGTACCGTTATTTGTGACAAAAAAAATGATTGAAGGTAAAATTACAAAAAAAAGAAGAAGAAGAAAACATTGTATAAAAGCCGTATCAGACATGTCACGATATCGTACTAATTTACCAATTATTAATTGAAATTAGAACGAGACAAATGCCATTAGAGAGCAATATCATTTATGGTTTTAAAAATAGGTGTCTATAATAAATATTTATATCGGCAACGTTTTCCAAAAAAGTAAACAAACTACATGAGTCAAAAAAGAGACACTTTTCTTATATTCATTGTATTTTTTAATTGTTTTCAATATTCACTCACTTATAAATTGTTTTTAATTTTTTTATTCACTTTCTGTAATGTTTTCAGTGATTATCACTCACTTTTAATTGCTTTAAATGCATATTTATTATTTTGACAAATACAAAGTTGTTTTGACATTTTGACATTTCTGATATTGTTTATTTTGAGAACTGTTTCTACAGTGTTGCATTTTTAGTTATGAACTATAAAAGAATTTATAGTTTATTTATTGAAAAAAAATTTAAATTTAATTATTTTCTCTTAAAAAAAATTGATTAAATATGAAAAACATATATCCTCCAATGTAACAATTATAAAATAATTATTTTTATTATTATTTTTTGTATTTGTCATTATTAAATAAATTATTGAAATCTTCAATTGAACCAATTAGCACCATAAAAATTTTTACCATCATAATAGAGCCATAATTTAGCATAATAAAATTTGGTATTGTTTTATTTTGTACAAAAGAAAAAGGATGGATATCTCATATAACTCTCTCGTTTTTTCTCATGTATTGTCCTATATAGAAAAATTATGATCATAAAATTCTAAAAATTAGTGCGATATCGTGACATGTCTGATACGGCTTTAAGAACAGAACCAGAACGTTTATTATAAGTTTGTGGCGCTGATTAAACCAAAAGAAAAATGTAATAACTGATAATAAATAAAATGTGTGTTCAATAAAAAAAATTCATGCTATTCATCTGACAGGTTTATTTCATCATCAACTTAAACATTGACGATAAATGTACCTGTAATAAATACAACAATAACAAATTGTACATACTAATTCACTTCTCTGTTTCTACACGTTTATTATTTTTCATTTTTCTTTCTGTTTCTGTTTCTTTTTGCTCTGTTTTTCCCTTTATTTTTTCCATTATTAAAAAATTATAGGTAATTTGGACCTTGTCTTCTTGTTGTTCTTTTTTTGTACCATCGAAAAACAATCCAAGTTTATCTTTACGCTACAATTATTCATAAATGTTATCGAATATTACGTTATAAAATATGTAAACTATATAAAGATTTTTGTATGTAAGATCATGGTTCACTGAGATCTTGAAGAATTTATATTTTTTTTTACTTTTATTTTATTCAAAAAATCGGGAAAAAATAATAACAACAAAAACAACAACAATAAAAATGTACAAAATTCTGACATAATTCTGACATTGAACCGCAATTTTAATTTTTTTTTTGTTGTTTTTAATTTTTATTTAAATTGTGTCTGTTTGATTCTTGGTTTTTTCTTTTGTTTTAAACAATTACTTTAATTTATTAAACTAATTATAAAAAAAAACAACAACAAAAATTATTTATTTCATTTTTTTTTTGTTTTTTTTTAAAGAAAAAAAAATTGTTAACTGGAAACTTTTGCTTTATTTTTTGTAAAATGTTCTTTGTCAATTCTTACACTTGTACTTCTCTTTTACTTGTTCTTCTGTCTGACTCTATACTTATAACATAATTTTAAACTTGACTTGACCTACATTTTAGAATTCTTTATAATAAAAATCAGTTAAATCAAAGAGAAAAAAATGAATTAATTAAATTTTCACATAAAAAAAAAAAAAATTATTGACACAAAACACAAATCGTAAAATAATAAGATTCAAGTCTCTAGAGAGGATCAATATACGCTTTTGGATTTAATGTTGAGATGAGAGTTGTTTCGTTCCGTATTCTAAAATGGTCCTGATTTCTAATTCAGAACATCCCAAAGGCACTTCAATAAACGGTGGTTTAAAATTAATAAAACATGATTCCAGTTATGACCAATGATCAGATTTATGTCCAAAATTTTGAATACACAAATGATACGTTTATTCGCGCTATTTCATCATTATCTCCTTCTTCTTCTTCTACATAATAAATGTTCCCCTTTTCTTATTTTTAATCATAGATTATTATTTTTTGCTTGCAATTTTTCTGCTTTTTATAAAAAAAAAAAACAAAACAAAAAAAAAAAGGTAATTGGCAAAATTGGCTGACGTAACTTTAAGTTGAAACTACACGATGTTTATACTTTTTTTTTCTCTTGTCTCATTTCTTGTCTCCTTTGCCTCTGCGTATAAAAAAAATGTATAATTTGTCTCGTGTGCCTTGCATATTTTATAGTTTTTTCTTTAATATTAACGCTTTGTTGTTGTTGCTGTTGTTGTGGTTGTTATTATTGTTGGATTTACAAAAATTGATTACAGGTACTCTACTTTTGCAATTATTGTAAAACTATACTAAAACAAACACAGACACAGGCAGAGGTCTTTTTAGCCTTAGTTGCTTTTTTTTGGAATACAAAACCACCACAAAAAATGTAGCTTACAAATTTAAACAATTATTACGTTATTCATTTATTCTTCTTTATCGCTATCTTAATTGTTGTTGCCTATTTTTTCCCCAACCCCCCCACCTTCCTAATATTTTTGGAATGAAGGAAATGTGTCTCTTCCTTTTGACACTTTTGAATATCCCAATCATATTTTTGTCTTTTTAAATCATTTTTTAATTATATTTAAATAGATAAAATAAAACACACACACACAAAAAAAGTTACAGAACGAATCTTTTTTAAAAAGTTAAATAAAATTATTAAAATACAAAAACAAAGGAAGAGATTCCGATTAATTAATAACACTGATAAAGTTAATTAATTAATTTGAATTTTTGAAATCTATAAAAACGAATTAATTTCTCAAATAATTTAGTTTAAAAATCGGATATTTCCACTTTAAATAATGAAAAAAAGAAAAACCAACAAAAAAAAAAAAATGAACAAAAACAACAAATTTATTTAAAACATTTTTTTTATAGAATTTATTGTGGTTGCATTGTAGTTGACTGTATATTTCTTCGTATTAATATTTTTGTGTGAAGAAAGAATATTTTATTGTATGTATTTGTGTGTTTGTGTGTAACAAGAAAAAAAAACACAGTAGCAAATATATACCTATACCGATATAAATAAAATTTAACTAAATATACAATTGCATTCTTTTTCTTCTTGACGAATGAATAACAATATAAACTTTAGACATTTTTGTATCTTTATGTTCCAAAGTCCAATGCACGTTATCTTTTTGTCTTTTTTTTTATTTCGTATTTCTTTTGATTCATAAAATAAAGAAGAAGAAGAAGAAGAAGAAGAAGAAGAAGAAAAAGAATAAATTTAAATTATGAGTTTTGGTATATGAGATTTGACTCTGTGTAGAACAGGGTCAAATTATTTTTATACTTATTAACTTTGATTTCATTGATGATAAGCCAAGGTCATTTATTTTAAAAAAAAGGAGTCATATGGTGAAATTTCTAAAAAAAATCTCTTTTAATTGTGAATGCAGAATGTTATAAAATTAAGTCTTTTAATTAAGACAATTTAATTTCCTTTAATCCTTTAAATTATTGAATGTACTGAACTGGGAACAAACTAAATTATTAGAAATAAAGAAGATCTTCAAATTTGAAACTCAAAATTAGAGAGGAAAATTATTCGGAATAAAAGTAAAAACAAAAACAGGAACAAAAAATGAAAGAGGAAAAAAATTACAAAGAATGAATAAAAATAGAAATTTTAAAGAATCTTAAGTAAAAATATGATTGTTACATTTTTGTTTCCAATAAAATAAATCACTTCTAAATTGCCTTTTTTTTTTCTTAACTTCAACTCGTGAGTTTTTAAATTTATTGGTATTTTCTTTTTTATTTATCGTAAGTCATTACAAAAAAAAAAATGTAGAAAAAAAAAACAAAACGATTTAATTAAATAGAATTGTATAGAATTAAAACAAGAGAGTAATAAGGAAATATCTAGACGGAAAGAAATTATTATGATTTAAATAATCAATCCACTCTTACATTACAATCCGTGTAGACTTCTTATCTTACACACTGACTTCTAATTTCTAATTGATAATAAATTATAATTACAAACATCCGCATTTATTTTGTATTTTTTCTAAAATCGTCATTATTGTTTGTATGCCTCTCTCTCTGTCTCTCTCTCTCTCTCTGTACTTTCTTTTTTCATTTTATAATTTATATATGTGAATTATATTCTTTCTGAAATCAAACGCATAATTTCATTGGATTAAGTTAAAAAATAATTGATTATCCATTAAAATCTTAATTAATTTTCATAATCAGATTATTTTTTATTTTCATCTTGATTATTATGTAATTGTAAAATGAAAATTAAATTTCTTTATGAACACTCGTAATTGTGTATACAGTTTTGTTAGATTTTCTTAGAATTAGATTGTAAAATTCTGTTAATTTTATGTTTCATTTATAAATGTCTGTTTTACAACAGTCAACTATTTATTTAGCTTCTGTTCTGATGATTAATTTCTGTATCTTAATGATCATTGAACTCACAAAGTACCTACAAAATGATTAAAAATAATTAACTGAAAATAATTAAATAATTAACTGAAAATAAAATCAATAAATAAAATTTATATTTGATTTAATTTCAGTCTAAAATAATTTATTATCCCATATTCAATTCTATTAATTGAAAATGCATTTAAATCTAATCAGAGTAATAATTTTTGACCGAGATCATCACGATGCAATTACAAAAAGACAAACTTTCGTTAAGTCTTAATAAATTTCGATTGTGAATTTTAATTTAATTAACAAAAATAATTCGGTGTTTTTATTTATTAATTTATTAATTACTTAATTTATTTTGATTTCATTTGTATGTGTGTGTGTGTGTGTCTTTTAAATTACATTTGATAATCTTTATTACAATTTCACAAAACAACAAATATTGATACTCTCTGTTAATAATTAGTACTGACCCTTGGTACTTTATATGTCAAAAGAATTGATAGATTGAAAATAATTATGATTATTTAATAAAACAAATAAAATAAATACAATGTATTGTTGTCAATTAGAGATTATTAGTGTTAACAACGGTGGATGGATGATAAGAATAAGAGACACAAAAAAAATTTAATTTATAAGAAACATACGAAAGATTGTGTGTGGGAACTTTAACTTTCAGTTTAAAAAAAAAAAAAACACAAAATGTAAAGAGGTTGATGAGTGCAAAGCATAATACAAAATAATATATGATTTGTTTTGTTTTGTTTTCTTGTCAATTTATAAAACTCAGCTGTTTATTATTTTATTAATCCATTTCTTTTGTATTTCTGTTTCTATTTTTATTCTGTTTAAACCAATTTCATTTCTGTATTTATTTATTTAATCTAAAACCGAGTTCATTTCTCCCAAATCATAAAATAAGATGAAAATAAAAATGATCTGATTTTTTTCATTCTACAAATAATAAAATTAATTTAGTTTTTAATTGAAATTATTTAAAATATACAAATTTTGTAAATTTTCAAATTTCATTAAAATTTTCTATTTTTCTAAATATAAATTTCAATGTAATTTATGAAATATTTCACTTATTATTTCATAGGTTTTTGTTGTATTGTCAGATTGAATTATTGTTGGTTTTTTTTTTAAACCTACCAAATGCAAAATATTATAAAAACCTTTGAACAGAAACTTTTTCGAATTTGCGTCAAAAGAAACTTTTTAACTTTTAGAAGTTTTTAACTGAGTTTTTTTTTATTCTTATTATAACAACATCTTTAAAAAATTTTAATAAAAGAAAAATGTAATTTTTCTTTCTTAAAGAAAAAAAAATTAATTTAAAAAACCGTTAATAATAATTTTTATCATACTTACTGTGTCAATATTTTAATATTTCTAATATTGAAATTGTTTGTGCCACAGACAGATCACCAAGAATAAACATTAGAACTATGTGAATTAAAAAAAAAACACTTGGAATATATTACATTCAAAACCGTTCCATCGTCATTATATTTATATAGAAAATTAATTGTCCACAGATCACCAAGAAAAACTTTAGAACCAATAAAATTTGGAGAAATCCCTAAACAACTAAAAATCCCAAAAACAAAAATTTTCCTCTTTAATTTGAAGTGTTGAATTGAATATCAATTAAATATGTGTAAACAGAGGCATTCATCGAACATAATTTATATAGCATTGAGCAGTTTACTCTCATTTTCATAAATTTCTTTTATTTTATGCTAAATCTAAATTACGTGTTTTGTTTACATTCAATAATCGTAATTCTCAGTTTTATTTAATTATTCTTCAGTGTGCTTCATATAATGTAATAAATGCAAAACGGTATAAGACTTTACATTTCATTTCTCCCATTCCTGACCAACTTTTGATTAATTCACATTCAAGTGTTCTGTAGAACTAAACAAGAATTTAATCTTAAATTATATGTATTTGTTCTATATTTGTGGGTATGTATTTATGTGGTGAAAGTTTATTTGCGAAAATGAAAAGAATTAAATACAACACAAGTTACAGATTTTTGTCTGTTAATTTAGTAAACCGTTTTAACTTTGACAATCTTAATAAAAATAAATTATGTTCAATTTTCTGACGATTTTTTCTAGACACAAGAGTCACACAATTTATTTAGTTTGTGTTCGAATTAAAGGTCACAGGTCACTAGTCTTAAATCAACTCTACTAAAGATCTCTGGGAAGAATTGATTTCTTTAAAATCCTTAAAAAAATTTAAATTGGTTTTGATAAGAAAAATTAAATTATTGTTTTATTTGATTTTCTTGTTTGTAATTTTTCTGTTTTTCTTCTGATTTCTCTTATTTTTTTCTGTCATTATGAATGAATGAATTATTATTAAATATTTTATTTTATTTTTTTGTTTTTGTTTGTTTGAAATCCATTACAATAATTATGTATTTTTTTTTATTTATTATTTTAATTTTATCATCAAATATACAATTAGATATAAAAACAGCAAATATTTATTTTTATTTATTTTTCTTCCTTCTTCTTCTTCTTCATCTTCTTCTTATTCATCATCTTTTTTTTTTTTTGTTTTATAAATTTATAAATTTCTAAATAATAAATTATAATTATGATAAAAAAAAAAGAAACGAAACGAAACGAAATGAAATGAGATGATTAAAAAAAAAATCTTATCTCAAATATACAAAAGAAAAAACAAAAAAAAAATAGAAAATCTCTTAAAAAATAATACTCTCCTTTCTTCCTTCTTCTTATTAATTGAAAAGAAAAAGAAAATAAAGAAACCCTTAAAATATTGTTTGATTTTATTATTTAGTTTTATTTTGTATTTTTTTCTTTTTTTCTTCTTCTTTCTTTCTTTCTTTATTGTTTATTTATTTATTTTTATTACTTTTACTTTTACTTTTATTTATTTTTTAACTTTTTAATTTCATTTTTATACTTTTTTTTTATCGTTTTTTTTTTCTTTAATTTTAATTATTTTTTTTTTCTTTTATTTTTATTAAAAATTGTTACAAAAAAAAATTATATTTTCATTTTCATTTATTTTGTTTTTACTATTTTTTAATTTTCTTTCATTTTCTTTTTGCTTACTCGTTTTTATTTTTTTTTTTGTTAATTCCAAATATTCCACTGTTTTCTTTTTTTAATTTTCTGTTTGTTTTCTTTTTTTACTTACAAAAAAAAACTCAAAAACTCTCAAAAAAAAAAACTTAAAAAAAAATCACAAAATAAAAATTGTTACATCTATCGTCTTCCTCTAATTTTTTTCATTCTTCTCATTCTTTCTTCATACAAAAAAAAAAAAAAACAAAAACAAAAAAAGGAACGGTGAAAATTTTCTCTTTCATTTATTTTAATAATAATTAATAAATATTTACACTCGAGAGAGAGAGAGAGAGAGATTAAATGTTTATTGGTGTTGAGGAATAATAAGGTGTGGGTAGAAAAATTAAAACAACGAAAAGGAGAAAAAGAGAAAAACAAAAGAGAATATTTATGAAATTTCAAAAATAAACCGTTTTTTCACCGACATTTTGTTCTATTTTATTTCGTCTCTTTTCTTCTTTTAACTTTTAAAATTTCACCTCCCACCTTTCCTTCTTTTTCTTCTTCTTCTCTTTTATTTATACAAAAAAAAACTTCATTAATTTAATTTCTTTATTTTTTTTTTTTCATTTTAAAGTTTAAAAATGTTTTAATTTAATCCTTTATATTATTTCGATGCTATTTAAATTGTTTTTCTTATTTTATTTTTTTTGTGTTTTCTTTTTATTTAATGTACTTTTTGTTAAATTTAAATGGTTAAAAATCCAAGCAGCTTATTCTTTTTGTTTTTCTTTTAATATTTTTTTTTTTGTGTTTTCTTTTTTTTTCGTTTAGTTTTTAGTTTTCTTCCTTCCCCTTTCTCTCATTTATCTTTATCTTTTTTGCCTTCTTTTTTTTTTTTTAGCAAAATCTGTGGGAGACAAAAAAAAATAAAAACATTTTGACAGATGTTGAAGAAAATGTAAAAACAACAACAAAAAAATCAAAAAGCAAAACGTTTTTTTTTTCCTAAAAAAAATCACAACAACTAACAGCAAAATGTCACACAGTTACTCCTTTTTTTATTATTCTTTTGTTTAATTGTCTTCCTTCTCTTTTACTCCCACACATCAAGGAAAACAAAAAAAAAAGATTTGATTTTTTTTTCATAGCAAAACAAAATTTAATGTAAAAAAAAATAATATAAAAAAATGCATTTTTTTATTTTTCTCCATTTTTCCATTTCTCCAAGAAAAATTTTTTTTTCTTCATTTCTCCAAAATTCCAATAGAATTTCCCTATTTTTATTTTATTGAAATTGTTTTTGTGTATTTTTTTTTTCTTCTAAAATTTATTCAATCATTAATTTAATAATTAATTATCATCATCATTCATTTCAACATTTTGTCTTTCAATTTTCTATTCACATCCATTAATTATGTTTTATGTTTTAAGCTTTTAAATTTTTTTTTGTTTTAGTTTTTGTTTGTTGATTATCAGTTGTGTTTCGTCACGCTGATGTCTCATTTGGTTCCATCCAACCTTCACTATCTTCATCACTTTCAGATGATTCTGATTCAGATAATTCAATTGCAACACGACGTGCTAATATTGAGGCAACATCATGTAAATTTGTTGTACGTTCAATTTCTTTTGCTTCACTTTTTTCCACTTTACGTAATTTTATTCCTATAAAGAAAAACAAGAAAAAAAATTAAACAAATGAATTGAAAATTTGAAGCATGAAGACAATATTTGGCAAAGTTTAAAAGATTCTTCTAAAAGTTGACTACGACTAATCACATTTTACGTCAAAGGAGAGCTTATAGAAATTTTATTCAAGAGAAAGAAAAAAAACCCGTTTAAGTCTGATTAAACCGTAATTATCTAACAATTTTTCTGAATAAAACTAAAATCATTCGTGTGATTAAAACGAACTCTACTCAACCGAAGCTTAACAAATTGTTCTTGTATGTATTTTTTAATGTGTATTCGTTTTACTAAAATTAGTTGAGTGCATATCAGTTGTAATCCCACCTCAGGTAAAGATTTAGTTTAATTCTAATTACAAAAAAAAAAAAAAAAAAATCACGTAAAGTCATTATCTCATTTAATATCTTTTTTAATCTTAAAGCCAAAAAAACTGTTACACATGATTTACGTAAATATTAATTTGAAAGTTTTTTGTGTTAATTTATTCTTGGTTTGAATCAAAAACTTTATTATTTTTATGAATCTTTTGAAACAAATTGTGTAAGTTGTTATCTTTTCTTATGATTTTATTTCTTACACCCCTTCTCTCTAACTCCTTAATTTTTTCTTTTGTTTTGTTTCGTAATATTTTTGTACTTAAATGAAAAAAAAAAAACAAACAAAAATTTGTACTTTAAAAGTTTTACTAAGTTTTTGTTTTGTTTTTGTGTAAGAAAACAAATAACCGGATAAAAAGGTTTTTTAAAAGGATGAAAATTGTACCATTTATAAGAACAAATAAATAATGTATTTGTGAAAATCTTTTTTTGTTTAAGAAAAGTTTATTTGACCAAAAAAAATTTTTTTTTTTGATTAAAATTTTACATTTTCACTTTTTTTTAAATAAGAAAATTTCAACTTTATTTTACCTTTTCTTATTTTTTTTTCTCTTATTGTTTTCTTTCTCTTGAATATTTAAAATTCTAATTAAAAACAAAAAGTCTCTCATTTACATAACTGAACAAACAATTTGGAAAAGTTGAAAGGAAAGAATAAATAATAAAAGAAAAATTGATTTCTTACCATCACGAATAGCTTTCATTAAATCTGTTCTATTATCAACAATTGGTGGCAATATTTTCTTAGGTGGACTTATTTTATTTGCCATACCATTTATTATATCACCGTTACCAATTAATTTTGGACTCATTGGTGCATCAGATAATGGTAATGGTGGTGGTGGTGGTGGTGGCGGTGCTGAAATTTGTTGTGGTTTCTGGAGGAACTGAATATAAATAAAAATAAAATTAATTAAAAAAAAAAACAAGCAAAATAAAATTCTACAAACAAAAAAAATTTCATAAGTCAAAAGAAATTGACATTTACGATTTTCGTCTACAAACCGCATTTGAATATTATGGCGCTGTGATGTCATAAGAATTTTATAAAATTTCACGTCATATTAATCACGAACAGAAAAATAACCGAAAGAATACGAAAAAATACCGGCATAATACGAAATTTAATTATTTCCATCCAATAAGGAATATTCATAGATGACGAATGGTTGGAATATGGCAAAATGACGATTACAATTTTATTCTAAATTAAGATTTTTCAAGATTGTTTACGAACTACAAAAAAAAAAATTGTAAATCCAATGAAAACGATCAATTCAAAGAAACGATTAAGCAAATTAATATGTTTGTAAAAACAAAAATTAACTATGATAAATTATGACGTCACTGCGACAATATTTTAAATATTTGTTTATTATTGTTAAAGATTATAATGTTTGTGCTACAATGACGTCATATTGCATTTAGAAAATTTGCCGCTATTTTTTAAAGATTTCATAATTCGTTTTACAAAAAAGCAATTATGTTTAATATGAATTAAAAATGATAATCTGAATAAATTAAATTAAAAGATATACCTGTTCTGGAATTGGTGGTGGTGGTGGTAAATCATTTAATGAATTCATAACTGTCATTTGCATATTAATTGAATTCAAATTATTTATTTGATTATTTAATTGTTGCATTATATATGCATTTTGATCAGGTTGTTGCTGTTGTTGTCCAGTTAAATTTAATTGTGGTGAACCAGCTCTAGATGTACTATGACTTCTAGCAAGTATTTTAGCAGCAACAGCACCATTAATTGGTAGTAATGGTGGTGATTGCATACCTTCTGGTATTGGTGGTGGTGGTGGTAAATTATCACGTCCAGTTGACATACTTCTACCACGTGTTGGTGTATTTGCATTTGATACATTTGGTGTACCACCACTACCAGATGATGGTGGTGCTGGTGGTGGTACTGATGGTCTTGGTTTATTACCACGTGGTGTTCCTGGTGCATATAAACTTTCTGATGATAATGGACCTTGACCATGATTATAGATTTGTTGTTGTGAATTGTAAATTCCTTCATCGTAAGCTGGAATTAGTAAAAAAAAAAGAATTAAATTAAAAGACAAAAACAAATTGATAAAAAAAAAACTGGTATTCATTTTTATGGCGATTCAAAATGTAAATTTTTTACAACAGAAAAAAAACATGATTTCCAAATTTTTTCAAAATTAAACTTATGATCGCCGGATGTTTTAAATAAAGAGAAACACAAAAAAAACGTTATAATTTGTTTTCTCAATTTTGACCTTTTTAGAATTGGTCTGGCAGTTCAGGCACCTTCTTGTTCTTTGTTTACAACAAGACAAAACAAAAAAAAAAATAAAATAAATCGTCATTTTATTGTATAATTAGGCTATTATTGTTTCAGTTGCGCTTAACAAAAGAAACCAAAAAAAAAAAGTTTTAATGAATAAATAAGAATATTAAATATGAACATTTGTGACAAATGTGAACTTTTTTGCTTCTCTTCTCACATTTCACATTTAACATAAAAGACAAATATTTGAATTTATGTCAACTTGTATTAGAAGAAAGGATTCAGTGAATTAATTTTCGTATTAAACTTAACTCAAAATAAAATGAAAATCAATTTTAAAACATAACTTTTCATTTTTGTTTCAACTTTAACAAATAACACAAAATTGACCAAATTATTGTGTTTTTTTTTCTTCTGCCGCAATGACGTAACATTAAGAAATTTTATTCAACAGATTAGGAATTTTATAAAATTCTTTTCCTTATTTACACATTTTTTATTATTTTGTTTTTAATTAAATTTCTCGTCTAGTGGAAGGGTGGAAGGATGAAAAAAATTTTTCACTAAAAAAAAAAATATTAAATTAAGTTTCTTTGTTAAAGGGAAAGAAGAAAGAAAAAATCGTGCAATTAGTGCAAAGTGTAGGTTTTTGTTTTTTTTTCTAAATTTCAAGAATTGATTTCCATTTGTTTGTTTTAATTTGTGTCTATTTGTCTCTTTTTTTTTTTGTTTTTAGTCAAAAAATTAACCTACCGTTACGAGAAATGTTCTTTCCACAACACGCCAACCAAAAAGTAAAAATACGAAAAATCCGTTTCGCTCCTTTGCGTTAAAACATTTAAAAAAAATTATTTCTTTTGCAAAATATCAAAATAACAGAAAATTGACATTTTTCTTCTTTTTTTTTGTTAGCAAATGCAGAAAGTGAAACATTTATGGGTTTCCTCTTTCTTTTACCCACGTAATGGGTTAAGGGGGAAGAATGAAACTAAAAAAAATATGTATTTAATTATAGTCGACAATAATTCTTGTTGTCAGTTGAAAAAAAAAATTGAAATAAATAAATCTATTAAATTAAACAAATTGTGACGTCAAACGCCGTTTAAGTGATAAAAGAGACAATATCGTTGAGAAGACAAATATATTATTTAATAAGAAAAAATAAAAAACAGACAATTTAATAATTCAAAATAAATAAATTCAGCTGTTTTTTTTTTTTGTAAAAATAAAACAAATAAAAAAGATTGCTTCAAACTTGATACAATTTTAAACGAGTTTATCTTTTTTTTATATTTCCATAATTCCATAATTCTCTCTCTCTCTCACACACTAGCTCACTAGTTGTGTCTCTTTCATTTGTAGTATTTTTTTTTAAATTTTTTCATCAAAACAAAGAAAAAAAATCAAATCTCGAAAAGATTATTTAATACTGAAGGACGTAAAGTAAACATTACACAGATTTTTCCCCTTGAAATAGTTTGAAGAATTTCCTTTTTTTTGTTTTTTTATAAAAACAGACAATAAAGACGTAAATTTGTGAATTAAATTAAATTCTAAATTATTTAATGGAAATTTATAAAATTAGAGAGAGAAAGAGGAAATGATAGAAAAGTTTTTCATGAAAATAGAATAATAAAAAATGTTTGTCCTTTGCCACAAAAATCTTTAACAATTTATGATTAAGAAAGGTTAATGTTCTTTCGACTATATTCTCTGGGTGTACGCTTATTTAATCCATTTAAAACATTTGGGTTGTTCTCTTTTTTTTTAAAGCGTTAACCAAAAAAAAACCACAGGGATCAAAAAAGTTAATACGAACAAACTTTAAAAAAAACTGTTTCTGATTCAGGCGATTATTTTTTTTTTTTTTTTGTTAGGTCAACCACAATAGCATTATTACTTAGTAAGCCTCCATTGAAAGTATTAAATATTGTTTAAAGTACTACAGTGAAATTCGGTTATAACGAACTCCACTAGGTTCCGTTTTAATTTTTATGTTGACAATGATTCGGTTATGCCATAGTTGGTCTCGTGACAACCGAGTTGCAATTTGTTTCAAGTAACACGTTTGACGTCTTAACCTAAAGTATCAGGACGTTCTAGCTGGTCATTGAATAAGAATATGCACATTCGTTCATTTCATAATTTTTTCCAGATTTATATAAATTTCCTGAATTCATAAGAAATTTATCGACGCCTCAATTTAAGAGAATTAATTTGAAATTTCTACAATTATTCTATTTTAAGATTTAAATTTAATTTAAAGATTTAAATCACTTTCAACATTTATGATGTACTTTGCTCTTTTCAGAGAAAACCCTATTTTGAATCCCTTTTCTGTTTTTTTTTTTGGATAGAAACTCTGAATGTACCAAAAAGAAGAAAAACAAAAATGTTTTATCCCCTTTTAAAACAAAAAAAAAACTCTTTACCTGGTTGAATATTATTTTGATGATATTGTGGTGATGGTGGACCATAACCATCTGGCATTTCTTGTGGGTAACTACGTCTTAACTCAATTGAATTCGGTCTATTTGGTCGTGAATCATAAACACCAATACCTACAAAGTAAGGATGAAAAAAAAACGCACATTATTTAATAAGTAAAAAAAATATAAGAAAAGAAAGAAAGGAAAAAAAGGATCCAAATGTGTTTCCTTACTTTCTTTTTTGCCTCCAATAAGCAAAAAACAATTATTTTCCTTTTTTCATATTTTTAGATTTTTAATTAAATTTTTATTCTAAAATTTAATTCTTACAAACAATTTTCTTAAAGAAGAAAATTTAATTTATAGAATAAAAATTTTTCCTTAAATTGTTTTCTCTTTAAAATTTAAATTTGTTTTAAAGGAAAATTTAATTGAATTAAATTTTCTTTTTTTCTAAATTTTGAATAATTGAATTTTATTTTCTTCTTCTTATTAATAATTTAAAAGAATAAGGCACACAGAGCACAGAACACAAAATATTGCGTAGAAGACGTTCATTTGTATAGAATAAAAAGAAAAATTGAAAAAAAATAAAAATCCTAAATACGGAAGAAGAATTGACGTTAAGGCGCTTAGCTTTACAATTTTCTTTTTTTTTTTCTCTAAAGTTCTTTAAACAAAATAAATCAGATTTATTGTAATTTATTGTAAAAAAATGTCTGGATTTATAGAATTTAAAAATGTTCGTTAAAGTCATCTCCGTATAATAATTATTTATTTCGTATATTTTTCTACTTAATTAAAATATGAGAATATTTAGCAGTGAACATTAAATATAAATTAAAGTATTATTAAGTAAAAATTTGATTGAACGAAAAACTTTATATGTCTCGGCTGTGGTCAGTCATTTAATTTCTCCTTAATAATACTTTAATTAATTTAAAAAAAATTTAAATCATCTGATTAATGTGGTCTGATGGCAAGGAGCAATATGTTAATACAATTACAGGTATTTAAAATAAAATTCAAACATTAAATATAAAAATTTTGATCCTTACTATTATTATAAATGGATTCATCAACGGCATTTGGCGTTCTATAAATAATATTATTTGGCATCAATGTTTCTCCATGTCCTATTGCTATTTGTATTTGTCTTTCTCTTGTATTATGTGGTGGTCTTACACGTTTCTTATGTCTTTGTCCACCACCAGCATTATTACCACCACTTCCACTACCTCCACCACCACCACTACCACCACCGCCTTGATTATCAGTACGTGGACGATGCATTTTTTTACCACGATCATGCATAACACGTTCAGTATCTTTTAACATTTCTTGACGCCATAATTCAAAGAAATAATTTGGATCTGTATAAAATTTTAATCCATCTTTACCATCATCACGATAACAATTTAATTTATCTAATGGTGGTGGTTTATCACATAACTGATACGTTTCTAACATTGGTGCTGGCATCGTTGCACGTGAAAATATTTGTTGATCAAATACACTAGAACTTTTGAATGCTTTCTTTAATTGGATATCCTAAAAATTAAAAAACAGAAAAGAAAAGTCATAAGAAAATGTTGTTTGACTGAAACAATAAAGTAACTAGAACTTAGTGAATACGATTACAGAATTGAAGTGAATAATTTTCCATAAATCTACATCAATTGAGATTTAGTAAAAAAAAATCTTCTGTAGATTTTAAAATTTCTATGTTTGAATTTTAAGAATTAAAACTGAAACTGTTTGCAAAAACAAAAATTAATTATTCCATCGACATCAACTACACATATTCAAAATTATAGCGAAGTATAATTCGAAGTATTAATTCGTTGAATGAATTATTACATTTATTGTTTGTTTAATTTACTAGTCACAACTTTATCTGTGTATACAGACAACAAAATATTGATACAAAAATATAACACAAACAAACCAAATTTATAACAAAATTATGATTGTTTACTTTGTGGAAGTAAGTCTGATAAAGAATTATAATGAAATTAAATGAAAAATAATTTAATAATTACCTGCAATGATACTTCTTCAACAGTACTATCTAATTGTGTAACCTTAATAGAGAGTCTATCTATACGTGCTTGTAATGAATTTGCACGATCAGCGAGGTGTCCAGCATCTCTAGCTAATTCACCAAATAAATCCTCTGAATGTTTTGATAATGATGATAATTGTCTTATTATATTTGTTAATGTTGTATTTGTGACAGCTTCTAATTCAGTTGGTTCTTGTAAATCATCTCTTAAATAAACTGAACGTGCCACAAAAATTGGTTCAACCAATCTTTTTGGAAGAGGCATGATTTTTTTTTCTTGTTGTTTTTCTTGTTGTTGTTGTCTTTATCTTTTTCTAATTCTACTTATTTTTTATTTATTTTTTTTGCTACAATATTTAGTTTTCTTAGGAATTAATTGTGTCTTTCTTGTCGGTTCACCTCTTTCTTCTTCCTCCTATTAGTCAGATTTAAATTGAATTTCTATCGATACTGTGTCTTTTTTTTGTTGTTTTTTTTTTATTGAAAACAAAAAAACAAAAAAAAAGAAAAGTTTAAAAAAGTTTAAATTTAATTTGGCACAACCAAATTAAACATAATTCTTTTTATAATCTTTTTCTTTTCTTCTTCGTCACCTTCTTTCTTCTTCGTCACCTTCTTCTTCTTCTTCTTGTTTTATGATTTTGTTTCTCTCTATTTTATTATTCTAAAATATTTATTAAACTGGAAACTAAAAAATTTAGCACCGGCATTTTGTGACCTGAAAAAGAGAAATAAAAGAAAAAATTGTCAATCAATAAAAATTGGTTTTTCTTTTTATTTATTCAGTTTTAGTTTCTTATTTTTATTTCTATTTTTTTTCTTTTGCTTATTTCTAGAGAATTTATTTTTGTTTTTGTTGTTTTATTTTTTCTGTATTTTGTCGTACCAAAAAAAATCAAATGTTTTCTTCTTCTTCATCCATTCTATAATGTTTAAAAATAAACAAACATTTAAAGGCAAACAATAATTCTGAAGACATGGATACCGATACCCCGATAAAGTTAATAAAAAAAATGAGTTATGTAAGTTTGCTAAAAAAAAATTATCGTTTACAAGAGAAAATATGGTATTTCTTGTGACATTTACAATATGTGTCCCCCCCATCTTTCTTTAAAAACCTAAATCAATATATTTGTGTTAGATTTAAGTTTAAAAACTTTGAGGGTTGTTTAAGTTAAAATTATCTTTGTTATTTAGTGTTAGTGTTAAGATGACTTTAGAGAGTTAAGGGACAAAATGATAAACTTTGAGAAATTGGAACGTGTAATTGTGTGAAATTTTCTAATAAATTGTAGTCTTTTAATGTGACTGTTTTTAAATGAATTTAAAATTTAGAGAATTTTATTCCATTTGTTAGAATTAATTATTTGTATTTTATGAATATCAAAATTGTTGCCACTCATTTCATATCGACTAATAGAATTAACCAACATAATTAACTCGTGATAAAACGAAAACTATTTTTCTGACAAATAAAAAACAATTGCATTAACAACACACAACACAAAACATTGATTACTTTACTAACATTCATTCAATTTTCCCAACAATATCATCATTATCATGATCGTCATCATGTACATTATTATCATCATTATCATCACCACAACAATAAATAAGCAAGAACCAAAAATTCTTTTATATTAATTTATTCTCATAATTTCCATAACAAATTTTATGCAAAAAATTATTAGCCGAAAATATTCAATCAATCAGATTCACATTTTCAAAAGTGTCACAAATGAATTGGTGCAAATTTTTATCAGAAATTTGATTGAAATTTAAAGAAAACAAAATTTTGTCTTTCAATAAAAATACAAATTTAATTCAATTGAACAAAAAAATAAAATAAAACTTCAAAATCCAAATTTCTCTGCAAGAATATTTTAAATTTTCCGATTCTAAAAAAAAGTGATTTCGATAGAAAATCATTCCGACTTTTTGTCAATGTTTTCCTATTTTTTATTAAATAATTGCTTTTTGCACGAGTAAAAAAATAAGAAAAACTTTGAATCAATAAACTCTTCTTGAAAAGTCCTTTCTTTTCATTCTCTTTCTTTCAATTTTATTTCGTTCTACGAATTTCTTCTTTCTAGAATATTTGAAGAAATAAAATTTTCCCAAAAAAAAAATAAAGAAAATGGAATGAAAGAAAAACCACAAAAAACGAATACAAACACACACGCGCACACACACACTCAGTAGGCAAACGTAAAAAAGGTTAAGGACCATACACTTAAATATTTACACAACAACAACAACAACAAGAAGAATTTGAAAACGAGGAAAATCTCTCTTGAATTATTTTGTTGTTGTTGTTTTTCTGCTTTTTTTTTTCATTAAAAAAAAACAATTCAGAAATAATTTTTTTTTTTTATTCAATTTTTTTTTTTTATCACAAAACAGGAAACAATGAAAAAAAAAAAAGAAACAAATCAACTAAAACAAAAAAAATAGTGAAGAGAGAGAGAGAGAGAGAGAGCGAGAGAAGAAAAAGAATTTTAAAAATAGTTGAAACTAAAATAAAATTCATCATAAGAAAAAAATGTGGTTGTTGAAAGATGTACGTGAATTAAATAAATTAAAATAAAATAAACAGCAGAAACAAACAACTAACAACAACAACAAATAATCACAAAAAATCTAAACAATTTTTTCTTCTCCAGTTTTATTTTTCTCTCAAAAAACAAAAAGCAACAAAAAAAATGTGTTGTCACCCCAAAAAGCTGCAATTCTTAAATTGCATTTTGACAAAATCATAACAATGAAATTGTGAATTGTTAAATTCAATTCATTAATTAAATTAAGTTATTGTAGAATTTCTGTCTTAGAAAACCAATCAGAAAATTAAAATTTCATTTTTTATTCACCCTCAATTGTTCCAATTAAAAACAATTATTTCTAGTCATTTACACGCAGGATAAAAATTGTAGAATACACAATTTAATTGCAAATTAAAGAGAAAAAGAGAAAAATAGAGTAAAGTAGAGAAAAAAGGGAGAAATTAAAAAAAAAAGGCAAAAAAAAAAAAAGAAATCACTTGAAAGAAAATTTAAATAACGCACATTTTTCATTATCAAAAAAAAAAAAAGCGAGAAACGAAATGAGTGTAAAGCGGTGAAGTGTTAACTTCCTTTCTTTTTTTCTTTTTTTTGCAAGTATCTTAAAGAGTCTTCATCTTCCTTTATTCATCACACATATAACATTAGATTTATCTCATTCTACCACTTTTCCTAAAGCTACTCAATTCCTTTATACCCAACTCAACTAAACTATTTTCTGTGTAATTCCTTAACTTTCTCGTACCATTCGAACCCTTCACAAACACCAGTCAACACCACACGGGATTAAAAAAAAAGGAGGGAGTGAGATAAAAAAGAGAGAAATTATATAACACAACTGATATAATCATCATCATGAGGAAGAGGAAAAAGAAGAAGAAGAAGAAGGAAAAAAGTTCATTATACGTTACGATACACACACACACTTTAATAGTCTCTAATTTACAAACAACAAAAATAAAATAAATAAAAAACAAAATAAAAGACAGAATAAGAAAAAGAAAAAGAAAAAAAAGAGAAAAATTTTCACATTAAAAGTATAATATATAAATAAATTACAAGTATTTAAACCCTTTTAAAATAAAACCCTATAAAAATTTTAAACCATCTTCCATACAACTTCTCCCATACAAACCCATATAACCTTATTATGTAACACCCCAAAATAATTTCTCTTCATATAACAAATAATTCATCTCTATCTCCTTTTTCTCTATTTCTTTATACACTCAATATAACATCTATGTATCTCTTTCATATTAATTCACCGCAACAATATCTTCACGCTCTCACATAGTACAAGAGAAAAACAACAACAAAATATGAACAATAATAATTTGTTTTGAAAAGAAAAAAAAATTTAGTTTTTTTTTTTCTCTAATCTTTCTGACTCTTTCTATATAATTATCACGGACAGTATGTGCCTCTGTGTGTGGCTATTTATTCTATTGTGACTGGGTGTGTGTGTGTTTGTGTGATTATGCGGTACTTCTCTCTCTCTCTTTTTTTAGTTCATTTTTCATAACATAAATAAATATTAAATAATAAACAAATTAATTAATTAAAAGATATTAAGATCATGCAAACAACAACAACAACAGAAAAAAGTAGAAAAATAAGAACAAGATGAAAATTATAATGAAGAAGTGGAAGAAGAAAAATTAAGAAAAAGAAGAAGAAATTGTTGTATATTGTTGTAAACTAATTAAAATTAATATACTCTTCTTCATTTATCTTTTCTGTCTCTCTTTTCATAAGAGATAGAAAGAAAAGGAGGTGAGAGAAAAAAGACAAAAGAGATTTTCGTTTTAAGTAATTTAGTAAAAGAACAAAAAAATCAAGTCAAGTGAAGTAAAAATGATGTAAAAAAAAAAATTATTTTCAAAGTGGAAACAAGAAACTTCCGTTCTGTTGTGTTTTCTACTTTAATTTTTCTTTTTCTTTTTTTTTTCTCTTTTCTTAACAAATACTTTGAGATGCTTTTTAATTTATCAAAGAGAAAAATGAATTCCTTTTGTCTTCTTTTAATTAAGTTTTTTTTTTTTTTTTTGTATTTTGAATTAGAATATAGTGAAGGGGGTGAGGGGTGAGTGTTGAAAGGCAAGCGGTAATTTACTAATCAAATTAAATGCACGACTCACTGACTACAGTTATTCACAAATAGAATTGTACAATTGCCCTTGAGATTTCTTCACGATTGCACATGTAGGTTAAAACTCCACCTTAGAAAATATTGCACAAAAAAAGAAAATGTTGCACGAGAGAGAAAGAAAAGAAATGAGATTTAATTCTGTTATTAATTAAACACAATTAATAATTATGAACGTTATCTAAGATTACAAAAATACTACATAGACTGTAGACACACATTAACGGCTTCTATTTAACTACTTTTAGACAAGTCTACTTAATAAAATTGTCTACATTACAAATTTTAATTAATTAAAATTTTAATTATTTTTTTTTCTCAAAAAATTTCTTTCGTTTTCTATTTTTGATTTTATTTCTCTTCTTTTCTTTTGTTAATTTAATTAACTACTTCACTTCTTCTTCTTCCTCATCTACTTCACTTCTTCTTCACATTTTTTTTTTTTTGTATTTTTCTCCTTTTAGAACTTTTTTTTATTTTTGTTTTCTTTCTAGAATCGAGAAGAATAAATTTTTTATAAATTAATTTGGAGAAGAAAAAAATTTAAATTTATGCAAAACAAAAAAAAACAAACAACAAGAGAATATAATTAAAGGCAAGAGATTAAAATGAATTATGTAATTCTAATTATGATTAAACGAAACCAAAAAAACAAAGAATTATTTTTGTAAATTATGTTCAAGTCATTTTTTATTTTATTTCTCTTTGAAAAATAAAACAAGAGAAAGATTATTAATTGATTTACTAAATTATGTTAATTTCACTATTTGTCATTAATTTTTAATGAGAATAATTTAGCAATTAAATGACACCAACAACTGTCACAGTGTACTTATTTTGCACACAAAAGTAGAATTGTAATTCTACCCAAAATTAAATGTAAATTATAAGAATCCAGTTGTTCGTCCATTCTAATTTCTTTTAATTAATTATATAAATGCATGACAAAAACAAAAACCACCCATGACCTAATTGGTAAAAGAAAAAAACTGCATAATTTATACAAAATTAAAAAAATTGCGTTTACAATAAATGTTGCACATAGAATGGATCAGCTGATGCGTGCGATACATAAATAAAAAAAAAGATTGACTTGTTAAGTTCTCATAACTTTCTGTATCTGTCTTCAACGTAACTAAATTAATTGTCATTTAGAACGACATCCTCAACATGCATAATTTACTAGTAGCTAAAAGCTGTTTTAGTTTATAGTTTAGACTGTCACAGAACTGCTGTTAAAGCAAACATACGTTGAACAAACTAACCATCTTTTGCTTTTTTTTTATTATCAACAAAATTGAATGAAAGAACAAAAATAAAATGAACAGAGATTCTCATACGGAAAAGTTTAATTATTTTTCTCTAAATAAAATTCATCAAATTATCATTTTTCGTCAGAAATTTTCTTTTTTTTTTTTCATCAATTTGGGAAAGTTTTTTTTTTATCATCAGCTGTTTGCGAGCCCTCCCATTCCGCTCATTACTCTGTTATTTGCTGTTACATAATATTAATCTTTATATTGTGTCTAAAGCGATTGAAACATTTTGAAAAATACAAAAATTCAATTAATCAGAAAATCAATTTAAAACAATTAAAACAACAACAATAAAAAATACATTTTCTAAAATGAGAAGAAAAAAAATTCAATAAATCAATTTTTTTATAAAATTAGTAAATCATAAAATCAACACAAAAATTAACGCCCCACTCCCCTTGCCCTGTTTTTTAAATTCTCTATGAATTTATAACCGGATTGTTAATTTTTGTTTGTTTGTTTTATTTTTTTTATTGAATCATAAAAGAGGTTAACCCTTTCTTCCGGTTTCAGTGGGTTCATTATATTTGTTCTCTCTTTGAATTGTGTTTCCTTCTTTTCAAAACAGTGAAATTATATTTTATTCAATAACAAAAAAAAAAAAAATGTTTGTTTTATTATCCATTTAATACACAACCACCAATATCATCATCTTCATCATCACTACCACTGCTCACTCACTAGAACTTTAAGTGAACTTCTTCTTCTTCTTTTTTTTCTTCTTCTTTCCGTTTGATTACTTAATGTAAATAAATCGACTAAATTTTATTTCACATACCACTTTCCCTTTCACTCTCTCCCTCACACTAACACACTTCTGTGCTTATCGCTTTTATTTTTCTTGTTCTTCAATTTTCAATAGAAAAAAGTTGTAACGTTTTTTTTTGTGAAGAAAAAATTAAATTAAATTTTATAAAAAAAATTTGTCTCCTCCGACTTCGTTCTTTTTTTTTGTCAATTCCTATCTTAGTTTCTTGATTTTCATCTTTTATTGAACATTTCTTATATTTACTTAAATCAGAAATAAAATAAAATTTAAAAAACAAAATATTACAGAATTTTTGAAAGGGTTTCGAGGGGGTACAGAAACACCAAGAGATGGATTCTATTTCTATGAAAAGTTTCTTCCTAACTGAATAACCAATTTTTTTTCTCTATTTAGAATTTTAGAATTTAAGAATAAAACATTCTAGAGAGAGAGAGAGAGAAAAACATTTGTCATTTATATAACGAAACCAAAAATTAAAACCTGAACAACAACACAGAGAACAGTTATACTGACTGTGCATACAAATGTGAGTCAGGAGGTTAAAAGTATAATTTATTGATTTTTCCTTTTATTTAAAATTATTATGTTTTTACAGCATGACACAAAACAAACAAGAACAAGGACAACAATAAACAAATAAACAAACAGAAAAATAATATACAAAATAACAAAACGGAGGCGTATTAAAAGATTGATAAGCAGCAGCAGCAACAACAACAACAACAAAGAAGTAGAAGCAACACCAGAGAGATTTAAACGTAACAAACTCGTAACTACATATTCCCTAAAGATTAAAGATTTTCATAAAATGATATCATAAAGATCTCACTAAACATTTTATAAGGATTTCCCAAGGACATATATAAGCTTACGTAATACACAATAGACAATCCAAGTGTTACAATTTTCTTATGTTTGTGCGTATTTTTGGAAGTTGCCAGGCGAATGATTTTGAAGTTGTTGTTATTGTTTGATAAATCTGTTATGGTAAAGTCTTTACGTATTACGATTCTTATGTTGAAATTTAGGTTAAATGTTAGATTTAACGTACTGAAATTACGAAAGGAATTTAATTTTACAATTTTAATGAATACTTAAATAATTTCTCTCATAAAATAAAATTTCTCTCGGTTTAAATTATTGTTTTCTCTGCACCTAAATTATTTGGATAATAATTAATTCCACATTTTTTTAATAATTAATAATATTTTAATATTCAAGACAAATCAAAGTAATTCAAGGTCATTTAATTTTCATTCTGAATCATAAACGAATAACAAATTTCAGATTTTTAAAAAGAAATCCTGATAAATGACAAAAGCCTAACAAATGGAGAAAAAAAATCCTATCAAATGAAGAAAATATCCTTATAAATGTGAACAAGAACAAAGAATGTTGGTTGAAGAAAAGCAATTCTAATTGAATTTATCGGTTAATTATTTTGTTGATTTTTGCATTAAAAAGAAGAAAGAAAAAGGAAACACTAAAAACTCACACAATTAATTATTAATTAATTGTAAAAACACAGAAAATATAAAAATAAAGAAGATTGAAATTTAATAAGACATTTCCTGTTCAATGAATTGATTATTGTGATTTCTAGTAAATTAAACATTAAGACAAATGATTGATAAAGAAAAGTTATTGATAAAGGTTTGATAGTGGGAAAATAATAGAAAAATACAAGTTAAGAATTTATAAATAGATTTCAAAGGAAAAATTACAACAACAATTCCTTTTCTACCAAAAAAAAATTAACTTTTCAATCGTTTTATTCGGTTTTATTATTTGTGTTGTGCTACCTTTTTTTTATATTCAGCCAAGACGTTTTCTTTAATCTGGAGGATCTTTCACGAATTTAAAAGAAAAAGGAAGTGAACAAAAAAAAATCTTATTAATTAAAAATATTAAACACAACAAGAAAAAAAAAAGAGGGGAGAAAGGAGGAAGAGGAAGTCATTTTTAATTAAATAATCTTTGATTGAAATTTATGGAAATCTAAAAATTTACAATAAATAATTAATGTGTATTTTTTTTTTCAAATCAACTCAATTTTCTGTCATTCCACTTCTTTACCCTCTGGTTATTCACTCAAAATTAGTATCGCCTCTCTCTGTCTCTCTCTTTCTCTCTTTGTCTATATATTTTTAGAATTAAAAGTTAGGACCACAATTGAATTACAGTAAAAATAAGAAATAAAAACAACGAACAACCAACAACAATAAAGGATTATTAAATTTACTAGGGACAATGTAAGTCACATTAAAAATTTTATTATACGTGCACAACACGTAACAAAATAGAAATATAGAAAATTATCACAACAAAACAAACAAACAAAAACACACCCAACACAACAAAGTAATTGAATTTTCAACGTAAGTATGTTGTTTTTTTTTGGTTGATAAAAAAATAATTGAATGAAATTTGTAAATTTTATGAATATAAAATTTTGGAAATATTTTATTATAAATTACATTACTTCTGGGGGGTAGTATGGGCGGAGTCATTTTTATCCCATACTTATTACACAAATGAGTTCACATTTTGTACTTTCATTGTAGATTGATTTTTATTTTTTGCAGAAAAAATATTCCAAATTGTCTTCTTCTTCATACAATTACACATAGTTGTTACCCCCTACCTCCGCACCCGAGTCATTACTCATATTTTAGTTATTTAGTGTTTGTAGGTAAATTCTTGTGTAAATTCTGCTGTCATTCTAAGAAATCCAATGAAATAACAAAAAAAAAACAATGGGGGTGGTGGGGACTTGTTCATTTTCAAACCAAAAAAATAATAAATTCTTTTAGCACGTATTTTTTCAGACTTTTTTATAAAGTAAACGTAAACTAATCAAAACTATAAACTTTATTAATGTGTCATAATAATTAAGTTAATTACAGAAGAGTGTACAGTGCAGTCATTTTAATTTGTCTGTTCCATTTTTTTTGCTTCTATTGTGTCATTTCACTCAGTTCAATCATTTCAATCATTTCAGTCAGTCAAACAAAATAAAATTCTTTGTCTCTTTTTCTCACGTTTTTTCTGAGCCAATTAAAACAAACGAAAAAAAATTAAGTTTTTAAAGAATTCCAAATGTTCAACCAAAAACTTGAAAGTTTAAATCAAAAAGTTGAAAGTTTTAAATCAAAAAAAAAATTAACAAAATTTACAAAAAAAAATCCAATTAAATTCCGATCAAAAATTTTACCTAAAAAAAAGTAATCAATAAAAAAAAAAAAGAATCGGAAACAAAAGTAGAAGAAAACAATTTACCACAATTTACACCAAGAGGTGTAACGTGTAACACTCCAATCTAAAACCCAAAAATTTTACGTACACTACAACCTTTTATTTTTCATAAATAAAAAAAAGAATTGTAGGGTACGTCGGTTAGTTACCTAACCTAATTTCCTAATTTAAGTATTATTTAAAGGGATAATTACTGTACAACAACAATAACAACAAGAACAACTAGAACAACAAAACTGAAACAATAACAAAAGTATATACAAAAATTTGTGTGTATGGAGGTTAAGGGGATATTATCAATTTAATTCAATTCCAACAAATAAATACAGAAAACAAATTTGTATTTTTTTTCTTCTTCTTGTATCATGAATATTAATGTTTATCTACATACACACACACACACCGCGGCCACCACACGCACACATACACACATAACACACAACCGCATTTAACGAATGAAAAACAATCAATTTAATTCTACTTGTGTTTTTTTTTTGTATTTATTAATTTCACATTTTGCCATAACAGTTACAAAACGTACAGGGATGAATTTTAGAATTAAAGTTGACTCAATTTTTTTTTTGTCTTTTTAGTTTTACATTTACTTAATTACAATTAAGTACACTTAATACACTTCACTACTCATCTAATAATGTTGAAACTTCCTTCATAAAAATAATAAAAATCAATAAACTCTCCAAAATTCAAAGTGAAGACAATAAAAGATTAATTAAACAGTAATAATAAAAGTATTCTAAACACAAGAGTACTCTCACATTCTAACATCTTACATCTGATAAAGTAAAGTTCCTTATGATTAACATTATCAGTAATCTGTTTAGGAAGAGTAAAAGAGACGACGCCAATATGAGAATAATTACAGAAAGAAGACACACACAAAATTGTATTAACAAATTGACAAAAAAATAAATATTACGTTAAACTCAACATTAATGCAATTATAGAAATGTCCCAATAAACAATTTGCATAAAAGAATAATCTCAGTAAGTTATGTTAATTTTTGTAGATACAAGAACCAAAAAAAATAATTTATAATTCAATAAAAAGTCAGAATAAATTAAATTAAGTAAGAAGAATTAATTCGAAAGAATGTGACATTTAAACCATCATCAACATGAGTAACCAGTAAGTCAGTTTCATCAATTAAATATTTTTGTTTTAATTGAATTTATTCGTTAAGTGTTCACATTCACAGCCTTGTGAACGATAAATACTTATGATATGGACCAATAAAAATGGCCCAATTCACTATCAGTTAGTTCGCGCTGTTACATTAACAATAACATAACAGTTGGTAATAGGGTCATTGATTGCACTTTACATATTTTATAGTGATTGCAATTCGCACTTTTAATCAATGTCTGGTTTTATTTAGTGATAAAATTCACTTTTGGAATTTACAATAAAATGTGAGAGATTCTAAGAAATTGGCACGTGATAAATTTTGAATAAAAAATTATGATAAATCACAAAAATTGTCACATAAAAATTATAACAACAAAATAATGAAAATTCAGTATGTGTGTGTGTGTCTGCTTTGGTAAGTCATTAAAATACAAAATGCAAACAAATGATAACAAATAATTTTATGTTTATATAATTATGAATAATTATCTTCTTATTTTTATTTTTGTGTTAGTTGTCGACATACAATAATTACGTTTATCATAATTATTTTGTGAATTGTATCAATTTACTCTATCACAATCAGCGAATGATTATTCATTGATATACATTTTAAATTTAGAAACAAGCTAAAAGAGAGAAAGCGAGAGAACAATAGACAAATGGAATAAAATGACGCAATATAGAGTTCAGTGTCTTTGGACTAAATTTAAATTGTGAAAAATTTTAGAAAAAATTTTTAATTGTTAAGAATTTCACTGAATTCGTTATTTTTTTTTCTATTTTAGCAGAACCCAATGTTCTTAAAGAAGTAAAATGATAGAGAGGGATAAACTCACTATTTATACAATCGTGCAATCTTTGCGTGATATTTATGTGCAATTTGTTATGGAAGCTATTTAACTTGAGGTAAAATTCTTAATGATTTCCAACAACAACAGCAACAAATAATTGATTAAAATACTTATTCACTAATTTTATGATAAAAAATTACATCAATTTATCATTTCTATAATTTTGACATATACGAATATTTGTTCCATAAAAGGAAACACGCAATCCCTATTATAGAATAACAGCAGCAACAACAACAACCAATAACCAACAACAACAAAAGAAGAAAAAACAAATGATGGTATCATTTTATCATTTCAAAATAAGAAACAGTATCATCATCAACATCTTCATCATAAACACAAAAATAGAATTAATCTCATTTATATACACGTCTCTATCTCTCTCTGTCTTACTCTCCCTCTTCCTTTTCCGCGGTTAACGTTACTTTTGAATTATTAATTAATCCGCGAAACAAAAAAGTAACGAAAAAAAAAATTACATCATGATTTTACAACAAAATCACAAACTTTTGTCTTAAAAAAGTTGTTTAACTTGCATCATAATGCAATATTGCATTATACTTTTAACATTCTACTAAACTTAACGGACTTTACAACTGCGTATAATCCTTTTTTATCACAGGGTTTATTTTCTCATTGTCTCTTTCTCTTTTACAATCTATCTCTTTCTCTCTCGGTTTTATTCAAATGTCAGTTGTCAGTTCAAAGTATTTCTTTGAAGTTTTTAATAGAAAAAAAAAGAAAAAAAAAGAAAGAATGCAAAATAGAAAAGAAATAACGTTGTGTAGAATGGATTTTTTTTTTCTAACTGATTAATTTGCTCCAAATGCGTTGTGTATTTTTTTTTTTTTGCCAAAATGAAACGAAAACAAAAAATGCAAGAAATAAAAACTTTCACAATAATTAACAATTATTTTACTTATGTCATTTTCTGTCTACGTCTTCTACTGTTACTTCTAACTTAAATCAGTGTTTTTTTTTGATTGACATCAACAAATCAACGGATTGATTACGTTATAATTTCTCTTAGTTTGAAGTATGAGAGTAACATCCCTGGAGGCGATATATTCAACTAACGACATTACACTGCTGCACTGCATTTATCCATTTAAATATTATCTATCTCGCTCTTACTCACTGTATTTGTTTGCCTTTAATAAAACATTGTTGTTTTTTGCTTAAATTATAAATAGCAACAATAACAACAATAATAAATTACAGACGGAAACTTAGAATGGAATAGTAAATAGACAATTCTTCACATGATTTGATTTGATTATTTTTTCTTTTAGATGATGGGGTGAAATTGTTGCAGGAAAAATATGTTCGGACTTCAACTTGAGCGACTGAGTTTTATGAATATTTTTAGTTAAAATTAGTTAAAATTTTAGTTAAAATTTTTATAACGTTACAATGATGTTATCTCGTTCACTCTAAATTTATTTTATTTGCAGTTACACAAAAACAATTAAAATATTTTTATTCCTTGTCTTCTTGTCTCATTTAATCCTCACTTTAAATTTGTTATTAAATCTGACAGTTTTTTTTTTTTTTTTTACATTAGAAACACAAACGTAAAATTGTGAATAAATTGAAAGGAGTACAAAATTTACACCTTCCTACGTTACTTATTTTTCTATTTTTGCACAAACAGAAAAAAAAACTAAGGCAAAACACAAAATAAAGAGAGAAAGAAAAAAATCAAAACAAAAACAAACAATAAAAAATAAATAAATAAATAAAGAAAGAAAAGAAAAAAGAAAAGAAACAAAAAAAAACGAAACAGCAGAATAAGAAAAGGAAACAAAAAGAGAGAAGAAAAAAACGCTTAAAAAAAATGTTTTTTTTTTAAAAAACAGAAATAAAAAATTGTAAAAATTGTAAATAAAACGCAAAAGAAAAAAGAAGAAGAAGAATTTGGTAGTATAAGAAACAACTTAATATTCTTTCTTTTTTTTTCTCTCTCTTGATTCCTATTCACCGTTTTTAATAGATGTTTTTTTTTTGTTGGTTGTTCATTGTTGTTGTTGGCTTTTGTTGTTATTGTTGCAGTTGATGTATTTTTATTCTTCATTCTTTCCTCAAAGATTCTTTTTCGCTATTTTTGATGAGAGATTTTTTTTTTCACTCTTCACTTTTTATTGTTTCTTTTTTTTTCTGTGATTTTTGAAATGAAAAGACAAGCCAGAACCCCAGAACTAAAGACGAAGAAGAAAAAGAAGTAGAAGACAATTTATAATTTTTTTTCGTGTGTTTTTTAAATATTTAAAATTTAGAAATCTTAAAAAGTAAAAAAAAGAGACAGAGAGACAGAGATAGAAAGAAGTACAGAGAACACTTTTAAACTAGTAAATACAATAACAACAACAAGAGAGAGAGAGAGAGAGAGAGAGCGAAAATTGACAATTAAAAGAAGCAAAGAAACACAAAACAATTGAGTGTGAATTTTTTTTATAATTCTTTCTTCATTTCGTTGAACAAAAAAATAAAATAATAAAAATAAAGAAACAACTGAAAAACAAAAACAACAAATAAAAATAAAAAACTGAGAGAAACAAAAACAATAAAAGAAAAATCACAGTTAAAATAAACGACTTTGCAAAGAGTTTCTGGGTAAAGGGAAAAATAAGAAGAAAATGAACTGAATTTTTATAACTTAATTTTTTTTTTCGCTCTCTTTTGTTTTTTTTTTTACAAAACAGAGAAAAGTTTAGAAGTTTCAATTATTATTACGATTGAGTGTTTTTGTGTCTTGTGTCACTGTTTTTTTTTTTCTTTCTTTTATCTCATCTTCACACAATCATCATCATCATCATCAACAACAACATCATCAACATCATTTTTAACTTCCATACACATTGATGGAATATAAAAAAAAAAAGAGTGAAATTTTTTTTTTAAATTAAAAGAGAATTTTTATTAGGTGAAAAGAAAATAAATTAAAGAAGAAGAAGAAGAAGAAGAAATAGAAAAAAACGCATTAAAGAAAAAAAAAGAAAAGATTCGTTAGAAATCGCAATTAATACCCACCACACCCAGAAGAATAGTACGCAAACAACAACAACAACCACAAGAACAATAAAAACAACTAAACAAAAATAGTGAAAGGTTGGTTTGGTATTCAAAGAGAAGAGAAGAGAAGAGAAGAGAGAGAGAGAGAGAGAGAGAATATTCTCAAATTACACTAAATTAAAATCAGACACAAGATGTTGTAATAACCCTGACTCTCCTACTCTTCAACAACCACCCCCACCGCCTACCTTCTCTAACCATTTATTCATAAGCAAATTATGTGTTCTTTTTTTTTCTTTTTATTAAAAAGTTTCTCTTATTTAAGATTTTTATTTATCACGCAAAATAAAGCCAATTTTTTTTTCTTCTTCTTCTTCTTTTTTTTTCTAAGTTTTTCCTTGAGATTTTTTTTTTACCTCAATATCAGGCTTTAGCTAAATGTTATTTTTCTCTTCTTCTTCTTCTTCTTCTTCTCCTTCTCATACAACACACACACACATGCACACACACAACACACTCTTTTTGCTCTTTGTATAAACTCAGGATTAGAGAGTGATTCCAAAAGAATCTTCCAACATTAAATTTAAATTGTTCAAAAGACCGTGAATAGATTGTTTTAAATATTTAAATTCAATTTTGTTGCTGTTTGCTGTTTATTGTTGTTGTTGTTTACTTTTATCTTATTTGTTTCATTTTTCTGTATTTGGTTTCTTTTTCTTTTAATTTAAATAAAGAAAAACAAAACAAAAAAAAAATTACTAAATTACAGAAAGAAGAAAAAAAATTCTCTTGGGTTAGAATGAGAAAGAGAAGAAAAAAAAATTGTATTAAGAGAAAAATACAGAACAAAAGATTATAAAAAAAAAAACATCCAACAACAACAATAATAATAAAAAACCCCGAACGAATAAATGAAATAAAAAATTATTAAATTTACAAAAATGAAAATTAATATTTTTTGCTGTTGTTGTAATTATTGTAGTACATTTCATTGTAATAAAAAAAATATATATAAAAATACAAACTGATTTTGTTTGTTTGTTTTTCTTATCAGTTTTAAACGCCAATGAAAATCCATACTAAAAAACAAAAAAAAAATTATCGAAATTCATAATTCTGATGTTGTTGTTGTAATTTTATCTTCTTTATTTTTTTTTTTGTATTTAAAAAAAACCAACAAAAACTTCAAAGAGAATTGGGAAATTAATAAAATATTTAATTTTGTCATTTTTTAAGCTTTACATTTTTTTTTTTTTTTACTTTTTTAATTTCATTTAAATCAATTAAGTATTCTTAATTATAATACTTCTTCAATTATTAATTAAATAAGTTGAGTATTGTGTATTTAATTCTATCTGAATGCAGAGGGGAGGGAATGATAACAGAGTAGGCAACAATAAAAATTAACTTGAACTTGAAAAACGGAAAAAGAAAAAATACAAAAAAAAAAAGAAATGAAAACGTCATTTTGTTTTTTTCTTCTTTTTCTTCTTCTTCAAATTGGAACGTTTTTTTATTTTATTGTGAAATCTCTTCCATAATCGATTGAAATCAAATTTTAACAGTATCCGTCCGTCTCTCTCCCCGAAAGTACTTAAATTCTATTTTGTCAAAATTTGTCGATATTATTGTTGGTAATAAATAAAATGAGGTTTATAACTACAAAACATAAATAAGAGGTAAAAGAGACAACAACCAACATAAGAGACAATATTTTAAGTACCAAAGTACTTTTTATATTTGAAAAAAAAAAAAAAAAACTATAAAAATTGTTTTTCTTTCAGTTTTCTTTTCTTCTTCTTCTTTTTTATAGTTTTTTTTTTCTCTTTTTTTTTATTATTATTTTCCTCTTGCATTTAACTTCTTCTTTTTTTATTATTGGGTGAGTATGAAATGTGGATGAGATGAAAGATGAGATGAGCAAAAGATGCGCACATGAAACATGAACAACAACAAAAAAACAATATAATCGTCTTATAAGAGAAGATGCAACTACAAGAAAAAAAAAGAATGAACCAAAATTGCCGGCGGAGTTTCGATTTTTTTTTTGTCTTGTTTTCATCTGTTTTTCTTACGTGAAATGAAAAGAAGAAAAACTAAGGGAACAAATAAAATTGAATTTCCTTATTACCTCTTTTATGCCGGAAATTGAATTTGTTTTCAATAATAATAATAATAAAAAACGCAAAAAATACAAAAACACACAATTACACGCTTCCAAAATCAATTCCAAAGAAAATTTATATAAAAAAAAAAATACACACACACGACGAAATTTTGACGTCATCGCTTTTAAAATTATACTTTAAAAAAAATATATATATTTGTTTCACGTCAATAACCCAGACCACCAACTTTTTTTTTCTCTATCTCTTTCTCTTCCTTTTCCTTCATTTTTTCTCCTTTCGCAATTTTTTTATTTTTTATTTTTGGTCTTTGATTATTAATAAAAAAGAAAAAACAAGTACAAAATATCTAATCGTAGTATTTAATCTAAATAATAAATTATTTATCAATTTTATTCTGTTCTTTTTTTTTTTTAGTAGTATTGAAATCGATATTTTTTCTTTTTGGTTGAAGCAGAAATATAAAAAGGTCTAAATGTCATAAATCTTTGATGAAAAAACAGAAAAAACTACCTTTTTTTCTTTTGATATTCAATTTTTATACACACACAAAACTCTTATGCAATATTTAAAAAATTGTACAACTTGTACATAATACAAATTACGTTTTAATTCAACTTTATTTGCTGGGACACACTTATTTAATAAGACAAAATAAAAAAAAAGAGAATTTATTAGAAAAAAAAAACACTTGTCATTTTTTACAAGGCGTGACTTTTACATGACTAATTTCTGGATGTAATTTTAAAACAACACTCACCATGTAATATTTACATTATCCAATATATAGTTAACTTTACATTTAATTTATTAAACACTTTGAAACACTATTAAACACAAGTAATTAAACTTATTTTAAGGATTTTGATTTTTTCATCACTAAAATATTTTTAATAAAAAGAACTTTCTTATTTTACAAAAAAGCGCTGCAATCGCTAACATACCTTTGTTGTTGTCTTTTTCAAAATTGCCAACGCAAAGTTTGTGGATAAAATTTTTGTGGATAACATAATGGTATATAATTGCCGACGAAATCAATGAAACGGGGCGAAATCAAAAGAAAAGCATCTGGCAATGAATACTAAATTATATTATGTCAAACGATTTATTTTCTAAATTATTTGTAAGAATTATAAGTATAAGTGATTGATTTTCTTTTACTGAAACAATTTTCTAATTTGAAAACTCGCGTTTTCAATTTGAAAAAAAAAAAAATATTTTAAAATACTACGTTTTTCTAAATAACTTTTTAATTTTATATCATAACTTACCTATTTACTATATAATGGAAATTGGATGAATTCAAGAATAAAACTGATAAACAATGTAAATTCATATATTGATGCGTAAATTTAGAAAATAAATTCAGCTTTTTAAAAAAAGCGATCCACAACGAAAATGTAAAATTATATTATATATTTCAAGAAATAAAAGCAATGTTAAATTTTTAATTCATTATTATTAATTCTCTATATTATATAATATAATTTTATACACGTAAACCTAAAATCTTATTTTAATTCTTAAATAATCACAAAAAAAATTCATTTTTTTCAAAATCCTCATTTATTTTTCATCATAGAGAAAAAAAACATTTTTTTTAATGGAATTATCTTGATGAAACAGAAACTTGGTATACTCGGATAGACTTATCAGAATAACCAGCAAACAAAGTTTGGCCATCTGTTGACCAAGCAAGTGATAAACATCTTGGTGGATCGGCTTTGGATGTTTGTGAAACAACTTCTGGTCTGAGTTCTTCAACCATTTTTTTACAGGCAAGATCCCAAATTTTAATTGATGGACCGTACGCGACACACAACCAGTATCGGTTAGGTGAGAAACATAAAGCAGTAATGATATCATTATGATCAAGTGTATGTAAATGTTTGCCATCATTTAAATCCCAAAGAAGAGCCTTGGCGTCCTTACCACCGGATGTACATAATGAACCATCAGGAGATACTGTTACTGTATTTAAGTAACCATTGTGACCATGATGATTAATCTTTAGTTTACAATTGGTCAAGTTCCATACCTTGAAATTAAATTATAACAATTAATAATGATACAAATAAAAATTCAATTGCAATTTTACCTTAACAGTACGATCCCAACCGCATGAAACAATGATTGGATTTGAATGATTTGGTGAGAATCTAACACAAGATACCCAATCACTATGTCCATCATCTTGGATTGTGTATTTACATTCAGCCAATGTATTCCACAACTTAATAGTTTTGTCTCGAGAACCAGAAACAATTTGACGATTATCAACAGAAAATGCAACAGACAAAACGTCCTGTGAAAAAAGATATTATTAGTATAAAATGGAGGTAAATGGATTTTATTTAAAATTAGTTGAAAATCTTTTTATCTAAATTATATACAAAAAAAATTGCATTCTGTTATAAAATTATTTGTTCAACTTACAACAGAAGAGCCACTTCTACATCATTTGTAGTAGTGTTGTATATCAAATGTTCTGCCACGCATTGGCACTAATTATTTTTTCTGCCTCGCAAAGGCTCTTAATTATACTTATTTTTTTAAAAACTTGCAAGTGCATTCAAGCACATTTTAGGAAATTTAAAATGAAAATGGTAAACTTATCGGACCTTGGTATGATCTTCAAAACGACGTGTTGTTTTTCCAGCTGCCAAATCCCATAACCGTAAGGTCTTATCCCATGATCCAGATAGCGCATAATTACCATCTGATGATAGAACAACGTCACTGATGAAATGGGAATGCCCATATAAACGTTTTTGTGGGATTCCGTAACAGTTTTCATCACGAGTCAACTTCCAGACAATCAAAGTTTTATCTAAAATTAAAATTCTGATAATCAAAAACAAATTCCATAAAACGACAATTAATGGCAACAATGAGCTATAACAATTTTTTTTTGTCATCTTAGATGGAAGAATTTTCGTTTATATAAAACAATATTCATTTAATAAGATTTTTTATTTCCCACTGCCTTTGCAATAATTTTAAAATACTAAGAAATTCAAATTATGAATAAGGAGGGTTATGTTTATATTATATATAATATGTATTTTAGTTACGAAATTTTACCATTAGAAGAAATAATAAATGTGTCAAACAATAAAGCAATCATTTAAAGCCAACATTATACACCGATGGCAAAAATATTGAAAGATTTGATATTTTAGAACGTGGAAAAATTCACCGCCATTAAATTAACAAAATCTTCAAAATATGTCACTTACCTCTGGAAGATGATAAAATCATATCAGGGTATTTTGGGTTTGTTGCAATTTGTGTAACCCATCCATTGTGACCCAAAAGGGTACCTTTTAATTGTAATGTTTCAGTCATTATTAAACTTTTATACGAGACGATTTAAAATCAACTCTTCACACACGCGAACCAAATAAGAAAGACAGAAATTCCAAAATCATTCAACTTGGCGTGACACTCGTTCAGAAGGAATCGCTATGTATTTGTGGCATTATTCGATGTTATTTGAATACATATATAAAGTTCAATTTTTATCATAGATGGCTTTTACACAATAATATTACAAGCAGAAAGAAAAAATATATTTCAAATTCTGTGATTTCAATTTCCAACATTTATTTGGTATTTTACAACTTAAGTACCAGAACATTGGAATTAAATTTTTTTTAGAAAAATTAATAATCTCATTTTTAAATAATACAACACTTTAAAAAAATCAACGTCTCTTCCAATATTTTATGCAAGCGGCATCTTTTATCATAGATCTATTTTAAAAATTTAGTTCATTGAACTATTATTGAATATGTAAAAGAAATAACTCAAGAGGGCAACTTGCTAGTTCTTGTAGTATTGCCACACTACAAGGCAGGCAACGCCAAAAGTGACGTCATTATTTTTTTCGGCACGGCCATTTTATTGAAAAAAAAAGTGTGGTCGCTTGTAAAATTTAATTCATACATAGTGCGGTATTTTGTATGAATTTCATTTAAAATAACACTTAAATTCATACTAACCTATTTAATTAAAGTGTTTATTATAAAATTATTTATACATAATGGAAGATAAAACCACATTAAAGGATTTAGATCAATGGATTGAACAACTAAATGAATGCAAACAATTAACAGAAACTCAAGTGAAAACTTTGTGTGATAAGGTAAAAAAAAAAAAATTAAAATCAAAATTACAAAAATATAAAGAAAATAACAATAAAAAAACAAAAGAAAAATGCATACAACAATTAAAATATTAAATTTTCTATTATTTATTAGTTAAAAGTGAAATGATTTTGCTTCTAGTTAAATATATATATATATAAAAAAAAACTCATCATTCTAAAGAAGAAGAAGAATTTTTCTTCGTTTTTATTATATTTTTTTATATACATATATATTCGCAGGATGTGTGCGTGTTTATGTTTGTGTGTGTGTTGTGTGTATATATTAAAAATGTAAAAAAAAAAATGAGAGAAAAAAATCTATCTGCTGAGTGATAAAAAAATATATCGGCTTCAATATTCAATATTTCCACTTGTAAAAACTAAAAATAAAAAAAAAAATTAATTTGGTGCCGATTGATTGATTTTTTTTTTCTTCTTAATTTTCCCCCTTAATTTAATTACAAGCTTTTTGATTAATAAATATGTAAAGTTCGTTTTTATATTTTTCGAATTTGCCTTTTTTCTTCTCTCTCTCTCTCCTTTTAGTCGCGATTATGTCACGGAAAGAATAAAAAAAAAACAAAAATATTAAAATTTTCTAATTTTAGTTCTGTAAGAAGAAGAAATTAAAAAAGATGAAAAAAATTATGCCGTAGAGAAAAAGGAGAAGAAGAAGACGAGAATCCGACATTTTTAAAAATAGAAATGTCAATTTTTCGCTTTTATTTTTTATTTTAAAATTCAAACAAAAAACAAATTAATTAAGGAAAATTAAAATTTAGAATGAGGGAACAAATCCTTTTTCCAGTTTAAAGTAATATTGTATTACACAACGTGGAAATATTAAGAAAAACTTAATTTTCCGAAATAAGTTTCATCCAAAAAAAGAAAAAAACAGACAGGCAGAAATTCCTCTAGAATATTTTTCATAATTTTATTGCGAATTTTATTACACGTATCGAACGTATACACACACACGCACGCACACATTCACACATACTGAAAAAAATGATATGTACATGCAAAAATGACATTAAATACACACATACGTAGTTACAATGAATCCCAATGAATCAGACCTTTTGTTGTTGTTGTTTTATTGTATAATTTTTGTAATAATTTTTTTTTAAGTAAGAAAATTTTTCAACATGAATTTTATAAGATTTATTAAATTCAGTTTATGTTTTTCTTTTTTTTTGTTTCTTTTGTCAACGGTGAAATCCAAATGAAAATATTATTAGTTAATTTATTTTACAACTTTTCTCGTGTAAATGAGTTGTAAGTTGTTGTGTTTTTTTTTATTGTTTTTGTTTTTTATTTTGTGATAAAGGAAAAAAAAGAAAAAGAAAAACATTGTTGGAATGTGTTTTACAGAATTCTTATGTATAAATTATATTCAATTTAATCCAAATTTTGATTAGACGAAGGCCGATAGTTTTTTTTTCTCTTTTTTTCTACTTTTGCTTGATTTTCATTTTTCAAATTTTGGATTGTACTCTCTGATATTTCCAAACTTTACTTTTTAACAAAAATTTATACGATCTGAGTTGGGAAGATATAAGTAGTTTTTGTTTATCGGTTAGGGGCAAAGGGTGATTGGTTTGTAATAATTTTTTTCTGAAAACAATAATTACTGTTTTCAATTGAGTTAATCTGTCGGATGATTCACATTTTTTTTAATTTTTGTTAAATTTACATTTTTTTTTCTTTCTCTTAAAATTTATAAATTATTCTTTATACTTTTGGACTGTTCCAGAATTCTCTCCAGAAAATAAATTGCATAAACAAGAACACTTTTTTTTTATTTTTAATTTTTTTTTTGTTTTTGAATTCCAGAAAAATTCGAAGAAAAAAAATTGTTTACAATTATCTTTATTTTTTTGTTTTGTGTGATTTGTTGTGTTTTATTTTTCCAAAGGAAAAAACTTTCAACTACAAATTTAATTAAAAATTGAGAATAGAATTTTTATTTAATTTTGTTTGTTTTTTAAGAAAAAAAATTCCATAATTTCTGAATTCAATCTGGATTCGATACAAAAGTTTTTGTTGTTTTTTTTTTCTTATAAATATTTATTAGAATGTTGTCAGAGAGAGAGAGAGAGAGAGAGATGATGAGAGAGAACAATACTTTAAAAAATGGGTGTTTGAAAGAAAATAAAAGAAGAAGAAAAATTCCAACAAGATTCAGTTATTTTATCACAAAAAAAAAAAGAAAGAACAACCAACAACAACAACAACATGAAAACGAAAATATTTTCTTTTGATTTTATTAATTTTTATATTTTTGTTGTTCTTTTTTCAATTATTTCAAGAAATTAGATGCTGATCGTTGTAGTTGTTGTTTTTCCTTATAATTCTTCATTTTTTGTTTTTTGTTGCTTTTTTTTTTTTAAATTTAAACTTAAAGTTTTGAGTTTAGAAAATTGTATCAAATTTATTGTTTTTTTTAGAAATAAATATTTTTTTTTGGAGCTTAAATTTTTTTTGTTTAGAAGTCGGAAACAAAAAACAAAGTAGAACAACAATTTAAAGATTATGATTTTTAAGAAAAATTAAGACATATTAATAAGACACAAATATTAATTTGAATTTTTCCCTTTTTTCCATTTATTTCGTTTTTTCAGTTTTTTTTTCTTAAAGAATTTAAAAAGTTTCTTAAACATTCAACAAAAGATTAATGCATTTAAATAATTGGTTGGGTTTGGGTGCCTTTAACCTCTTTCGTACATGTCTTTGTAATTAATAAATAATTATTTCATGTTGTTGGTTTTCTTTAAATGTTTATAGCTGTGCCCTGTGTGTGTGTTGTGTTTAAATGTGACTTTTTGTGCTCATATTATTCTGTTGCATTAATTTGTGTCGTTGTATTGTGTGTGTGTGTGAGATTTTTAGTTTTTTTTTCTTCTTAAATAATTTTCTGACTTAAATGATAAAAGTTGAAAATTTATAATTTTTTTTCTTTTTAATTTTTTTTTTATTTCAAAGTTTTAGTTTTGCTTAATGTTTTTTTTTTTTCAATCAAAATTTCTTATATTTTCTTTCAATTGAATTGTTTTTGCTTTCTGTTTTTTTTTAATAGTTGATAAAAAATTGTAGACGCAACAGAAATTTTTATTAAGTAACAAAAAAAAAAAACAACCACACCGAAAAAAAAACCTAAATAATAAATTCTACCTACTAATTATGCATTGTGTGAGGGAGCGAAATGGGGGGGCGGGAGAAACTAAATAAAATCGAAAAATAATAAAAACAAAAAAAAAACACGCGAAGTTCATTTTGTGTATATTGTGTTTCATTCCTTCTGATGATGGTTTTGTCGTTGAAATGAATATGCGTAGGATTTCAATTCAAATAAATAAATAAACAACAACAAAAAACAACCACGTAATTTATCTCTCTCTTCTGTCTCTCTCACACTCATTTTTATTAAATTGAATTTTTTATTTTTTATTCACAAAAACTTCCAATAAAAATAATAATAAGAAGAAGAAGAAGAAGATGAAAAAAAAAATGTGATCAAATATTTTGATTGATTTAAGTAATGTGTTATTGATCCTGATCATTAAATGTTTCTTATTTTTTTATGAGTTGTTTAAGATACAAAAATTTACAAGGGATGTGAATTTAAGAGATTTAGTTAATTTAAAATTTGTCTCAATGGATAAATATTGTTCTTTTTATTTATTTTGGAATTGTGTTGTTGTTGTTGTTGTTGTTGTTGTTGTTGTTGTTTTGCATCATGCTTCTTGAAATTGTATTAAATGGTTGATTAAAATTTCTCATTTCTGAACTGAATACAGAAAACGTTAAGTTGATGTGAAGTTTTTTTTTCTTGGACTTAACTAACTATTTTTAAATGTGTGGTACATTCAATTTGGCCAATTTTAATTTAAATAAAATAAAGTTATTATTTTTTGGACCTTTAGTAGACTTTTTTTTTTAAAGTCATCGCCATTGTCTAATTTACTTCTAATTTAATCATATTTTGATGATTGTTGTTGTTATTTGTATCTTTTCAAAAATTAAATTCATCATTTTCAAATTGATTTCGCATTTGTTTTTGTTTTCTTTTCGTGGAAAATCCATTTTCTGTCATTTTTTTTGACTAGACTTGGGGAACAAAAACGACGATCTAAAAACATTAAATAAATCAAAAAAAAAATTTTTTAGTCGTTTACAAAAAAAAGAAGTATTTTACACGAAAATCCACGCAAAAAAAAATACACACACACGCAGACGTAGATAACACACACAACGATACAATACACAAACACGCATATGCCAACGTTAAAGTCACCCACAATCTTTAACTTCTTTTACGCGACTTTTCAATTTTTATTTTTGTTTCATTTCTTTCATTTCTTCTTTTTCTTCATTTACTCTCTTGTTCTCTCTCTCTTTCTTTTTTACACCCTTCTTTCTTTCTCTTTCTTAATAAAGTTGTAAAAAAGTCAACTAAAAAACTTTGTTCTTCATCATTTGTGATGACAAAATTATGTTTTATTTATTTTGTTTGTTTATTTATATTTATAATTTATGTGTGTGTGTGTTTAAGAGAAAGAGAGAGAGAGAGAATCAAATAAAAAAAATAGAGAGTCTGAAAGAATTTCATTTTTTACGTTACGTCACTCATGTGATTCCGATTTATTTTGAATGATTGTTTGTTGTATTACTGATGACGTTTTAATTCTTCTTCTTCATTTTATTCTTTTTAGTGAGAGAGGATTTTGTCTGAATGTCCACGAAACATTTATTATGTCGATTACCTGTTTAAATTTGTGTTTCTTTCTCTCTTTTTTTTTTCACTTATTTCATCCTCGTGTTCTTCGCTCATTCCTTTTATGATTTTATGATTTAAGAACAAATTTATTGACCATTCTCCGGTCACGTGTTTGATGTTTTTTTTTGCGTTGTATTTTTTTTATTCTTCATAGCTTCACGTCATGTAAAGTTTATTTTCCATTTACAAAATTCTAAAAATATCATCCTAAAAATTTTCTTAAATTCTTTTTTTTTCTCTCTCTACCTTTTTACTACAACTCTTTGAAAATATATTTTCTCGTAAAAAAAAAAAAACAAAAATAAAAAGTTTTCATAAAAAAAAAAATTTACAAAATTTAAGGCAATTTTTTGGTTTTATTTTTTTATTTTTGGTTTGTTTTTAAAACAAAAATTTATGAGAAAAATTTGATCAAAAGAAGAAAATTAACAAGAAAAAATAAAAGATAATAAAAAAAAAAATTTATTTTAAATATTTTGAATTTCTAACAAAACTTGAAAGAAAAATAAAAATAAATAATACCTTTTTTTTTGATCAATTGAATTTATATTCTGATAATGATAAATAATAAAAGTTTTCCATTCAAAATAAATTTCCTAATTTGACTTGGAAAAAAAGTAAGACAAAAAATTGTAGTAAATTCTTCTTTTTTTTTTTCTTCTACAAATTCAAGCATTTAGTTCAATTTAGTGAAATACTAAAGTACTTGTTTTTGGTTGAACCTTTTTTGGATATAAAAACCCACAAAAATCTAGATTATCCAATTCAATCAGATTCATGTAAGTGTTTTGGTCAACTCTCTCAAGTGAATCAAAGTCAAAGATTCTGTTGTGATAAAATGACATAAAATTTTAAAAGAAAAATTGTATGTGCCATGTTTTTACAAAGATATTTTCCGGAGAGAAAATTTTTTTTTGTATTTTTGTATTTCTAATTTTGCTTTAGAAAAAAATTTCTTCCGTCACAAAAACTCGTCTTTTGTCCATTAGACACAAATCATAGAATAGAAAGGTATTTGTTTTTGTTGTGTTGGTCACTTTTGAAGGTTCTGTTTTTCTGTTAAAATTAAATTTTATAAATTTTTGTTTCTTGTAAATATTTTTTCTCTTGTTTTCCTGAATTTCTGACTTTGTTGTTTTTGTTTTTTTATTAATGATTTTTTTTTTTAAGAAATAAAAACAAGAAAGAAACAAAAATACAATTTTATAGTAAATTTTATTGAATTAAAAAAAAAAACACGAAAAGTGTAAGAAGAAGAAGAAGAAGAAAACGAATAAATATGAAAGAAATCACGTGCAATTGTCATCATCATAATAATTGTGCGTCATAATCGTCACAATTTCTTTCACAATTTTTGAATAATAATAATAACAATTAATTAAAACAATTTAACTTACATTATTTATTGTATATTCTTCTTCTTCTTTTAGTCTTCTACACCTCTTGTCAGTTTTGAATTTTGATTGTTTTATTATTATTTTTTTGCTTCCATTTTTCACATGACTTTTTTTTTTATTTATGACTTGAGAATTGTTTTTTTCGCTAAAGGTGTCATCAATTCACTTATTTATTTTATGATTTCACATCGGCTTAAAGTAAAATATTCTATATAATTGTTGTTGTTTTCTAATATTATTTATGAAGACTTGCTCATTATGACCATAACAATTCTGTCGTAGAAATACTATAATTAAATTAGAACCTTTTTATATGGATCAATAAACATTAAATTCGTCTTTTAAACAAAACAATCAATTACCAGACTTTGTCCAAGGTCAACAAAAGAAAATTTTATCCGATTAGACGACGAGATTCAATTAAACAAATTTAAACTTTTTAAAGTTAAATTAAAAAGTAGGAAAGGTTACAGTTTTGAAGGTCCTTTATTGTGGGTATTTGTACAAAAATTGCCCTCATTTTATGGAGGTGCGTAAAATCTACAAAATATAAAAAATTATCAGTTTCTTTATTTTGCTGCTCCTGCTTTTTGAATCTAACAGAAAACAACAAAAACAAACTAAATTTTATCTTGATGTTATTGATTTTTTTTTCAAATGTTATTCCGACTCCCCACACTCTTCGTCTCATTCTGTCTTTTGTTAGTGATGTTGTTGTTATTTATTTGAAAAAAAAAAGTAGAAGAGAAACAAAAAATGGAAAAACGCGAATGACGAGAGAAAAAGAAAAACAACAAAATAAAAATGTTTTATCGCGACAAATCGCGTTTTTTTCTTTTTTCGTTGTTTATTCAATAAATTTTCCTTTATTATTATTTTGTTCTTTCTTTTTTTTTTAATTTATTTTTCTGTTTTTCATCCTTTTCTTTTTGTTGTGTTTGTTTTTTTTTTTTGCCATAGTAAATTTTCTGAATAAAATAAAAATAAAGAAAAACAACAAATAAAAATTGTTTTTTTTTTCTAATTTTTCCATTTTTTTTTTGTTTTATTAAAATTAAATAAAAGGGAAATTTGTTTATAAACAAAAAGTTTTAACTCATTTTGTTTTTCTCTTATATAATGAACTTCATTTATTACAATGATAATCCTTTTGGATTGGATAATAGGAGGTATTCAAGCATGATGGGAGGATGCTTTGTTAAACATTTATGGATCTTGATTTTATATTTCAAAGGGAGTTAAATTCTAGACACAACAATTATTCGCTTTTAGAAGGAATTTTTGTTTCTATTGGAAGTTTCTCTCTTTCTCTTTGTTTCTAGAAAATGTTCTGAGTGTATAGAACCAGAATTATGTTGGTGTTTAGTAATTCTCATTCAACTGAGTCTGGGAACTTAGAAACATAGAACATTTACGTTTAAATTTCAATTATTAAAGTTAAAAATTAAAATTAAAATAATCTCTGACTGTTGAATTAATTATAGAAAGCACGTTGTTATTTTAAACAGAATAAAAATCAGAAGATTAAAATTATTTTGGTTAATTTAGAAATGTGATGTAAGAAAAAGGATTAAATTTGTTTTTGGTTTAACTTAAAATTTTTATTGAGAATCATTCTTTTTATTCATTTTTTTTTTACTACTAAATAAAAATACTCTAAAATTAAATATAGAAAATATACGAAAATGATTCTTAATTTTTATTAGCGATGAATATTTATTTTGTTTTTCCGTTTTTCCGGTTTTTTTTCTTTGATAAATTTTTTTTCGTTCTGTTTTCTTTTATCGTTTTTATTTTCTTTTCATTCTTTTATATTTTTTAGTCTCATTCTGTTTCTTATTGTATCTTTATGTTTAAAGAAAAAGGTTAAAGTATTTCGAATTAAAAGTATTTAGGGGGTGAGAGAGAGAGAGAGAGGACGAGAAAATAAAGAAAGATTAAGATTTGTATTGATTTGCATTTTATTTATTTGTTACGACTGACTCATCATTGGACTCATTTTTTTAGTCTCTAGACAAACTCTTTACATAAATTTGCTTCGTCTTCTAAAAATATTCTTCTTTCTTCGTTTTGGTTTCATCCCCTTTTGTGTGGTGTCTCTTTACTACAATATTCGTAAATTTATTTAAATTTTTAATCGATTTGTTTCAATAAATTTCTAAATTTTTTATTAATTGATTTCTAATTAGCGTCGTAAAGTCACGAGATAATTTTCAATAACAAATACTAAATAGTTTTATAGTATTTTGTTTGTAATTTGTACCATTGAGTTACAGTAGTTTTTGTTTTATTTTGTTTTTTTCAATAATTTGAATTGAAATGAGTTCAAAAGAGTTTTGATTTAATATTGGGCTGTTTCGTATCAACACTGCCAGGGGTCATTTATGGAATCTACTATTATAATGGAATTCAAACGATCATGTCTATTACAATGTGGTTTAAATCCGGGACCTTATTGATGAGAGTCTGTTGCCAACTATGCTATAACGTGGACACATGTTTATATGAAGGATGTAAAATGGTAGAATATAAAGAATCTTTACGGTCTTGGAACACAATTTATTCATTTGTCACAGATGTTCAATGTAACTCCACGAATCTTATCTGTCATATTTATTCACTATAATTTTTGTTGGTGCTTCCCCTTATATTGAAATAAAATTGGAATGAAACCTTCATTAATTAAATTGACCAATATGTGTGTGTGTATGTTTCGTGTCACTATAGAAGTTCATTTAGAGAAAGGTTTCAAGTGACCACTTGTGGCAAAGTAGTCATTGTACTCTCATTATTATAATTTGGTACAAGGTAAAATTCTAAATGAGACAAAATATTTTACAAAAAAAAAGTTGTCATTTTTTATAACACAAAAAAAAAGAAGAAATTTAAATAAAAATATTGCAAATGTTTTCTTGAAATAACTCGAATTCCAGTATTTTATATTTTGATTTAATTTTTAATCTTCTTGATTTTTTTTCCTTTATTTCTCAATTTGATTTTTGTTTTTTTTTTTTTGTTTTTAATTTCTATTGTTTCAAAGTAAGACAAGAAAGAAACACAAAACAAAAACAAGAACAAAAATAAAAGTGAAGTCGGTTACCGGTACCTAATTTTACGATTAGAAAATTCTTCTTCTTTTATTTTTTTACTACAGAAAATACGTTCTTTGATTTCATTTTCTTTGAAAAAGTTTTTTTTTTGTTTATCAAATGAATAAAAGAATATTGATAATTTATTTATTAATAAAATGCGCGCAGTCACACACACACACACACACATACGCAGAAACATATTTTTGCTTTTTCGTTTTATCATTTTTATGACACCCAGCCTTGTTGTTGTTGTTATTTTATCAACGAAAAAAAAAAATTAAGATTACGAGAAACTAGTTTTTTTTTCACATCGCAAAATTTTATTCAGCCCACGTTCGCCTATTTTTTTTCACAATGAAGACAAACAGAGCGAGAGAAAGAGATACCCGTTTATGTTATCCTGCTGTTTATTTTCTATCTCTCACTCTTTTGCTTTTTTTTTAGGTTATTGATTTATATTAATTTTCTCTCTTTTTGGTGATTTTTTTGGAACCCCAAAAAAAAACGAGAGGAAAATTTTGTAAAGATTTTTTTTGGAAACAAATACGGGGCAACAATAAATAAATGAATAACAGGGCAACGTTGACCACTAAAATAAAGGATTTTTCTTTGTAAATGTAAAATAAAGTTAAAGACAAAGTTGACGATTGGAAGGTAGTAAGGGAGGGTTGGAAGAAATTTATAATAAAATTTTTGAACTTCCTTTAGTGCGGTCAACATAAAGAGGTTTTTAAATTAATCATTCTATTTAAAGTTTTTCACACACAATAATTTTTTTTTTGTGTTTTGCTTACATCGTGTCACACACGTTAAATTGTAAATATTGAAATTTATTAATTAATAATTATGTTCATTCGGCGCTTTAATTAAACTTAATTAAACGTAATTAAACGTAATTAAATTTAATTAAAAATGTTTTTTTTATTTTTGTTTGAAGATGAGACAAGATAACAACAAAGTTGTGGTTTTTTTCTTCTTATCTATTTTATTGGTTTTTATTGTGTATGTGTTGAATGAGTGAAAGATGGGTCGGCGGAATGGGGTAAATTAAAGTAAATAGTGAAAAAAAAAAAATAATTGCATTTGTTCTTTTGAATCTTTTTTTTTTACTTCTACTTTTTGTTCTTTCTCTTGTTCGATTTTTAGTTTTTTTTTTGACTTTTTCTAAAAATCTTAAATGTTTCACTTTTGAAAATAAAAGGAGATGATGAAGATGAAGAAGAAGAAAAATTCTATTTTTAAATTTTAATTTTTCTTCTTCTCAATATTTCTTCTTATTCCTCGTTGTTTTTTTTTTTTGCTTATAATCAAGTGAAAATGTTGTGGGGGAAGACAGCATCATCTTCATCGTAATCATCATTTGAAACAGAGATAGACAGTGACACACAGATAGAGGGAGACACAAAAAATCGCACATCTGTTTATATTTTTGTTTTTATTTCTTGTCGTCAAATTTTCTCCTATCTCATAATCGCTCTCTATTTTCTCTTTCTTTCTGTCTCTCTCTCCTTTTTTCTTTTATTTTAACTACTAAAACATTATTTTTTATTTTACAAAAAAAAAAAAAATAAATGTACCGGCCGGAAATATAAATTTTTATCTTTTTTCTCTCTCTTTGTCTATTTATTTTGTACTGTTGTCTCACTTTTTATCGTTTATATTATGACGTATATTTTATTCACATCAATTATTTGTAATATTTAATTTTAATTTGTGAACATTTATTTCCATTTTAATGCAAAAAAAAAAAAAAAATGAATAATTTTGTGCAATATTTATTTATTTTATTGAGGTTTTTTTTTGTCTCTTTTTGTTAAGTCACAACAACAATAATAAATAGAATTAATTAGTTAAATTAGACCATTAAGTAGTGAATGAATTCTGTCGTCTATTTCTAATGTATATTTTTTTTTGAAAGAAAGAAAAAAATGTATACTGAATTACCGCTAATTGAGTGTCACTTGATTCTTAAACAAATGAACAAATGAATAAATGAAATGTAATTAAAAGTTAAATTATGTTTAGGTGTGCGTGTGTGTCTATGTTGATAAAGAAAATTTTAATTTATAATTTTTTGGTTGTTTGTATTCTTGACTCATCAGAAAACAGAATATTATTTTGCTGTTTGGATATTTAACGTGCCTGCATTAAACAATTTTGATTATGTAAAGACTGGATGAAATCCAAAATATTTATATTAAAACAGAAGTTTGAACTCACACGACCCTATTGATTGCGGGTTTGAGTTATGGGTGGTATATTTTTGTTCTTTGTATCCACCCTGCTTACTCGTGTAGCACCAACAATATTATTAATCATCGTAAACCCAATTCTGATTCTGATGAGAGCTAAGAGAAGAAAATAAAATAAGAATTTCTTTCTAAGATTTATTTCTCTTTCACTCTCAAATTTTATTCTCTTTTCTGCTGTACTCTTTTTGGATAGAGAGAATCAATTTTTCATGTTGTTTATTAATTTACACAAGATCTTCGACCTCTTGTTAAACCTAAAATCTAAAACCTTAAAAAAATGGGAAAAACTTTGGAATTTTAAAAGGATTCTTTGTTGATCTAAAAAAGTATTAGACAGAGTTAATAATGTGAAATAACAGCAATGAAAAAAGTCGGCCACATAACGATGTAATAAAAAAATTTTTCAAGTAAAGAAATTGAAGAAGAAAAAAAAAAGCACGAGGACAAATCTTCAAAGTTAACAAAAGAAAAATTGTATGCGCTTGTTTTTTTTTTCTTTTTCTTTTTTTTTCTTTTTCTTTTTTTTTTCTTTTTCCATCGAATTTGCATTTAATAAGAAAAAAAAAATTCTGTCTGTATGTGTGTGTGTGTGTTTGGATTAAATACATTTGATTACGTTCGTACATTTTTACATTTGTACTTGACATATTATTATAATTTCTATATTATTGTAATTGACATTTCTGGGTTAATATTTATTATGTTATGATTTGTTTTTATCGTTGTTACTTTTTTTTTTTTTCCTCTATCGGTCGGAACATTTTTTCATCTTCATCATTTTTCTTCTTTTCTATTTTTTTTTTATTTTTTAACGAAAATACAAAAAAAAATGTGTTTGACGAAACATTGTTGACGTTGTGTTTTATTGAACGTGATTCTAAATCTTGATTCTTTTTTCTTCTTCTTCTTTTTTGATATTTTTAAGTTTGATGTTTTTTTTTTTACTCTTGGTATATTTGCTGATGTTTGCTGTTGCTCAATGGGTGGGTTAAGAGTTAGAAATTTGGGTGGGTATTTGTTGAATGAATAAATTGATGTGATTTTCATAAAAATAAAATAAAAGAGGGAAAGAGAGAGAAATATATGTTTGTCTGGAATAAAAAAAAATTATCGTAATGACGGAACGATGGAAAAAATTATTTTTGATGACCATGGATCAGAGGAGGAAGGAGAGAGGAGAAAATAATGAGGTTGTTAGAATGGTATTTCTTTTTTTTCTCATCTTCTAAAGACTAAAAATAATGGAAGGATAAACATGAGATTTGTCCTTCTATTTAAATCAGACAATTCTTTCTTCGTCTTCGTCTTTTTTTTTTTTTTTATTTCTTTTTGTTTTTTTTTCTTGTTTCTTTTTATAAAAGAAAACTTTGGAACTACATGCATATATTTTCTTATACACGACTCTCATAAGAGTCATAAAATTAGTTTTTTTTCGTTTTTCTCCCCCTTTGTCATTCTTATTAGGGAAAATTTTATTTTCAATAGTTTTTACTTTATTTCAACGGAAACAATAAATTTTTGGTTGACTCTTCTCTTTCCGTTTTTCTGTTTCTTAGAAAAAAAAATAGTTAGATTTTCATTTTTTTTTTGATGATGATCAGTGAAAAATAAAATCTAATTAAATAAATTCATTCTGTAGAAATTTTGTTATGACAAAAAAAATTCTCGGTCCCATTTATCATGTCCCTTTGAACCCTGGCCCGCATTGTCAGAATTAATGAATGTATTTAGAAAAAGAATCCCAACTCAGATCAATTTAATCGTTTTTCATTCTTTTATGTTTTTATCAATTACATTGCTTTGGGAATCAAAAATACTTTCTGTTTTTTTTTTTGTTTGTTTGTAGATAAAATTCCATAAATATTTTTTGGTTTCCTTTTTTTTTTTTTCTTTCTTATGATTCTCACTCTCTCCTTTTACTCACCGTTTACCCTCTTTTTTACTCCAATTTATATATTATATTTTCTTTTCATACAAAATATTTTCCATAGTAAATTGCTTTTGTAATTTGTTTTATTTAATTTTTCGTTCACCAGTTTTTTTTTTCTTTTAACCTCCTTTTGTATTTAATAGACGTAAGCCAGATCATTTTGATTAATAGTTAGTGAATATTCTTTGTCTTCTTCTTCTTCTTTTTCATCTGTAATTAAGAAAATCACTCATGAATACGTACAATTTGTCTCTCTCTCTCTCTCTTTTTCGTTCTCTCTCTCTCTCTCTCTCTCTCTCTCTCTCTCTCTCTCTGATTCTCTCTTTTGTTATTAGAAAATCAATTAAGAATTTATTATGGCGATAAATTTTGTTTCTGTATCCTTTTCACTTTACTCTCATGTTCTCTAACTTCTTTGCTCCAATTATAAAATATTTTTCCACACAAAGAAAAAATAAATCAATTCAAAAATTACGTTCATAAATTTTTATTTTCGATTTTTAGAAATTTTTATTTTTTAACATTTTGTTGTTTTTGTATTTTTTCTACTATTGGAATTATTGATTTAGAAAATATTGAAAGAAATGTAGAAGGAAAGGAGGAAGAATGACAGAGAATGAGAAAAACTTGTTTTCTTTAAAAAAAAAAATATTAAAGGCAATTCTGTGAATGCGATGAATTTTTATGTTTTTGTTTTTTTTTTCTATATTTTTTTTGAAGAAAGATTGAACATTAAAAAATGTTGACTTATTAATGTTCAATCTTATTGATTTAAACACAAAAATCACACACACACACATAATGATGGTGTACTTATAACTGAGGGTTAAAGAAGGCACACAATTATTAGAAGACGACAACATTTTATATGTCGTCTTCTAATAATCAAAAAAAAAAAAAAATGTAAGAAAAACACTTACCAATGTCAATTAGAAGGTCAAGTTCATCAAACCTTCGAATTTTATTTGTTACAAGAGAAAAATACTAAAAAAAAAAAAAAAGAAAAGAAAATTCGATTTTTATTTTCCTTTTTAGAAATTAATATTTATTTTGCTAGTTTTTCTTCTTCTTCTTTTTGTTTTTCTTTTTTGGTTCGTTTCATTCTCATTCGGTATTTTTCTTTTTTTTACTTTACTTTACTTTACTTTATATTTTATGACGACGTTACACGAAAATATTTTTTACTTAAATATGTGTGTTTGTTTGTCCCTGTGTGTGTGTTACATGTGTATGTTTGTGTGTAAATAGGAACAAAAGAAAAAAGAAGAAGAAGTAAAAAAAAATGGTGACAATATGACTGGATTTGAAGATGTGTGAAGGTCAAATTATTCAGAAGCTCAAAAGATTGAATATACAAGAATATCAACAAGAAAAAAAGACTTAACAAGACGAACGAATTGTAATTGGGTCAATAGAATTCAATTTATATGTTTATTTATTTGGTTTTCGGGTCGGTTGAATTCAGGGTTTGATGGTGAGTGGGGTGGTAGTACTTTGATTGTTTGTGCGCGGGTGGAAACGCCTTTTTCTAATTTTCTTTTATTTTTATTTCTGTTAAAAGAAAATGATGAAAAAAAAAATTTAATGGCTGTTTAAAAGCACATTTTTCATTTCTCAGAATTTATGGTGGAGTAAGAAAAGGTGATTTATTATTATGAATAGATGGGGTGGCGGGGGAGGAATAACGAAGGATTGATGATTATTATTATAATATTTTTCAGATTCAAACATTTTTTTTTAATTAAAACAAATAAACAGAAAATGAAATTTAAGACGCAATTAAGTTAGAGACGAAGAAGAAGACGTAGAACAAAAAAAAATAATACAATCTTCATTTTTGTGTTACTCATTTTTGTTTTTACTCGACCCCTCCCTCTCTTTGTTTTCTATATTTTTCTCTCGTAATTTTTTTTTTGTTAACTCAATTATTATGACGAATGAGTTTTTTGTACTTTTCTTTTTTTATTTTGCGTTTTTCATTTATTTTATTCTTTCTGTTTAAGAAAAAAAAAATCAAATACCCATTCTTTTTAAATGTCGTCGAACCTCTTTTTGTATTGTTTTTTCTTGTTAGTTCTCTCGAAATTTTCAATTAAATAAAATTTTATTGTTATAAAAGCAAAAAAAAAAAAACAGAAGACAAAGAATCATAAGAAAATTCCTTTTCAAAATATTTATGCAATAGAAATAACATTTTGATCAAAAATTAAATAAAAATTACAATTTTTTACAAATGTGGAGAGTTTCCATGTTGGAGAGAATATTGTTATTTTATTATAAGTGTACACTTTTAGACTGAATGGTCAGAATTAACCATTTTTGGTTGTTGTTTTTTTTTTTAGTTCTCTTCATTTATTAAATCCTAAAAGACAATTTAACATTTTATTATCGTAATTCCGCATTTGAACAAATCCATTAACAATTTTCATTTTTATCTTATCTCTAGGGAATAAATTTTAAAAAATAGAGAAAGCATGTCACGAAATGGTTTTTTATTGATGATGATAAGTTCAATGTATTATCATAAAAAACAAATTCAATATACGTGAAATAATTTATTCTTGAATAGCACGTCAGTTAGTCGGTTCGTAAGTTCAGATATAAAAAAAAAATAAGTTCAATATTTGTAATGGTAGATTCAAAGTCCTTAAAATAAACTAATCATGGTACGTTCCATATTTTTTATTCATGACACATTAATTAGAAATTTGTTTAAATGAATTTGTTCTTGGAGAACATTTTTATTTTAGAATTTTCTTGTAGAATAATTACTGGTAAATGTGGAGAGAATATAATTTGGAAAGTTTACCATTTGTACCGAATACTTTGTATTGTATTGTTTTTTTGTTTGTTTTTTTTTTCGGCGGCGTGGTAAATTGCGATGTTCGTTACATTTCAGACTTTGAATTTATTGTGGATTGTTTCATTTTGTTGTTACTTTTTCTTTTTTTTCATCTTATTCCATTATTCCGTACATGAAACAAAAAGAAGGAAGAAAAAGAGTACATGGGAAAGGGAACACAGGGTGGGTGGGGAGATGAAAAAGTATCAAGTCACGAAAAATGAAAATGTCATAGAAATATGATTATCAACTATGAGAAATCACTTTCTTTTATGAAATAATGGAATTTATATAAAGAGAAAGAGAAAGAGTGACAGAGAGAGAGAGAGAGACAAGAATACATAATAATTATGTAATAAAACAATGAAAAAAAATTTGCGCCTGTTTGTTACATTTTCTTTTCTTTTAATTTAATTTAATTTAAATTTTTAATAAGAAAAATATTAGTTGATGTAAATAGTAAAGTGTAATGTAGTATTTTATGACAATTGGTCTTTGTTTGTTTGTTGTTCGTTTGTTTTTTTTTTATTCCTTTTCTTCTATAAAATAAAAAATGAGGTTAATTTTTAATGTCAAATTTTGGATGGGTTAGTTTTCGTTTCTACAAATCAATTACAATTATAATTGTATGAAAAATCACGGAAAAAAGTCAGCATATGGTTCAAATTAAGCAAGTTACAATTTTATTCCTGTAACAAATTAAATAAAATTGTTTAATTAGAAATTTTAATTGAACTTGGAAAGTTATGGGACTTTGAGTGAATTACATTAAGTTTATTGAGATTTGCTGTATCGGTTACTGGGCACAATTAATAAATGACTTTTTCCATCTGGTGTTAATTTTTTGCTCTTTGATTTATATTTTCTGTTCCAAATTTGAAGTTCAACTCAAAAATACAGTAAAACATTTTTTATTATCGGTTAAATTTTATTTTTTTTTTAACAATAAATATTGACGTTTGTTTTTATATTTTGAATCATTTAATTTTATCTCATAAAATTGTCAAAATTTTAATTATGAATTCTTTATTTTTATAAACAAAAAGCAACAAATTTGAATTTGAGTCATTTACTTTAGATAGAAAAAAATAACGCCACAATTATTGAATTTAGTGCAAAACACTTAAAATTCGTTGAGAGCGAACCACTTCATTTAGTTAGTCTCGTTACACATTATTTTGTTATATTAAAAATATACCGGAAGTTAAGTCGTCATTAAAAGTCGATAACCTTAGAAATGGGACAAGAAGAAAAATACAAAAGAGAAATATTCAAAAGGAGTTTCTCGTTACTTTTGTTTTTACTTTTACTTTCAATTTTTAACACGTTATTTTTTTTTCATGTTGTTCTTCTTCTTGTTTCTGAAAGATGAAAAACCGACATCATACACACACACACACAAAGCACACACATACATATAGACATAAATAAACACACTTCAAATCGAAAATGTGTATAATAAATGAAAATCAAAATGAATTCGCACGCAAAATTACATTTAAACTAAATATTTATAATAAAATAAACACCCATCAGTATTTTTATGTTTCTTTTCTTTTTTTTCTTTCCTTTCTTTTCTTCCTATTTTTAGAATTTAGAAGAATTTTTTTTTTTTTTTGTTAGAGTTTAGATATTTCTGGTTCTTTTTCTTCTCTCTCGATAAATTTTTCCCTCTTTTTGTTTCTTTCTAACTCACTTCTTTGTCTCTCTTTCTGGATGTTTAATGGGTTAGTGTCTCTTAGAATTTTGTTGTTGTTAATTTTATTCTTTGATCTCTCAGAAATATACACTCGCACACAAATACAAATGTAAATTAAGTCAATCATTAGAGAAATTCATTTTCATTCATTTTGAATTTTTAAATAAAAAAAAAATTCAAGAAATTAATGGAAATTATTGTGTTTCTTCTTTCTCTCTCTAAATGAAAATTTCATCAAGAAAAGATGAAAGTTATTTTTGTTTTTCTTTTTCTTCTTTGTAAAACAATAAATCATATTTTAATTATTTCTAATTTTTCTTTTTTTTTATTTATTTTCAGGCAAAAGAAATATTATCAAAGGAATCAAATGTTCAAGAGGTTAAATGTCCGGTTACAGTATGCGGTGATGTTCATGGACAATTTCATGATTTAATGGAATTATTTCGGATAGGTGGACGTTCACCAGATACTAATTATTTATTTATGGGAGATTATGTTGATCGTGGTTATTATTCTGTAGAAACAGTTACATTATTGGTTGCATTAAAGGTAAAAAAAAACAAGAAAAAAATAAAAGTAATAACAAACAAACAAATTATTTTAACTCTCTTACGTATTTCTTTTTTTTTTTATTAAATCATAAAAGAAATTATGTTTTGTTTATGTTTTGATAAATAATAATCGACTTGTATTTATTCTGTTTCATTTATAATAAATTTACCTTGAGAATTAATGTTTGTCGTCTGGCCCTCAATAGAAATAATTTATGGAAAAGAAATTATTAAGAAAGTAAAATGGATTTGTGTTTTTTTTTCTGTTTTTTTTGGATCAGCCAACAAAAATATTAGAACACGAGACGACGCCACAAAAATGATAGAAACGCGCTATAAAAATGACGATTTAATGGATTTATCAAATGGTCACTTTTTCGTTTTTATTACTAAGAATTCCCTTTCTATAATTTTCTGTAGACGAGACTAAATTAGAAATCTAAAATGATATCTTCCTCTAAATTTGGAAAATAGATTTCTTAAGAATTTAGTTAACAAATTTGTTGGCTGTGGACTTTCTATCGAATTACACAAATACAATTTTCAATAATCTAGGAATAAATAAATGTATCCATTGAGTTTGTATTTAGATTCTTGTTAGTTGTTGTTATGGAATAAGAAGACCGGCGACACTTGATTCTAATGAGAAAACAAAATATATGTACTAAATATTTTGTTTCTTTTGTTGTCGTCAAGCCAAGTTTGTACCGGTCTGTACGCGTGTCTCTTATGTCTCGTGTCGCATTTTTAATGACCTTAATCGTTTATAACTTTTTCTCTGTTTTTTTCTTTATTTCTATTTTCTTGTAAAAGGAATGAAAATGTAAATCAGAAATGTGTTTTTACAAATGGAACTCTTTTTTTTTTATTTTTGGCTTTGTTGAGAATGGAAAGAAACATTTTCTAACAAAAATAAAAAAGCAGAAAAATTTAAAATAAGAATAGAATTATGTGAAAATAAAAATGACGATGACGACACGTGACTTTTTCTACATACAAGAAAAAAAAAAGAACGTCATTCATTCAATCCATCATAATTAATCACATTTTTTAGTTTTGTTCTCTTGTGACATTTTAACTCTTGACTTATATACAAGTTTTCCAAAATATTCTGAATGACAATAATTTTAGTATATTTTTATTTTTCACAACCAAACAAAACAAAACATGAAGAAAATATGGAAATTGTATTTTTTCTATTCTACTGAAAAAAAAAACATTCCAATTGATCCTTTTAAGTTGTCGTATTCATGATTATTACAGTGTTTTTTTTATGAATTTTTAAAAGGTTTCCACAATTTATTGAACTCTTTGTGTACCCTTGCATTGAGTGAATTGGATTTAACAAAAAAAAAAAAGAAAAATTAAAAGGAAATAATTTTAGGCGAATAAAAACAAGAATTAAAAATAGAATTTTTAGTGAAGAGGCGAAATTGATTCATAGAAATTTACTCCGCTTCATTTTCTAATGTTTACGTAAAAGGATGTTCCTTGGAAAAATTTATTTCTGTACTTTTAATGACTTTTGACAACAGAATCGATATAGAATACAACGTTGTTATTGACTAACTAACGTTAAATTTATCGGAAAACAGAATCAATTAGATGAATCTAAATATGGGCTAGGTTTGATCGCATTAATTCAGTACAAAATTAGGAATATTTTTTCAATTAAGTTTTCTTAAAAATGTTGTTTTGTTTTCTTCCGATTTATCTGATCAAAGTAAAGAGACCAATACATCATTGTTTTTAAAAATCAAAAGAAAAATGAACTAATAAACACTAGAATATGAAAGTGTTAATTAAAACTAAATCACACATCACCAGAGTTACAGTCACAACTTGTTTAAATAACAAAGAAAAATATTGTTCCTTTATTGTTAATTATTTTAGAAAGATTCAAATCTATTTTCTTTATAAATATTCCATCTAATTAATTTATGTGAATAAATAAGAGAGAGATAGAGAAGAAAAAAAATGTTTATGTTTGAATTTAACGATTAGATTTATCTGACTCATAAGTTTTTTGTTTTTTTTTTTCATTCAAACGGATTAAAATTGATGGACAATAGAAAAAGAAATTAATTGCATTCTTTATTTGTAATAATAATCAACATCTGATGAATAGAAAATATTTTCTAATCATCTTAGTCGAATGTGGGTACTCTGGGGATATAAATTCCTTCCTAAAAATACAAAAGAAATATTATTTTATTACCGACCAATGTGGATGCATGGCAACGTGCTGGCGTTTGGAGCGGGAGGTACCGAGTTCGAATCTCGACCGAGGCGGGATGGAATTTTTCATCCCTTAGGAAATCTGCATGTTTCCTAAGAGCTGGCAATGTGCCGAATCAGGTGTAAAAAAAATGCATGTGCAAAAATAGTAGGTCTCGTCGAAAGTTGGACGTTATAAGAAGAAACCCTAGCCAATGGTTATATGGAGTTATCCGAAAAGCCAATAAAAAAATACACTTGATGACAATCAAGTACAAAGAGAAGAAGAAGATATTATTTTATTAATTTCAATTGGGGCGAATAAATTTTTATTTTAATCTTTATTATGAATGAATGGAAAAGGATTCAATTTGAATAAAGTGTGTTGTACGTAAAATAAAAATCCCAACTTAAAATTTGAACCAATCTGAAATTATTCACTAAAGTCTATTGAGTTGAAAATCCTAGACATGACAATAAATTTTTATAGCCAAATCAGTTTAGAATTTATTTTTGTTTGTAAATAAAATATTTTTGGCGACAACACAAATTCCAAGGACCGTTGATTTTTTGTTTTTGTTCAGTTTAGAACGTTAAAAAAGTCCTTCAAATCGCAAATTAAAAAAAAACATCATATTAGGAAAGGAAGAGTGAGAGAGAGAGAGAGGTGTAGGTGAAAATAATAATTTAATCATATAAAATTATTTATTTTATTTTTATTAATTTCTAATTTTTTGTTTTTTTTTTCTTTTCTTTTTTTAGGTTAGATATCGTGAAAGAATAACAATTTTACGTGGTAATCATGAATCAAGACAAATAACTCAAGTTTATGGTTTTTATGATGAATGTTTACGTAAATATGGGAATGCAAATGTTTGGAAATATTTTACTGATCTATTTGATTATTTACCATTAACTGCATTAGTTGATTCACAAATATTTTGTTTGCATGGTGGTTTAAGTCCATCTATTGATAGTTTAGATCATATACGTGCATTAGACAGATTACAAGAAGTACCACATGAAGGTCCAATGTGTGATCTATTATGGTCTGATCCTGATGATAGAGGTGGTTGGGGCATATCACCACGTGGTGCTGGTTATACATTTGGACAAGTAAGTTTTTTTATTTATTACTATTAATTTTTTATTTTGTGACTTTATCAGAGAATAGAGAACAGAATAAGAGTCGAATTTTAAATATGTGTCATAAAAATAATTGTCTCCTTCTTAATTATTCTATTCTACTTTTGATAAATTCACTCTTCTCTTTCTTTAGATCATTAAAATTCCTTACAAAATATCAGAATATAAAAATTATAAAGTCAAGATAAAATTCAAATGCAAAGGAAAAGTTGAACAAATAATATTATTCTCTTTTAAATTCATGAGGTTTATTTTTCTGTACAAAGGACTATGAAATCCTCCTCTTCAATATTACATCAAATTTGTTATTATTGGAAAAATCTCTTTTTATCTCGTTCACAAGTGCATTTATACTTACATACAGATGATAAGATGATAATTAAATTCCAATGACACAATTAATTCCGTATGAAAATGAATTCAATTTACATTATTCAATTATCAGATTAGATTAACGTGAAACTACGAAAACGGTAATAATAAATTCTGCTTATAAATTTAATCAATATTTTCAAAATACATAATTATTTTTCACTCTCATAAATTTTTGTTCTATTTCTGTGTTTCTTTGAGTACTGCAGTTATCAATTGTAGTATCTATTAAACGGATATTCTGATCCTTATCAAAATAATTGAAATGTAGTTTTGTATTTGAATTCTAATTAAATTTAAAAAATATCTGCTGAGAAAACTTTTCTCTATTTTTTTCGGTTAATTCTTGAAACGTAATTTTTGTACTGCAAGAATTTATTATGCTAGATAAATAATTTTTTTCACTTTTCAAAAAAATGATTTTGTTAATTTCAATTATTTGTCGACAATTTAAAAATATATCAATTTCTCCTTCTCGAACTGTTCCCCTTGGTATCATATCCATTGTACAGAATTTTTGGTTATTTTCTTTCCGGTGCCTTTTTTTTATAAACGAAATAAATTTAGTTTTTTTTGTTCGACATAAAAAATGATGTAACAAAATTTTATAATAAATAATTTTACGTTTGATAGACTTTTTTTTGTCATTTGTTACTTTTTTTTATTTATTTTTTGATACACGTTAATTGGATTTCAATGGAAATTTAATTAAATGAAAAATATACTAAAAAAAAAACGAGAGAGAGAGAGAAAAAAAAGACAATTAACGGGAAACAGTAATAATATTCTCAATTCACTTCAACAGTATCAACTCTGTTACATTCTCTATTACATGTTGTGCAATTCAATTTCGTTTTGAAAAATAATATTTAGCGAATAGAGAAAATAATCAAACTAAACCAACCCCACACCCCCCAAGACCACTATTTGTATTTGATTTTTTGTCTCGTTTTTTTTTTCTGTATTTAAACATTTTTTTATTTTTTAGTTAATTAAATTTTGAAATTAACATTTTTATTTGGTTTTTTCTAATTTTCTGATTGTTGTTGTTCTGTTTTTCTTTTTAGGATATATCAGAAACATTTAATCATACAAATGGACTAACATTGGTATCAAGAGCTCATCAGCTCGTTATGGAAGGTTATAATTGGTGTCATGATCGTAATGTAGTGACCATATTTTCAGCGCCTAACTACTGTTATCGTTGTGGCAATCAAGCAGCACTTATGGAATTAGATGATTCACTTAAATATTCATTGTAAGACTTTTTTTGTTTTTTTCTCTTTGTTTTTCATTTTAAGCAAATTTTCTTTATCGAGAAAAATTAATTTAACATTTTCTTTTATTTTCTTCATTCTCTTTGTAGCCTTCAATTTGATCCAGCACCTCGTCGTGGTGAACCACATGTCACAAGAAGAACACCAGACTATTTCCTTTAAGAAAAAAAAATATTACAGTAAAAAGAAAAAAAAAATATTGAAAAGAAAATAAAATAAACACAAGAAATAAATAAATAAATAAAAACAAAAAACAAGAAAGAAATTATTATTAAAAGAGAAAAAAAAAAAAGGAGAAAATCTTTTATTGGAGGAAAAATAAAAATAAAATTAAAAAAAAAAAATAAAAAAAAAAAAATCTAAAAAAAAAATGGAAAGGAAAAAATTCCGATGAAAGCGGAAGAAATTAATGAAAAATGAAAAGAAAAGAAAAGTAATGAACACAAACACACACACACACATACATATATACAACACAGTTTTATTAATTATTATAATTAAAATTATTAATTACTACAACTTTTATTATAAAAATTAATAAAAAAAAAAAAAAAAAGAAATTAACAAAATAAATAAATGAAAAAAAAAGAAGAAAAATCACAAAAAAAAAAATCAAACAAACAAACAAATATAATTAATTATATAATTAACTATCGTATCAATACAAGAACCCCCACCCACTTTCATTCTTCCTCCTCCTCCTTCTTACCGACATACTTTTCTATTATTTTTTTTTTGTTTTCATTTTTGTTTTTATTTTTGTTTTTATTTTTTAGTTTTCTTCATCTTCTTGTGTTCTTCCGTCTGTTATTGTTGTTGTTTGTGTTGTGTTGATAATTTTTATGCAAGCAAAGTCTCGTAAACAAAAAAAAAATTAAAAATAAAAGTCCAAAAAAGAAGAAAAACCCGATAAAGCAAAAAAATATAAATTCATGGTGAAAATTGTGAAAATGATGAAACAAAAAGAAACTCTCCATACTTTATGAATTAATTAGTTCTCGGGTCATTTGAACAAAATATTCTGTTTTTTTTTTTTTTTTTACTCTTGGTACTACCCACACACACACACACAATTATTTAATAATTTTGCAATTTAACAAAAATATAGAAAAACAAGAAAAAAAAGAAAAAGAATAAAAATGTGTTCAACGTATTTTTGTTGAGAAATTATCGCGTTCATTCATTTAATTTGTTGTTGTTGTAATAAAATTCATTCTAAATAAAAAAAATAAAAACCTTTTGAATAAAAAAAATCCAATTTTTTTTTTTTTTTTTAATGAAGAAAATCTCCTTTTTTTTTGTTTTGGTTTTGGTTTTGTTTTCTCTCCTTTCTCTGTTTGTCATTTTTTTTCTTTTTTTTTTCCACGTTTTTCTTGTTTTTTTTTCTGATTCGGTTTTTTTTCCTTTTTTTTTTTTTTGGTTTTTAAATTTTTTATGATTTTTCCCCAATTTTTTGTTTTCTTGGAAAATTTTTCCAATCGATACGAAGTAATTTTTTTTCTTCTTCTTTGTTTTGTTGTTGCTGTAGTTGATGTTGTTGTTTATTAATATTTTTTTTCTCTTCAATTTTTTTTTTTTTTTTTTTTCGTTTCTTTCCTTTTCTTTACCTTTTTTCTTCTGTTTTGTTTTGTGGTTGAGATTTTAGTAAAGTAAAGTAAGAACAGACAAAAAAAAAAAGTAAGAAGCAGAAAAAGTGGAATTTAGAAAAAACAAAAATAAACAAAACAAAATATGGAAAAAAGAAGAAAGGGGAAGAAAAAAAAGAAAGAAATGAAGACAAATGAAAGGTTAAAGGTAAATGGGAAGGTATTATGAGAAAATTTGAAAATTTGAAAAAAAAAAAAAAAGTTTAAAAACAAAAACAAAAAAAAAAAAATAAAATAAAATAATAAAATAATAATTAATTAATTAATTAAATTACAATTACAATTTATATTAGTAAATAAATAAATAAATAAATAATTAATTAAAAATGAAAAAGAGAAAACTTTGAAACAAAAAATAAAATAAAACAAAATCAAGAAAGAAAGAAAATAAATAAAATTTAAAACAAACAAAAAGAAAAATGTAACTTTGTATTAAAAAAAAAACAAAAAAAAAAGAAAAAAAAAGGGAAAAACCAGAAAATAAACAAACAAAAAAAAAAATAAGAAGTAAATTAAATTTAAAGTTAATTTAATGGAAAAACAAATTAAGCAAATTGTAAAAAAGAATTTTACAAGATAAAAAAAAAAAAACAAACAAATAAATAAATTTAAAAAAGCTAAAAACAAAACAAAAGAAAATTAAATTACTTAAAAAAAAAATCAGCAAAAAAAAAAAAAAAAGGAAAAAGAAAATTGTTTTTAAAACAAAATAAAAACAAAAAAAAAACAAAACTGTGAAATTTGAAAACAAGAAAAAAAGTAAAAAGTAAATAAAAAAAAAAAAATGGTAGAAAAAGAAAAACGATATTTTTATTTTGATGTTTTCAAATTCCTCCTTAAAGAAAAAACTTCTTTTTTTTTTTGATTTTTTCATTATTTTGTTTTTTATTTTTTAATTTTTATCTTTTATTTTTTGGTTTATAATTTTTTAACTCTTTTTTTCTTTTTCTTTTTGTTGTTGTTGTGTTCTTTTCAATTTTACATAAAAAATTAAAATAAAAATTAAAATAAAAACAAAACACAAAAACAAAAACACATTTTTCATTCAATAGGAGGAAAATAGAGAAGTGGACGCGATGGTTGGGGGGGGGGGAGGTGAGGTACAAGAAGAAAGAGAAAAAATTGAAATTCAATAAAATTTAAAAAGAAAAATGGAAAATTTTGTTTTGTTGTTGTACTGTACCTCAAAACAAAAAAAAAAATTAATCAATAAACATTTTTCTAACAAAACAAAAATACAATTTTTTTTTAAACCGATAAATTTAATTAGAAAAACTAAAACTAAATAATTAAATTAAATTAAGGGAAAATAAAAATAAAAGAAACACAAAAATTGTAGAACAAATTGGACAACTCAAAAGAACTGCAATTTTTTCTACACTTTTTCTTATCCGTGTTTTTCCTTTTTTTTTTTTTTTGTTTTGTTTTGATTTTTTTTTGTTTTTTTGTTAATTTCCTTCTCAAGACAAAAAGGTATAAACTCCAATTTTAGAACAATTTGAAACGTGTAACAGAAAAGCCTGCAGCTTTAAAACAACAAAAAAAAATTAAAAGCAAAACCTAAATGTGTAGACTTTTGCTATTTTACTTTCTCACTTTTTTCTCTCTTTCTCTCTTTCACACAAACACACAATTTTTAATATTTTATTAACAAAAATAATTCGTTTTTATAATTTTCCTAGATTTCGTTAAATTGTTTTTTTTTTTTAAATGAACAAAAAAAAAATTGTTAGGAAAAAAAATGAAAAAAAAAAACCAAAAAAAAAAAAGTAAAAATAAAAAAAATAGGATTAAAGAACAAAAAAGAAAAAAGAAAAGAAATAATAAAAATATTGGACTAATAATGTAATATTTTCAAAAAGAAAAATTCAATATAATTGTAACAAAGGAAACAAAAAAAAAAAAAACAAACAAAAAAAAAAATGGAAACATTTACAAAATTGAGTAAATTAAATGAAATTTAGTTTCCATCATTTTATGTTTTTGAAGTTGATAAATATATTTACCCCTCAAAAACCTCTCTTTCTGTTTTAGATCCCCCTGGCACCTATACTATTTCAAAAAAAAAAAAACCCCATTAACCTCACTTTTTAAATGAACTAACAACAATAAAAATAAAAACTTTCCTCTCAGTTCAAGTGTTCGTTGTAAAGAGGTTCCAAAAGATAAGGTAGTGTCTGTGTGTACAAAAACAAAAGTGTCATAACAAAAAAACAACAACACACAGTCTGAAAATAAAAATTGCTACAAATTGTTTCTTTTTTTTCTTTGTAAGTTCCGTTACGATTTGATTTGCAGATTTTGACATAAACAACAACAACAACAACCATTAAAATTTGTGTATTTGTTCGTTAAAATAAATATATTCATATACGTTATAACGGAATGTTTGTAAACTTTTTTCTTAGATGGGGGAAATGTCTATATATCCTCCCTCACCCTTTTTCCTTGATTTTTTGTTTTTACATTTTTATTTATTTTTTTTTATTGAAAATCAAACAAAAACTAATCAACTTCAAAAATTAAAAGAAATGAAAATCCAGTGTTAAAAAAACTAACAGAAACAAAATGAAATGAAAAAAAAAATTAAAATTAAAATTAAAAAGTTTAAGATTTAAGAAAAAAATAAATAAATTTAAAATGAAAAAAAAAAAAAAAGAATGCTTAATGTTCCGCGTATCTCTCTTATTCGGTTATCACTTCTTAAAAAAAAAAAACAAAACTAAATAATTAAGAAATAAATAAACTAAAAAAATTCGTAAAAAATTTGTTGCGCTAAGAATAAAAAAAGAAAGAAAGAAAAAATAATAATAATAAGAAGAAGAAGAAGAATTACATAATTTATTTATAAGGATCATGTTGTTTATTGTGATTCATTTTCCATCCATTTAACCATCCAACATAAACTATCATTCTCTTCTGCCATCGTCATTTATATACATTGCATACATAAACACACACACACACACATCATAATATTTATGATGGGTCAGTGAAGAAAATTGTCGTTAAGAAAAGAAGAAATTAAATAAAGATTTGTAATTTTTGTTGTGTGCTTAGAATAGAAATAAAAATTAAGAAAATTAATAATAAATAAAAACAAAAACAAACAAACAAATATGGCGGCCTGACTGAAGAAGAATCATTCTTGTATTTTTATCAATATTTATTTCTTTAAAATTGATTGATTCTTAAAATTTGAATTAGTTCAATTAAATTGGTCACCAATCAATCAGCAGAGGGTCATCATAAACATAAAATAGCTCTGATCTATTAATTTCTCTTTTTTACACATTTCCACTTCCAATTTAAAAGACAAAAGAGGAAAATGTTTAAATTTTGTATGTCAAAATGTCACCAAAAAAAAAAAAAAATTAAATATTGATTCAAATATGAAACAAACATTTTCGTTTTTTCTCTTTTCTTTTCATTAATATATCTTTCTCTTTCACACACTAGCGTTCACCACAATAAATTCGTATATTTATATTCACCATTTTTTTTTTTTTTGTTTTAAGATTTTTTTTTTCATTTCTAAAACAAAAGTAAAAAATAAAATATTATGAAAAAAAAAAAATGGAGCTTTTTTTTTATGTGAAGCTTTTTTAAATCTCCTCACACAAACATCAATAAATAAATGAATACGAAAATATGTACACAATTTTATTTACAAATGGACTTATTTAATTTCAATAAATAAATTCACCTTTTTTTTTTCTGGCACAATGAAAATTACATAAAAAAAAAAAAACAAAAGAAAAAATAAAATAAACGACAATTATTGAAGATTATAAGAAGAAGAAATCGCCATTAGAGAAAACAACAGAAAATAAAAAAAAAAACAAAACAAAACTAAAGCAAAAACAGATAAAAAAAAAGAAGAAGAAGAAAACAAATGAAATTAATTTGAAAATCGATTTTTTTTTTCTTTACTTTTTGCATAAAAAATTGAAAAAAAAATTAAGAAGAAAAAAGAAAAGAGAGAAAATTATTTATGTTGATTAATTTTAGTAAAAAAAAAAAATAAATAATAAAAATTGAAGATGGAAAAAAAAAAATTTTTAATTGAAAATATTCTAAGAATTTCATTATTTTTTTATTCTACATAATTTATTTGTTGATTTAAGATTTTTCCAATTGTTTTTCATTTACGAAAAAAGAAAAAAAATAATATTATTCTTAATAAATTCACAACACAAATCTCATTCTGAAAATGAAATGAAAATTTTCTCTAATAAAATTTTTCAGCGAAACAAAAAAAAAAAAAACAAAAAATTGAAGATTTATTGCAACGGCGTTTTTTATTTTGCAGCCAAATAAATAAGAAGAAAACAAAAATTCTTTTCTTTCGTTTATTATTTTGACACAAAATAAAAAAAAAAACAAAACAAAACAAAACAAAATGGCTGACGGTAAATAGGAAAAAAAAATAAAAATTGTACCGATAATTTTGGTTATGACAGCCAGCATAAAACAATTTTTTTTTTATATTTTCATATTTTCGAAATTAGAGAAAAACATTGAAAGAAAAATTTAAAATACCAAAAAAAAAAAACAACAACAACAATAACAATAGAAAAGAACAACAAATTAAATTAAAACGCAATATTTTTATTATGATTTTGTGACTGAAATTCAATAAAAACAAAAATAAAAAAAAAAAAAGAAATAATTGAAAAAAAAAAAAACTAAATATAAAAAAAAAATTGGTTTTTTCTTCTGTTTTGTATTTTCAATTAATGATGACGTTTAAAAAAGTAATAAATGGTAGGTGTGTGTCTAAAATCGTTCCTTTCCAACACTGACACGAACAACTGAAATTCAAAACCATTTAGTTAAGATATTTATCCAACAGCCAGTTTGTGTTTAGATTTTGAGAGTTAAAAGTTTTTGGTAGATCTCACAAGATTTGTATTAACAACAACAACAACAACAACAACAACAACAAATATTGGTAAGTCTTTGAAAGTTTAAGAATTACTTTTAGAAATATTTAATCTAAAACATTGTGTTTATTGTCTCATATTTATAGTAGAAGTTTTCACTCTTATTTCATCTCACATTAATTGTATATATTGGTCAGTCTGTCAGTCTCAACATTTGTTTGTTGTTTTTTTTTTTACCAAAAGATAAAAGAAAAATTTAATCAAATTTTTATAAAGAAAGTTTGCTACAAAACCACAATTTTTCTCGTAACAACAACAACAACAACAACAATAATCAAACTGAACTAATTTTAAATTAAAAAAAAAAAACAAACAACAAACAAAATCAAACGTGAAGCACAACCTTGACCAAATTATTGGATACTCATTTACCAATTTTGTGTTACCGATATAAGATTATCTGAAATAAAATGGGGAAAATCCACAATGAAGAAATAATAATTGACAAAAGCATTTTTTTGTTTATTAAGTGAAAGTTTTTTTTTTTCTTCTTTCGTTCAGAAATTCTATTTTTTTTTTGTTTCCACCAATTTTTTGTCCCCCTTTTACTATAAATAGAAAAGTTACCAGTACATATATTTGATTATTGGATCAAACGTTTTAGTCTTTAATAATTTAGTAAAAAAAAGAAAAAAAAAAAAAAAATGTTGCCAATAATGAAATTTGTTATATTTTTTGTCTTTATAAATTGTCTTATTTTTGTTCATGGTGTTCCAATTGTTGTTACGGAAAAGGGTAAGTTATGTTAATTAATTTTAATCCAAAAGTCATTTAAAACTTTGAGAAATGTTTAAAGTCTGCAGACAAATTCATGAAAAAGATCAAAAGCGAAAAAAGCTATTTTTTCGTTTTATAAATTAAAAAAAAAAAAAAAACGTGTAGTGTTTGTTAATGTTGCTAATGTTGCTAATGGATCATCTTAAGTCAAACAATAATAATTTTTACAATAATGTTAAAATATTTGTGGTGTTTTTTTTTTCTCTTCCCTCTTTTTAAAGATAATATTTCTGCTGCCCAACAACAATTCTATGAGGTGAGTGGCGAAGCGTTTGGAAATGATTATATTGATTTTGGTGCTCAAACAAGTGAAAATGGAGGATTTTCTTGGCATGCCAATTATCCATTAGAAAAACCAAGAGTACATTCTAATAATAAATAAATAATTTAAAAAAAATTAAACATCATTTTTTATTGTTTTTCATTTTATTTTATTTTTCTCTCATTTGATTGTTTCTTTTTTTTTTTTTAAATAATAATAATTAATTCAATTAATTATTCATTAAAAATATAAACTACAAAAATACATTTTTTTTTTCATTTCATTTCATTTTTAAATCAGTTTTTCTTTTCTTTTTTTATAAAATAAAAACCGTTAAAATAATCATAAGAAAATAGGAAAATAACAAAAAAAAAAAGAAAATACAGTGCGAAGCTCGGTTATAACGAACTTCACGAGACCAAAAATCAGAGGTTCATTATAACGACTGTTAGATCGTTATAAGTGGGGTTCGTTATAACCGAGAATTGCTGTACATTCATTTTTGTTTTCCGTTTTTTTTTTTAAATTTAAATTATGTAAACTTTAATTTGAAAAGGGCTGGTTGGGGTGAATTTAAAAATAATAAATAATTCATTTTTGTAAGACGGAAACCGGATATGTCTTAACTTTCTAATTCATTAATTCTGTTCCTAATTATTTTTTTCTATTTTTCTTTCTTCTAAAATTTCAAACATTTAACGAAGACTTGATTGATACGCGTCGATTTAAGTCTTTTAGGCTCTTTCTCAAAAATCCCCCCCCCAACAACATTTATACGATTTTCCAAATTTTCACGCTTTTATTACCCAACTTTTATTCCAATTATTTAAACAAAAATTAATTAACCATTTTCCACTAAATAAAACAATAAAATAAATAAAAAAAGGAAAATGTCATAACGAAAAAACTAAAAAAAAATTTAATTCAATATGGCCGCCCAAATAAACGTCAGTTGAAGAAAATTAAATTAATTGATAATAAATCTATTACAATAAAATTTCCCATATATTTATTTATTAAACAGGACTTCAATAATATCAATAATAATTTAATAATCTCTCACTCAATAATGACAGCCATTTATTTTGGTTAGAATTTTATTTAAAACATTTCTCAAAAATTCTCTTAGAAAGATTCTTTCAAATTTATTTCCTCAACTAGTTACAACAGCTAAACTAATTAAAAAAAAAAGGAAATTAGAATAATATGAACTTAATTTAACGCATATAACATAAATTTGTTTTGTTTTTATTTTCTGATTATAATTGCAGTGTAAGTAGTGAAGTTCTGGAAGCAAGATAATTTTTATATTCTGCATTTATTTAAAAATAATTAAATATTTTTGAAATTCAACTCCTGAATTATCTTCGTTTTTTTTATAAAGATTCTTTTTTTCTTTAATTATTATTTTTACAGTAATTGCCTGTCTAATACAATCTCTTGTATAATCAAACCACATCGCAAATAATACAGAAACTGTAACATGATCTAAATGAACCTCATTCAAAATCATATCAAATATAGTCTCTTTATTTTATTTTTATCAAATGGAATTCTATAGAGAATTCCATTAATATTATGTAAAATTTATTGGTCATATTAGACAGGTTTTACAGTATTCTCTTAACAACATTATAAATATTTAATAATAGTATATTTTGTAATTATTAATTATATAATGAAAGCGTGTCAGTTAATTATTATTTTTTTATTTATTTGTTAATTAGCATGAATTTCTTTTGCCTTTTTATTCTTCTTCTTCTTTTTTTTTTTTATTATTATTTCTTTGATTGTTTTACAGACGATACAAGAAAATACAAAAGGAAAAAAAAATTAGTAATAAGGAAATATTAAATACTAAATAGTGTGTATGTGTGTATTAGTTGTATTATATGAGTAAGTGTGTATGTGTAATGATGTTGAATTAAACATGAATTCAATTATAAATCTAACAATCACAATTCTAAAATACATTTTTTAATAGATCAACAAAATATTTCTAATAATATTCTGATTCTATACACACAGAGATTTTATTTAGTGATTTTTAATTTGTTATTTGTAAAAGGATTGGTGCATTTCATATTTTCTTTTGTTTAAGAGATAAAAAAGAAGAGCAAATTGTAAAACCTCTTTAATAAAAATGTTCAAATAACATTAATTAAATTTGAAACTTTTAAGCTACGAGATTAAAATTAGAAGAAGTTTCACATTAAATGGAAATTAAATAAATATAATTGAACATTTTTGTGTGTGTGTGTGAAAGGACTTGGAATTCTTTAAAGATAAAAACTTTGGATGGAACGTAACATACGTGTTAAAGAGGTTTTACTGTACCATGTTTAATTCAAAACAAATAACATCCTCTCAATTTTTAATTTTTTAAGTAAACTTGAATTCACATACTGAACCAATTATTGTAACTTTCAAAGGTCCTTGTTTGACCTTGGTTCACTTGATTTAACCTAAAATTGAGGGAATGATTTGTACTTTTATAAAGAGAATCTTTTCTAAATATCTAAAGGATTTTGTATTATTTTCATTTATTTTGTGATTTTCTTCTTCTTCTTTTTCCTATACAATATTTTAAGGATTTTATTAATTAATTTATTTGTTTATTTTTTTTTTTTCAGTTTTCTTTTTTTTAAAAAAAAAATTGTTACAGCCCCCATTTTTTACATTCTAACTTCTTACTTTACTTATTTTGTTTTATTTTATTAATTGTTTTTAGAATGAAAGTTTGTTTGTTGCTTCTTTCTACTAAGTCAGAAAAAAAATACGTTCTTAATTTTTTTGTTCTTTAAAAAGAAAGAACAAAAAAAAATCTCTTGTAATTATTGTAATTAAACAGGAATAACAACAACAAATAATAAAAAAAAAATTATATTCAATTCATTAAATGTTTCTTTCAGTTATTCGTTTCTTAATTATTTTCTTTTTCATAATTTTATTTAAATCAACAAAAAAAAAAAAGAAGAAAGTTCATAAGAAAGTTCAAAGAATTATTTTTGTTAAATATTTTAAAAGAAATTTAAAAAAAAAATAAAATTTAATACTCAGCGTTTTTAAGTTTACTTCATAACTTTAATCGAATTAAAAAAAAAAAAACTATTTTTAAATCTATTTTTTTTCATTTAATTTCAAATCAAATAAATCGTTTCTTTTTTTTTGTTTTTTACTTTTTTTACTTTAAAGTTTAACAAAAAAAGAGAAAAAAAAAGAAAATCATCATTACAACAAATAAATCTCTAATCTCTAAAATCAAATTCTCAAAGAAAAAAAAAATAAACATGTTTTTTTTTATTTACAAAAAAAAACTTAAAACTTTTAACAGAAAGAAGAAAAAAAACAACAACAACACTCTACCACACATTTTCTAATGTTTCTCTCATTTCATTTTCTATCTTCAACTTATTAAATAATTCTCTTTAGGTGCAAAATAAATTCTATTCTTTTGTATTTGTTTTTTTTTTCTTTTTAAAAAATAATTTATGTTTTACCTTCACGCATTTCCTCCTCAATTATTTCATTCCAATCTTTTGTTAATGATTTTTTATCAGATAAACGTTTATTACTATTACCATTTTGATTACGTTCTGAATTTAATAATAAATTAGATGAATTTTTGTATGGTGATTGTTGTATTGTTGTTATTGGTGTTGTTGCTGTTATTAATGCTGGTATTATTGTTGTTGTTGTTGTATTATCCTTTTGTATATTTTCATAATTTTCATTTGTTGTATTTTCAACAATTGCTGAAAATTTATCATTTGTCCTTAATAATTTATTATTAATATTTTTATTTAAATTATTTTGATTTGTATCAAAAAAATTCATTAAATTTGAATGATCCTGTTGTTGTGTGGTATTTTGATTTGTTAAAATTTCATGAAATGATGTTGATTGACTTGTATCAGTACTACTATTACTGTTATTACTATTATTACTACAAATACTTGTACTTATATTTGTATCATCAATTAATGTTATTTGATTATTTGTTAATTCACTTGATTCAATTTCCATAATAGCAAAACCTTCAGCAATTAATTCATTTGCAACATTTATGTCGTGTCCTGTTTATAAAAGAAAAATAAAAGAATTTCATTAAATTATTTGGTAAGAAATGTGAACATAGAATGATTTGTGGTTCTAATGAATTTTTTGCATGTGCGAATAGTGTCCAATTTAAGATAAAAATTTACAGACAAGAGATGATTAGTTGCCGTTTTTTTTATCTCTTTGGAAACTCGTACTTTCGTCATTGTGAAATTAAAAATTATTCTGTCTTTAGAAACGTTTCATATTTTTGTCTTTTTCTTTGTATTGAAAAATTGCTCGCTCATATTACTTAAAATCTTAAATAAAAGATATTTAACACGGTTTAACGATGACTATCCATGTTTGGAATTTTAAAAATATTTAAAAGAGTTTTTTTAAAAGAAATAAGTTTTATGAACTTTGTTAATAAAAATTTTCCGCCCCACATTAAAAAGAAACACCTGCTATGTAATAATTTTTCTATTATTAAAAATTTACAACAAAAAAAAAAACCAAAACGAAACGTAACGAAAAATTGACTGAATTAAATTTAGAATTTTTTTTCTTTTATTTTTTATTGTGAGAATTTGTTTTAAAAAAAAGTATTTGAGAAAATAGAAAGAAAAACAAAATCGGATTTTGGAATTTTTTTTTTCAATATAGAATTTAAAATTTACCTTCACTAAAATCATAAAGTTCAATTCCTGGTACTGGTGAACCTTCACGTCTTATTCTTGTATCACCCTTAGTTCTCTCTTTATAAGTCACAATTCGTGATAACATTTTTTTCCATTGAGCAACTAAAATAAACGAAAAATAAGAAAATTTAGAATTTTTGTTCTTATGAAAATGATTCAATTTCTTATGATCGATAAGAATTGTCTCTTTAAATGTAAATAATTTTACACTATTCAAACGAATATAGATTACCATGAGTTAATTCAGCAAAACGACATATTGTTGGTTCATCCCAAATATCTGGTTCATTTGTTAATGATGGACGTACATGAGCTAAGTAACATTCAATCGCTTGAAATCTTAAACGTAAAAAGTCTGTACGTAATTCACATACTTCATGTGTACCAACATATTCACTATCACCATAATCAACAAAATATAAATCAAGTACAACTTCACCAGGACGATAATCATTTGGTAAAATTGAAATAACCTAAAAATAAGAAAAAAAGAAATAAGAAACCAAATTTTTTTCTCATTGAATTTTAAAAAAAGGAAATAAAGCAACAACAACTTACTTCGGCTCTGTACCATTTACTATCAAATTTAAACATTGCAGCAACAATTTGTCCTAAATATGGTTCTTTAATTTTGTGTAATTCTTGATTATTAACTTTTGTATAATATTCTGTCATTGTATTAACTAAAATATCTAATTCAGATGATTGTGGTCCAACTAATTGTAACCAAAAACGTGCTGGTGATGCTACAGCTGATACATACACTTCTAATTGTCCATCAGAACTTGTTGGTATTAATTTTTCTGGTTTTGGTGGTAATGATTCACGTGAACTAGCTGGTGTTAATGTTGTTGGAGTTCTTATACCACCTCTTGGCTCACGTTTTAATTCAACTTCTGTTAATAATTTACGAGCATCTGAATCTTCTTTAACTTTTTCATCAATTAATAATTTCGCTGTATTCACTTGCATTTGATTACCAACAATAATAACACGTCTAGTGGGTGCATGCCTTTCACCAGATAATACAGATACTTTTGCTTTTGATTTACGACAAATTTCTTGAAGTGAATCACCACATCGACCCATTATTTTCCCACTAGCAGTTGATGGTACATCAATTTCAATTGTTACAGAATCAGCTTTTTTTATTGTTTGTTTTATTAATTCTTGTGCACTTTTAACAGATTCTTGTTCACCATGAATTTCACATATTTGATAATTACCATCTTTTTCCCTTTAAGAAGAAAAATATAAATATGACAAAAATTAAAGAAAAATAAATATTTGAGAAAATAAAAATACCTAAATTTAATTGAAGTTCCCGTTCGTTCCTCAATTGAATATAAATTATATGAGTTACGTCCAACAACTAATGGTGCCATTTCATTTGTTATTAGCATTTCTACAGTACACATTTTTTTCATTTTAGCTTTTGGTTCTAATATTTTTTCTTCATCAGCTTCATCATATTTATTTTTTAGATAAACATAAATCATAGCACCACCGATACTGCATAATGATAAACCAACAAGTACTGATAAAACAGGTGTCTTCATTTTATTCTCTTTATTTGCTGTACTTTTTCCGTATATAGAATTGAAGAATTATTTTTATTCTTATTCTTAAATCGAAAGTAGGTCAGCACCAATCTGTTTTAATTAATATTTTTTTCAAATTATTACATTTTATTTACTTAACTTAAAATAAATATAGGCAGACAAAAAAAAAATTGATTAACATCTTATGATTATTGGCTGACCGAAAACACCAACAACCAATAATAATATAAAACAAATGAAACAAAAAAATCTTTGAAGTATTTTTAAAGATGAAATTACATTCAAATAATCTAATTTTAGCAAAATGACATAATCTCAATAATTGTTAAATCTTTTCGTGTTATGCAATTAAAAGGAAATACATTTTAATAGAAAAAAAACAAAAATATTGAAAGAAAAAAAATATTACAAAACAGACAATTGCTCATAAGGTAAAATAAGAATACGTCATTCTTGTAAATGGAAAACTTAGAATAAAAATGAAAAGCAAAATGTTCACCTTGAATTTTTTTTTTCTTCGTTTTTTTTTTTGTTCTAACCTCATTTTGAGTTTTTATAATTTTAATAAAAAACAATAAGTGATAATTTAATTCAATTTGAAGATAATTTGTAATTCTCATGATTTGAACTTTATTTAAAGAATGACATAATTGACTGTATTAAAATAATAAAACTAAAAAATGAAGAAATTAAAAAAAAATGAATATTTTTTTTTGCTTTTGAAAATTGAATTTTTTTTATTTTGAGTTTTTGTCATTCTCTTATGTTTTAGTTAATTGTTTACGTTATTCATATACGGCTATAAATAAAGATAATATTTTTGTTTGTTTTGAAATTTTAATTACTATAGATTAATAAAATAAAAGATAAATAAATAATAAGATATGAAAACTTACTTTTCGAAATCAGTTAAAATTTGACAATTAAATATCTATTCAAAATGGCCGCTACATAAGGACTAACTTCACTTCTATTGAAATAATTCCAGTATCGACATCTATGAATAATATCTACAACTACAAATTTACCGGCAAATTTTTATATATTTAAAAAGTTTGTTTTAATTTCTAAAATATGATATTTTTCAACATTAATAAATGTAAAAAATTATTTAATTGATTAACTACATAATTTTATGATAAGAAATAACAAATAATAAAAACAGCCAAATTATCAATAATATTTAAATAGTCGAATTTTCTCGTCGAATTTTCCCATTGAATTTTAGGGGTGGTTTAAATTTTTCCAACCCTTGAAAATGTATATAGAAGATAACCTCAAAAGTATACAATTGAAAATTTGACAAATTAACAGATAATTTAAATTCTTTATATTCCACTTTTAAAATAATCTTATAAACGTATAAACGTAGATGATAAATATGTTGTTAAAAGAACTTATTAAATTTTCCTCTCAACATCGTAATTTTTATTGTTACTTAATTTTAAGTATTTGGATATTTTTATTGATAGCAGGTATTTTCAAAACATACTAATAATGTCATAAAAAAATAATTTTATAATGTGTATATGTTGCTTAATGTTACAAACAAATTAAAATCAACTTTGTATTTTCATTACACAAAATTTTAATACTATCGGAATTTTTTCAATGTACTTCACTAGAATTCCAAAATTGCATCACATAGAATAAATTTTTTCTATCTTGAGAATTAATATAGTCTTTACTAATATAACTTAAAAACAATTTTAGGAACATAATTCATTGCATTATTTAATGAATTGAATTCCACGAGTTAAATCTAAACTTTATTTATAATTTTTATATTTGTTTTAGGTATGTACAAATATATTGGTCTTTCGGAAAATTCAACAAATGTTTTAAGTGCTAAACATTATTTTAATACATTGAGAAAAGATGAAAATTTAAGAATGAAAAAATATCAACAAGATTGTAATCCACCAAAAACAATAAGAGAATTTAATTTTGAAGGTGGAAAAATTGATGGATGGAATTTACAAGGTGTAATTTTTTTAATAAGACACGGTGATCGAGGTCCGATGACCCATGTAAGAGGAATTAATACCGTCGATTGTAGTATTTATGATGATTCTCTAGTTAACAAGTAAAATTCCAGAATTTACAGCTTTTTGATGTTATTTAAAAATTTTTCATTTATATTTTCCATTTAGATATAAAGCATTTTTAACAAATGCAACGTCATCATCAAAGTATACTACGAGGAGTACAACAGGTCCATTTCATGGTTTTCCATTACTTCCGCCTTCATCAAAAATTTGTTTTCTTGGACAGATGACATTTCTTGGTGTATCACAACTTTTACATATCGGTTCAATTGTACGTCAGGCGTATGGACATTCACTTGGATTGCTGAATAGATTAAATATTCCTTTGGCTAGGCCAACAACAAATAATTCAATTCATCCAGAACCATCTTATAATTCTGATGAAATTGTAATTTATTCCACAAAATATCGAAGAACATTTCAAAGTGCAATGGCACTCATGTTTGAATTTATACCTAACGATAGATGGATTGGATTAACAATACAAGAGAGTCATAGTCTCTCGTTTTGTTTTTCTGATTGTGCTTGCCCGAAAGCAGATCTCCTCAAAAAAATTATGTCTAAAGAAGCAAATCTCCTACTGTCACAGCATCCAGCCGTATACAGTGTCGTACAATGGGTTGGTACTTCTCTGTTACAAAATCCAAATGGTCAAATGAATCCATTAGAAGTACGTGATGCTGTTTTATCAATAATTTGTCATGATGCACCACTTCCTTGTCATAAATTGTTAAACATGGATTCAAATCCAGTTACGACAATAACAAGTACAACAGATAATTCAGATGTAATTAATATTGATCAAGATGATGTATTAATTGGTGGACAAGCTACAGTTGATTCTGATGATTTAGTTGTTGAACCTGAACCAGAAGGATGTTTAGAACAAAGTCATGTAGCTGCACTTATGTCATATACACATTGGCAAGGTTTAAAAGAAAATCGAAGTAAATATGCAAGAAGAGCTGGAATTTTAAGAGCGTACGGTTTAATACGTAATATTGTTAGTTTTATGCTTAGAATGATATCAGGTGATAGAACAAAATTTGTACTTTATTCTGGTCATGATAGAACAATGCAATATATATTAGCAGCACTTGGTTTAAATTTAGAAAATCCTTTTATATCATATGCAGCACGTTTAAGTTTTGAAGTATATAAAAGTGATCAAGATACACAATTTTATTTTCGTTTACTTTATAATGGTCGTGATGTAACACGACAAATTGATTTTTGTGAAGGTAGTAAAAGTTTAAGAGTTAATCGTGGTAGTCGTGGTAGTAAAGCTGATTTATGTCCAATTGAAAATATTATACGTTTTATTCATGATGATTATTTTTCACCATTAAATGCAACAAATTATAAAGATGCATGTAATGTACAAAAAAATAGTGAATTTTAAGAAAAAAAAGAAACAAAAAAAATAAAAAAAAATATAAACAATTAAAGTTAATTATAAAATTATAATTTTCTAATCTTAGAATAGAAATTAAAAAAAAAATTAAATCAAATTAATTAATTACTTAAATATCATCATCATTTTATGAAAAAAAAAACTACAAAACAAAACAAGAAAAAAAACTTACAATTGACTAAAAATTTAAATTACTTCAATTAAAAAATGTACAAATATTTATTAAAGATTTCTATAATTATTAGGCAAATTTATTGTGAATGAATAAATTTCAATAAAAATATTAATTATGAATTACAAAAACATATCAAAATCATAAAGTAATTCAATATTTTAGAGAAAAAATTATTTAAAATTCAAATTAAAAAAAAATGTTAAGTTTATAATTTTGAGACGCTTACAATTCACACCTGATTTACTAGAACAATATTTATCTCGTCAACATATCAGTTAAAGTGAACAATATCAGTAATTCCAGATGAATCGAAATTTCCGTTAATTTTACTTTTTTTTTTTCTTAAATTTCGATGGAGTCACCCAGTATTTTGTTTATTGTGACGCAACTTTTTTTTTTTCCTTTTTATGGCAATATTAATTCTTATGTCTATTTAAATTCAATGTTAATTATATTTTAGATTGTGTTATTGATTATGTTGAAATTATTAAATTTAGTTAATTAATAAATTTAATTTAGGAATAATTCAGGAATATTTTACCTCAATTGTGTGTGTGTATTTTTTTTATTCTTCATCCATTATTTCTGATAGCAGGAAATTAAAGTAAATTTCTTTCTAACAAATATTATAATGACTACTTAGTCATTGATTGTTTTGATTTATGGTAATTTATTATTTAGTTCTTAAGTTTTAAGTGAAATATTATACTGTTGTGGAATAACAACGAACTCAACTCAACCAATTAATAATAATTATAGAACGAAACGATTCGTTGATTTCGATTGTAATTGTAATCATAAAGAAGACAAATGTTTTTCTTTTTTGTTTTATTTATTTGTATTTAATTAACGTACAATCACGACTGTTAGCCATTCTGATAATTTTCAATTAATTATGTTTGACTTCCATCTAATGTACCTACTACTTTCCCCCCTCAACGCATATCATTGTTATGTTTACTGTTATTATTCAGTGTTGACATTAAATAATTTAAATTTTAGTAGATAAAATTATAAATAATTTACAAATTATCTTATCCTAGATGATCATCTTTGTTAATATTATCTAAGATAACACAAAAACTGTTAATTTTCTTTATTAAAGAAAAAAAAAAATTAAAGTCAAACATCTGAATAGATTTTCTATTTAAATTAATACAACAACAAATTTTACGTCTTATCAATAATTTATGAAAAAAAAATACAAATATTTTAGGATGAGAAAAATTCATTCATAAAACTGATTTTTAGTTTTAATTCATTCTTTTTTTTCTGTATTCGAAATGAACAGAAATGGGGGTGAAACAGAAATGAATATTTTCTCTATTCTTTAGAATATTTTCTGAAATAAAAAGAAAAAAATAATTTTTATCTTGAAATTTTGTTAAAAAATAAACAAAAAAAAATCTACAACAAATTTCATTTGTTTTGTTGTTGTTGTTGTTGTGCACCAGTAATTGTAAATCGTCATAAATCACAACCAGTTCATGTTAAAACCAGTTGTTGTTAAAGTTATAAAATCAATGGAAAGAAGAAAAATGGGATGGTGTAAATCAATCATATGACAAAAAAATTATGGATCAAAATCTAATTGGAAATATTCTGGTGAACATGAAAAATATTAAATCAACAAAGTGAAATTAGATAAAATTCAATCAGAGAGAGTTGATCCGATTACTTTGTAGAAAGTGATCCAATTAGACAGGGGAGTTTTTTTTTTTCGTTTATTCTAAAAATTTAATTTTTTTAATTAAATAATGTAAATAATAAATTGTAATTTGTAAATGTGATGTAAAATTTATTACCACTAAAAACAAAAGAAAAAAAAAAGAAAAAAAGTTAACAAAATTAAAAAAATTGAGAAGAAAATTATTAACAAATTTTTATTTTATTTAATTTTTGTTTTTTGGAATTTGTTGTTGTAGTTGTTGTTGTTGTCTATTGTTACTCCCTTAATTTCATCTACATTGCAAAGTCACAACAATGTAACATCGCGCTTATAAAAGTCAATGTTCTTAACGCACGCGATTATTCGATTTAATGAATTTTAATTCACTTTTTTATTACGACCGCCTACAACAATCTGACAATTATTCAATATTTCTTTGTGAATTCACAAAGACATTTTTTTTCCTATACAAATTTAAATTGAATTCTGTTGTAAAATATTTTGAAAATTGAACGATAAAATGTTGTCACAAAATACTTTCCCCCTCTCGCCTCTTCTTCATGTTCATTGCAGAACAACAAAAAAAAATTTTTTTTTTGGCTCTTAAAGAATTTTCTAAAAAATTATTAATATTTTACAACAAAACAAATTGAAAGTTCTAATTCTTCCTCTTATGACCTTCCGTGACCTCAAATGTTTTCCATTTTTTAATCATTTAAATCAAAATTAAAATACAACAAAAAAAAAATTGTAACAAATTAGCAAAAAGCACGCAAAAAAAAAATAAACAATAAAAAAGAAAATTTTCCTATTATTATTTTATAATGAAAGAGAGAGAGAGAGAGAAGGAGAGATTGAGAAAGAGAAAACACGCAAGTATATAATGCAAGTCTAAAGTTTAAGTAGATTTTTTTCTTCTTCTTTTTAAATGCAATTGAAATAAGACGTACATACAAAACGTACTAACAAAAAAAAAAATTTTGTACATTTGTAATACCGGACAAATACAGTTTCAATCATGTTCTCCTGGTTCATTGTATTACTTCACTTTTTATGTTGTTACTTTTTTTTTTTCTTCTTTTTTAAACAAAAATTCTGTTGCTTCTTCTTCTTCTTCTTTTTCTTTTTCTACTTCGCGTTCTTCGTCTTTTTCTTTTTTCTTCTTCTTCTTCTTCTTCTTCTTTATCGTCGTCATACATTTGAAAACAGAAAACGTTTCTTTTAATTTTAAAGTAAAGAAAACTAAACGGTTCTTTTATTCTTCTCTCTCTTTCACTCTTTCTCTCTTCCTTTTTGGATGAGTTTCTTTTGATTTTATTTTTGTTTTTGCCGTTTTACTTTTTTTTTTTTGTTTGGAATTAAAAAGAGCGAGACAATTATATATTTTGTGTTCTCTTTGATTTTTATAATGATAATATTTCCTTCAAGTGACAGATAACTGACATTTGTGAAATTATTATTGTTCCAAATGGATTTTTATGATTTGAAAATTTTACGAAATTTATAACAAATTGAATTGCAATGACGTAAGGATCGAGAATAGCAACAGCAACTGCAAGATAAAAAAATCTCGATCTAATATTTGGCAGATATAAATTTTCCTAAATAAATAAAATTAGCTTCAAATAATTGGTCAATAAATTAAAATCTTAATTAAAACAAAAAAAATGATTCCAGTTTTAGTTTTTAAATTTAAATTAATCCATTCTTCTTTTATTCTTAGATTCTTCTTTGTATATATTTTTATGTTTATTATTTTGGAGAAGAAATATTTATGCAAAGAACGAAGTAAAAGCGAGAAAAATAAAAATTGAGACAAAAAATGTATGTACGAAATGTCGATGAACTTAAACACTCTGGTTGTGACAAGCAGAATAAGAAGAAGAAAAAGAATAAGAAGAATTGAGAAAATTCATTGTTGTAAAAACTTAAACTTCATACAAATATTATATCGTCTCACTCTAACAGTGTAAGCACACAAATGTTGATATAAAAATTTGTGTTGTTAGTGTGAATGACCTTGTCGGGTTTTCCCCGAAATAATATTTAAAACAAAATTTTTATTAATTGTTGTAATTCCAGTCTTTTTTCATGTAGTAAAATTTTTGTTTTCAACTTTTATTAAATTGATTTTTGAACCCAACCAAAATATAGTTAACCTTTTTCAATTTGTGATGAATGTATGTAGAAAAGACAAAGGAAACAAGAGATCCAAAATATTTGTCTTCTTTTTTGGTTCCTCTACACACACACACACAACATTTAAAGATGAATTTTTTTCTTTTTCGCTCGCACTTTAGATCACATTTCAAGTGAAATCTTTTACCAGGTAAACATAAATTCAAGTAGACAATATTTTTCTTTTTTCATTTTTAACATTAATTTGTTGTTGTATTCGTTCTCTCTGTTTTTATTTTACGTTTATCGCTGATTTTGTCTGTCGTTTTTTTTTGTCTGTTCGTTTTTTATTTAAAAAACAAAAACCTTTGTTGTTGTTGCTTTTGCTTCTTTTTTTTATATGAGAAATAATTTGTTGATTTGTTGATTATTTTGTTGCATGCATTTGTGTGTTGCTTCTTATTGATTTTCAATTCAAACTTTAAACTTTAGTTACTACGTTATTTTTCTTGTGTAGTTGTTGTTACTATTCAATTATTATTTTCTTCCAATTTCTTTAATTTTTTTTTAATCAATGTCCTTACACTTTTTTCTGTTCATCCGTTTCAAATGTCCTTTAAAATGTTTTTCATTTTTATAGCAACAAAATTAAAACAGAAGAAGAAGAAGAAAGAAAAAAAAACGGTTAGGTTTTGAAATGAAATTCAAAAAAAAGAAAGAAGAAGAAAGGAATGAAAAACAAAACAGATAGTTTAATGTAGAAAAGAGAAACATTTCAAGAAATGTGATATGTAATGTAGTCAAGTTAACAGGCGCTCATCATTTTAGAGTAGAGTTTCATAGATTCTATTCATCCAAATAAAATGTAATTTTATTTTTATTTTTTTATAGTACGTGAAATTACTACAAAATGTACTGTTTTTCATTGAAATTTCTGTAATAATTTTCATTATTCAATTATTTCAATCAAAAATTTTAAACAAAATATTTTCATTAAATGCAACCATTTTCAATATGTGAAAAATCTTTTTATTTCAATTTTTTTTTTCTTCAATAATTGCATAATTTTCAAACAATAAATTGCAATAATTTTGAAATTGAAAAATTCCAATTTAATTTATTTTTAAATTGCATCCATTTTATTTTGCAAATGAAAATTTCATTTTGTAAATGTCAAATTATAAAAATCAATTGTTAATTTACAACAATAATAAAAAGATCATTAAAAATTTAATGTATGAGAGAGAAACAATTAATTTTACATTAGATAAAAGAGTAAAGAAGAATAATAAAAATAAATAAAAATAAAAGACAAAAAGAAAAAATAAACAATATTCACTGTCAAAATTATTAAAGATTGCTATGTAACGTTGATTTTTGAACAGGCGAACATGATTTCACTGAATTCCACACATTCTTGTTTTATTTTATTGTAAATTTTAGTTTCTATAATTTTGTTATTGTTGTTGTTGTTGTTGTTGTTGAAGCAAAATGGCGGGAATAATATTTGACGTAAATATATTAAGACTCTGTGCCAATTTACATTTGTTTTTGTTCATTTATTTTTTAGTACAAACTACAAACTTAGTACAATTTTTGTACTAATTTTTTTTTTATCAACGATTTTTGAACGTTTTCTGTAAGAATGTTTGCCAAATTATGTATAGAATTTTCTGTAAGATTTAATTGTTAATAACACATAGTTTGAATAAAACTTTTAAATTAATGATCGAAATTTATTAAAAATAAAGAAGACAAAGGAAAATGTTAAAAATGTAACAGAAATTGTCGCATTAATAATAAAATGACCTCTTTTCTTCAACAGGTATATAAATTAATGACATTTTAAAAATAAGTGAATAAGTTAAGAAGAAGAAGAAGAAGAAGAGAAAAAAAAACTCCCACATGTCATTTTACTTCCGTCAGAATAATTTTTTTTTTGTTTTGTTTTCTTTCACTAATCTAAATTGCATTATTTTTCTTACGTTAAAAATTTGTGTCATTCTATTTTTTGTTTGTTTGTTTGTTTGTTTGTTTCTTTTTTTAAAAAATATTTTCTTTATTTTTTTTTTATCCACCTTCTTCTTCAAATAGATTCTTTTGTTGTTGTTGTTATTGTAGTTCTTGTAGTAGGTTGTTTTTTTTTTTGAAATTTCACAAACATCAGAATTACAAACCCAGAAAAAAACCAATATTAAATTTACTTAAGTTTACTAAATTTTGTAGTAGTTGTTGTTGTTTTTTTTTTTTGAAATTTTACAAACATCAGAATTACAAACTCAGAGAAAAAATAATAAAATATTAAATTTACTTAAGTTTACTAAAGTTTAAACGAATTATTAAAATTGTTGTATTATTTTTTGTACTAAAAACGGATATTTGTAATAATCTCATATTTATATTTAAATGTATTTAATTTAATCGCGTCATTTAATTATTAATCACTACTATTTAGAAAAGAAAGAGACAGCAACAAACAGAACAACAACACCATCAACAACAACAACAACAATATATTATTATTTTAGAATAATATTTTTTAAAACAAGTTTATTATGTGACGATCGCGATTACATTAAATAAATACAACAACAAAAAATATGGCGTGTTTTTTTTTTGTTTATTTTCACTATACAAAGAAAAATCGAGCCCCCAAACAGTAAAAGAAACAAAATAAAAATATGACTCAAGGTAAACGATGCAGTTAGAATGAAAATTAATAAATTTAAATTTATTCGATAATTTATTAATTTTTTATAAACAAAAAAAAAAATTGTTATATTTATTTATTAGACAATACAAACATTAAGAACTTATTATAATTAGTCATTATAAGAAGGAAAAATAAATAAATTATACATTTTATTAATTTTTAATTTCAAAACTTTTAAAGCGTCAAAAGTTTAAAATAAAAAATTAACATCAGAAAAAAAGACGATTAAAAAAAAATGCGTAATTAAAATTCTTTCATTTTTTTTTTCATTGTTGTTGTTGTTGTTGTTGTTATTGTATATTTTTGTTATATGTTTTATAATTTCTTATTATCTAATTCTAAATAAATATTTTTTTTTGTGTCTTTCCTTTTATTTTTTTATTTTTTCTCTTACATAAAAATCTTATTTTTGTTTTTTTTTTATATTTATATGCGCAAGTCGCAAGGTTAGTGAGAAACTTTACAATAAACAATGCCTCTGCTTGTTGTTGTTGTTATTATTGTTGTTGTTATTGTTGTTGTTATTGTTGTTTCTTATTTTTATAATATTCAAGTTTTATGATGAATTAATTAAAAAATTACAAGGAAATTTTAAAGTGAAATTTATTAAATTATTGCAAATTATTTTCTGGTTGTTGTTTATTTTGTTGTTGGTTTAATTTGTTGTTGGTTTATTTTGTTAACAAAAATTTTTTGATCAAAAAAAAAGAAAAAAATTTATTCTTTCGGTCATCAAACTTTTATCAAGTTCAAATAATATGCAAATAATACAATTACAAGATTTATTTATTTATTAGTATTGATGAACCTTGATGATGTTAACCTTTACTTTTGTTGTTTGTTTTCATTTTGTCAAATGGAAACAAAAATAAAGACGTAAAGGAAAACTTGACAATTCTTTTTCTATTAACATTCATAAATTTTTATTCTTATCCAATCCTTTTATTTTTTTTTTGTTTTTATTTTTTATTTCATTATTTTTTTTTTGTTTTAATTTTTTTTTTATATATAAGATTATTGTTGTTGTTGTTGTTGCTTGTTGCTTGTTTTGTTGGTACCGTCTATTTTTATTTTTATTTTGTTTTTCTAACCTTTTTCGAAAAGAAAGAGAAAACAAAAAATAAAAGTTAAAAATTAAATCGTTTCTATTTTTTATTTGTTTGTTTCTTTGTTGTTTGTTTATCTTTTTTTCTTTTTGTTATTGTTGTCTTCTTAGATAATTTCTTCTTCTTCTTCTCCTTTAAAGGTTCTGACATTTGAAAATTTTGTTGTTTATTTTTTTTTTTAAATTAAAATTGATTTAATTTTAATTAAATACAAAAAAAAAAAAGAAAAGAAAATATGATGAAAAGATGAAGAAGAGGAAGAAGGGGAAGAAGAAGAAGTGAAATTGAGCAAATAAAATAGTGACAGAGTTCAAGGTTATTTATAAATAAATTTTTATTATAACTGTTGTTGTTGTAATTGTTGTTGTTGTTATTATTGTTATTGGTTGTTGTTTATTTTTGTTTGTGCGTCTGAATGTTTAACTGTAACTCACTTATTCACTTACCTTCCTAGAGATTTATATGAGATGTGAAAACTTTGAGTGAACTCAATACTAATTGAATCCGGACATAAAGTTAGTATGCCTTAGTACTTTGTATTAGTCTACTACATTCGTTTAGTAAATAAATTAACATTTCATTTCTGTTTTTTTTTTCTTAAATCAATTGAACAGAAATTAAAATTTTATTCAATTATTGTGATTTTAGATTTTAGTTCGAGAGAAAATTCTTCTTTTTCTTTGTTTTTCTTATTTTGTTTTTTTTTTTTTTTTGCTTTAATGCATTTCTTTGTTTTGAAGATTATAATTTTTGAATTTTATTCAAATAAATGTTTTATGTAAAATTAAGGGAAATAATAATGTAAATTGTGTACAATTATTTTCAATATTTCTGTATTCTGTATTTTTTTAGAGAAAATTTACATAAATTCCCATATGCACTTAGGTCCAGCGTTATTTTACTGAAGGTCAAGTGTAGAACTTAGAACCTCCTAGATTACAGAATCTAAATTACATCATCTCCTTTTATCAAAAGTTAATTATGAATTTCACAAAGAAAAAATAGAAACTGTGTGACAGAGAGAGAGGACCAAAACTTTAGAATTTAATTTATTTTTAAATTGAAAATTTTATACATTCATTTATGTACTCACTGTCATTGACGTTAAGTACTCATTAAGTAGGTGAAATACCGGAATAAACAGAAAACACAAAAAAACACAAAAATAATAAAAACAAAATGACAAATAATAAATTCAATTGAATAGAAATTAAATCAATAAGCCAATTTAATTACTAATTAATTTTTTTTTTATTTTTCATTTTATTTTGAATTTAATTTTGAATTTTATTTTTTTTTTAAGGATAAAACTGAAAACAACAAAAACAACAACCGTAGAAGGAACAACAACAACAAGAACGACAGTGACATCAAACAAACAAAACAACAAGTGAATAATCGAAAGGTTTTATTTTTTTTAATCATTCATAATTTACGATTTATATACGTGAAACATTGTATGTATGTGTGTGTGTGTGTGTGTGCCTGTGTATGTGTGTGTGCGTGTGTAGATAATTAATTAAATGTTTATATTCACTTTTTTTTTTATAATGAATTTTTTTTTTTTTTTAAATTTTTGCGATGCAATCAAAATTGACCTATTGAAAATATTTTGTTTTTGATTTCTATAAAAAAATACCTACACATTTTGTTTTTTTGCTTGGTTGTAGTTGTTGTTGTTGTTTTACTTTTTACTACGCTTCTAAGTTTTATGTTGTTTATTTATTATACTTTTTTTCCATATATTTGTTTGTTGTTGTTCATTGTTGTTATTGTTGTTGTTGTAGAAGTAATTAAATCAAATATTTATTTTTTGTGGCTAGATGCGATAATATTTAACGCTTCTTTTTTTTGTTGTTGTTGTTTTCTTTTCTTTTTTTTTCTCTAGAAGAATTTTATAATAATAATTTTTGTTTTTTTGTTGTTGTTGTTGTTCTTATTTATGATTTCTTATATAACGCGTTTTTATTAGAATTTTTAATCATAATGAATTATTTAGATTACAGACTTTTTTTTTGTTTTTAAGTTGTTTGTTTACGTCTACGCGACATCGTCTGCGTAATCTTAATTTGGTCGTTGTTTTTTTTTTGTTCTTCAAATTTTCCGGAATCAACTGATTTCGCATCAAATTTATTTGATGCATTCGTTAAACGTTAAAGTGACAGTTATCAGTTACACTAACAACAAAGATTTCTTATTACATTTTTTTTTTCCTTTAAAACGAACAACCGTAAATTGGAAACTGTGTAGCATAATTTCATCAGAATTATAAGATGGTTCTGGATGAATTGAATTATTTGTTGTTGGCCTAGTCAAAGGAATATTTAATCTATTCAGCAATCCAAGTGAATGTCCATACGCCTTACGTACAATTGAACCGATATGTAAAAGTTGTGATACACCTAGAAATGTCATCTGAGAAAATTCAACAATTTAAATAAAAAAAAACTCGTCGCATAACCGTGATATGAGAAAAATAGAAAAATAAAAAATGTATACTGGAATCTAACTACTGAAAAAAAAACGTAATAAAGAAGTTACAAAAAAAAAAAAAGGTGTTGTTATCAGCCAAATATAGAAAAAAATTAAGAAGCAGGAGAAGAAGAAGAAGAAGAAAGGAAAACAAAAATTAAATAATGTTTTTTCTTTCAGTCATCAGTACAATTTTTTTTTCGCGTGTGATAAACACAACAAAAACATAAATAAAAATGTACTATATGCACACATGGACAAACACTCGCACACACATTGTATGCAAATGGTAAACACACGCGTACACAAATACACACTAACACACATGTGCACACCCAAATTTGTAAGAGGAATCATAATAAAAATAAATGAAAAATAAAAAAAAATGTAGGTCACATTTTTGTGTAACAATATTAGTGCGTCTGCGTACACATGTTGTTGTTGTGCTGTTCATTAGTGTTGTTGTTGTTGTTTATTATTGTTGTTTTTCTTTTCATTTTTCTTTTTTATTTTGGTACTGATTCTTATCATCCGCTTCTTTTGTATTTTTTTTTATTTGTTATCTAGTTATCTCTTTTTCATTTCCTTTTACTTTTATCTTCGTCTCTTTCTTTTTTTTTTTTGTTTTTATATGTTGATAGTTTTAGTCATTTTACTGTTCCTAACGTGACCAAATAAAAAAAAAGTAATGATAATAATAAATCGGCACAATAACAAAAAAAAAACTTAAAGCTTACATTTGTTAAATTCACTAATACACTAATACGATACAACTCTACTAAATTCTAAATTCTAACTAAATACTCAACTAAAAGGAAATAATTGAAAAAACTCTAAAGTCTAAACTTAAATTCTGACAATAACAAAAAATAATTGGATAAAATGACTAAATAATAATTTGATGACTTTATAAATTCTTCTTCTTCTTCTTCTTCTTCTTCTCCTTCCTTTTTCCATTGATTATGGAAAGAATATTTGATAATATTTTAGAGGTCAAACTTATATTACTGGATTAAAAATATTTTGATAATCACAATATTTATATGGCTGATTAAATTTTGTGTCTCTTTCTAATCCGATTATGGTTGTTTTTTTTTTTACTTTTTGTTCAAACTTTCAATAGACAAAAAAAAAATTAATTTCAAAAATTTTAAGGGGAAATTTTTTCGTAAATAAATTTACGTTGAAACGACGCTAATTGAATGAATCTTAAAATTACCGGAACATGTTTTTTTTTTTTGTTTGGCAAATTTATTGCGAATTTTATTTTTTATCTATAAAACAAAAAAATAATGCAACAACAACAACTACAACAACAGTTTTATGTTGTTGTTATTGTTGTGATTAAATTTTGATGAATTCTGATGAATTTCTGATAAAGTTTTATGGAATTTTTATGACTTTTTAAAATTTCTGTCATGACCTTAATTTTAACCTTAATTTTTATCTCAAATGATAAAACGAGTGAAAGGGATTCAATTAATGGTTTAAAAAAAAAATGATTGAGAATCAGGAGTGTGTACAGTGCAATGTGCACGTAGGATTTTCTGACGTCAAAATTTTGTATTACGATTAACGAAAATGTGACGTGTGCAAAAGGTCAAATGAAAATTGATGAAAAACACAATTATACGTCACTTAGTCATTTCACTTGCTGTGATCTAATAGAAAAATTTTAAAATAATTTTATACGTGAAAGGGGGAAAGAGGGGGAGAGAGGGAGATGGGTTAAATACATCCAATTGGTACATTTTATTTTTAACAAAAAGATTTGAATTTTTAAAAATAAAAAATAATGAGAAGAAAATTTTCTATTCTCTCTCTCTCTCTCATGTTATATCTCTCTCTCTCTGTTACAAATAGAAATAAATTAAATGGGGAAATTCTTTAAATGAAATTAAAGACAAATTAAAAATAAAATTTTTCCTTTCACATTTTTTTTGTTTTTTTTTTGTTTTAATTTTTAAAAATTTCAATAACGTAAAATTTTCTTTCTTTTGTATTGTCCACTTTGGTTCATTTGTTCCTTTCTATTCCTATAAAGTTAAATATAACAAAAAAAATTAAACTAAAAAGTTTAAAATTAAAAATAAATTAATTTTTTGAAAATAGAAAAATTAAATTTATTGTTTTTTTTTTCTATAAAAATTTACAAATTTTCTTTTTTTTTTCCTTTATTTTTAGAAAAAAAAGAATTTTTTTTTTATTCTTTTTTTTTTTACTTTTTTTTTATGTAGATCGCTGACCCCAGGCATTGCTAAAAATTTATGAAAAAAATGAAAATAACAAAAAAAAAACAAAAAGGAACAACAAAATCTAATTATCGAAATAGAGAAAAGAAATTTTTTTGTTTTTCTTATTTTTAGAGAGAAAAGAAAATGAAAATTTTTCCTTTTAAAATAAAACGAAAAAACAACAAATAGAGATGAAGATGAAGAAGAAGAAGGAGAAGTTAATTTTTTCTTATTCTGATCCATTCACTTTTGTTCTCTTTTTTCACGATTGCTAATAATTTACCTGAAGCAAATTATTGATGTCGAGTTTCACCAGCAAAAAAAAAAAAGAAGCAATTCGCTAAGAAAATGTTTTTAACCCACGCTTGAATTATTCTCGTGTTACATTAACTCTTCTCTAGTGGAAGTCATTATTTAGTCTTCCAAATCAATTGCATCCATTTTCGTTCCTAATAATTCACAAAAAAATTAAAAGAATTTCAAAGAATTAGAATGACTTGAATTTTTTTGTTTTCTTTCAATAAAATAATCTTACTGTTGTTGCTGTTGTTGTTGTTGTTACCGTTGTTGTTATTTTAATTCAATTTTATGATTGTTGTGTGTACGTTGTTGTTGTTATTGTTTTTTTTTTGCACGAAATTACAATATTTTATTCTGTTACAGTCCCAATATTAACATGATGCAATTTTTGTAAAAAATTCGTATTCCAATTTTTTTTATTTTTTCCGTTTTTTTCTTTTTTCTTTTTTATTAGAAAAAATAATAAAAAAATTGAAAAACACAAGAATAACGATTCAAAGTAAAAAAAAAAAAGAATCAAGAGTAAAACGAAGAATAACAAAAAAAATATACAATAGCAACAACAACAACAAAGAGAAGAAGAAGAAGAAAAAAAAGAAAGAATTGAATCCACGTGGCAGGAGAAGATTTTTTTTTTTAAATATTTATTTTGTGTGTGTTTGTCCGTGTGTGTGTGTGTATGTGTATCTCTTCTTCTCTCTATTTCTGTTTCTGTTAAATTTTTTTTATCAAAAATAGACGCAGCCATTTTCTTTTAAATTTTATTTGTGGTATCACCACCACCAGTGTGCTAAACAATGTTGATGAAGAACAAGAGGGGTAAGAGGTAATAAGAAATAATTGTACGTTTGTATTTGTATATATTTGACGACTCGAATGTGTTAATATTTTATGTTTTGATATAAGAAGAGACGCCGGCAATCGATGTCAAGGATAAATTTAATAAGATTTTTTTTTATCTCGATTATTTATTTTCTAGAAATTCAAAATAATTTTTTTTTCTTCTTGTTTTTTTTTTGATTAACGGATTTAATTTCTTTTGACGTTTTGTTTTTTTTTGGTTGCCTTTCATTATTTTTCGATTAATAAAAAAATTTAACACATTTTATTTTTTTGGATTAACAAAATTTATTAGGCCAATAATAAAACAAAAAAATATCAGGCGTCTCCACTTAAACCACAATATATAAGACTAAATACAAAATAAAATCTATCTGCATTGTGCATAATTACATAGTATTGTATGACCATGCTTACATACACATACACATGGGCGCATACACATCGACACATACACATCGTAAATAATGAATGCATATAAATTATTAACAAAAATGAAGAGTGAACAGAACAAAGTTGAAATAAATGTCGCTGACCTAATTTTCATATATGGAAAAACATTCATACGTGCCATTTATCATGTATCTACCTACATATAGAATTTTCAAAACAAATGAATATTGTGAAGGGAAAAAAAAATGTGTAAAGAATAAAAAAGAACAAAAAAAAAAGAGTAGAACAACAACAACAACCCCTTTTATTACGCATATATTTATTGCGCAGAATCATGATTTTGGATTGTAGTAAAAAATTAACATAATAATGAATAAATAAAAGAGAGTAAAATTTACTCAGTAGAGAGAAAGTGTATGTGTATGTATGGGTGTGTGCGTGTGTGTAAAAAATGTTATAACATATTTATGATAAAAACAAAAATGCGTGATTATAGTAAAAATTCTAAAATGTCTGACTATTATTAAATTAGAAAGAGACAGAAAAAAAATACAAAATGTAATCAATTTTTGAAATTTAGTTGACACAACATTTTCTATATTATTCTTCCAAATCTATAATAGAAGATTAGTGTATTCTCTATCTCTCTCTCTCTATTACACTTCATTTTGTTATCTCTTGTCAGTTGTCACAACTATTGAATAATTATTTTTTATGTTAACCTTTAGTAAATATTAACTAAAACATAAATAAATACTAGATTTTTTTGCTTTGGTTTATTGATAACAAACATTAAAAAAAAACACACACACATAACAGATTGAAAAATCTTAAAGTTAAAAGCTAATAATTTCTTAACTTACATCATCCCATTTATAGAATATTATTTTCGTTAGATCTTATTAATATTATTATGTCATCTGTAGATTACATATTATTACCCTTTTTACCATAATGCGTGTCACACACACACACATGCAAACACATTCGTGAATTTATTTATTATTTTTATGTCAACTATAAATACATAAATAAAGACAAATTTATCCACACTATACTCTACATAATTTCTATAGATTTCCTTTTGTTATTTAAAATAACACACACACACAACATACACACACACAGATATTTTATTAACTATTAAAATTTTGTTTTGCATGAATGCATGTACATGTGTGTGTGTGTGTGTGTGTATGTGTGCATGCATGTATTTATAAACAAAAATTAAATTATCGTCTTTATATTCTTTTTGTTGTTGTTTTTTTGCTATTTTGTTTTTTTTTCTCTGTTTTCAAATTAAATTAAATTAATATTAAGAACAACAACAAATAAAAAAAAAACATTAATTAAATAATATATTTAGGATGGGACGACAGAAACAACAATTAAAAAAAAAATAAAACATTATAAAAACAACAACAAAATGTTAATATCTACACACATGTCCACCATACTGTCTCTAAAAGCGTGTTTTTTTTTGTTTTTTTTTTTCAAAAATAATTTTTTGTTTACTTTTTTTTTTTTGTTCTTCTTTAAAACTCGTTGTTGGTGTGTGAAGTGGTGTGATAAGCATTTTGTTGTTGTTGTTGTTATTGTTGTTGTTTTTGAATTTTGTATGAATTTTATTTATTTTATCGCAACCACGTTTATAAAAAGTTTCTACGCATTTAACAAGAAATAAAAAAATATTCAAAGAATCAAAGAAGAAGAAGAAGAACGTATATTATACAGCAACAACATCAATAATAACAACAACAAAAATATCAACAAATTCCTTCAAACGCCTTTTTTTTTATTCTTCTTCTTAATTATTTTCATTTTCATCAAAAACAAATTTTTGTTTTTCAAAAAAAAAAACAAATGAAAGAGAAAGAGATTGAGAAAGAGAGAGAGAGAGAGTAAACATTAGTAAGCTTTGCATTATTTTTTTCAAATAAAAATAAGAATTAGCATTCTACAAATTTAATTGAAAAAATAAATGAGAAGAAAAACAAATTTTGAAAGTCTAACTAGAAAGAGATGGAATATAAAAGCAAAATAGAACCACATCAAAACACACATGCATATGTATGCATAACAACAACAAAAAATAAGACCGGTACATTGACTTTGTTTTCCAGTGATGATGAAACAATAATTTATATTATAATTATTACGTTTTGTTCATTTTTGTGATCTGTGCATAGGTAAAAATTGTTTTTGTGTTATTTTCTCAGAATTATAATAATTTTTTTTTGTTTTTTGCCAACATTTGTCTATATGTTGCTTGTGTGTGTGCGCATGTTTTTTGTTTATAATTTTTGAAAGAAAAGTGAAATGAATTAAAATAACAAAAATATTTCATTTTATGTAAATAAAATCGTGCCGGTATTATATGAATGTGTAAGTGTACATTTGCTGTATGTATATGTGTGAATGTGTGCTTGTATTTTTATGTTTAAACTTCAAAATATAATAAAAAAGAAAAAAAGAAAAAACAGCAAGACCTTGAAAATTTTGTTGCGCAGTTTTTTCTCTCTTGCTTACCGTTTATCGTATACTGTGTGAGGTGGGGTGGGGGTTATGTAATATTAAAATATAAGAGACGAGACGTTGAAAGAGACGCGTGTTTAACTTATGAATATAGTATTTGTGTGTATGGATGTGTGTGTGTGTGTCATAAAATTTTATGTTAAAATGAAAGGGATAAAAAAATGGACAACAAATAAAACAAAAATAATTCAATCTGTTTATGAGTTATGTTATGGACCAATAAATAAGGGATTTAGGAGGAGGTATTTGAACTAAAGATTTAACATTTAGTAATGTGAAGTACAAAAGTATTATTTACTTTATCATAAGGAATGAATAATACGAATCAATAAGAAATGAGAATAAACTCAATTTTTATTTTCCATCTTTTTTTTTACGTGAATTTATAAAAACAGAAAAAAAAGGAATAATTAATTCTAAAAATAAAGAATTTTAAATAAATATGTACACATATCTCTCTCTCTCTCTCTAACCCCTTCACACTTCTCATTAAAAAAACAAAAAACACTTTTATTGTAATGTTGACTATAATTTCAATGCGAACTTAAAAAATTGGATATCCATTAAATTTTGCAAAGAAAATATATAAGAACAAATAAAATTCTTAAACGATGAGAGAATTATGGAATTTTTATATGAGGAGACCAGACACACCATCCATTATGACTAGACAAACAAAATGCAGACTATTTATTTGTTAAATAAATAAATAAAAAATAAATAAATTATTTGATTGCTCGTGTTTTGTATATATTCCCCTTTTTACACACTCTACTACACATTTATGCATTCTAATTATCGAGGTTAAATTTTTTTTTACTTTTTTATATTTCATTAATCAATAATTAGTGACTATAAAATTTTTGTAATTTTTTTTCTTTTATTCTTTTTCCTTTAGCTTGTACGAAGGTAAACAATTTTTATTTAAAAAATGAGAATTTTTATAATAAAATTGTTTTTAATTTAAAAAAAAATTACTATTGAGAATTAAAAATTTCCAATAAAAAACAAAAAAAAAATACAAAACGTGCGTCATAAAATTAAAGGAACATTTAATAATTTCCTGCACGATAATAATTTATTCTATTCATGTTTTTTTTTGTTATGCTTTTTATATTTTTGTCTTCTTTTCAATCTTTGTGATTGACAAAAATAAAATCAAGAAAATCTATTTTATATTTTCTTATATAGAAAGAAAATAAAATCCCAATGCGTAGTTAAAAGAGACAACGAAACAAACAAATTTGTACTGAGGTGAAATGAAAATGAAATGGTTGTTATGTTTACAAAATAATTGGTGAATAAATGGAATGAAATTAAAAAATAATTGAAAAATAAATGACAAGGAAAAATAACAACAATTTTTATTTTTATTTTAAAATTAATGAAAATGTTTATTTTAGTAAGAAGATTTGATTACATCAAGTCAATGTAATCAAACATTTGTTTTTGTTGTCTTCTTAATTTTTGTATTTCACCCATTATAGAAATAGATAATTTGGAACATTTACAATTTTCATTATTTATAGAATATATTTTCTTTACATAATCAATGTGTTATTGTTGTTGTTGTTGTTATTGTTATTATTGTTGTTTTGTTATTATGATCACAACACGAGAAAAAAAAAACATAACCTATATTTTTATTTTTTATTTTGTCTTGTTTACAAAATAAAATTCTTTAAAAGTTCACACATTCCTAGTTGTCTCTCTCTCTTTTATTATTTCCGCTTTCTTCTACTCGTTCTTTTTTACTCTCTTTCTCTCTTTTTCTCTCTCTCTCTTTATTCTATTACGATGCGTAAATACATTTCTGTTTTGTTTTGTTTACTAAAAACAATTCAAATTTTAATCAATTTATTTTATTGTTGCACAGAGTAAAAGAGAGAGAGAGAGAGAGAGAGTAAGAAAGAGAAAGAAAGAGGAAGATACAATAAAATTAATTAAAATTTTTAATTCAAATGAAAAAAAAATTCAATTCAACAAAAGCTTCTTTTTAAATTAAAGCTTCTTGCTATGATCATTATTGTGGAAAATTTAAAAAAAAATTCTCTTCAACAAAGCTTCCATTTATACCATTTATAATACATGAACAATAATTTGTGGGTGTGTATTTGTAGATGATCGTCAGTCACAACGTCGACGTAACTTCTATGAAATAATATTCATAGAAAAAAAATTTCCTTATAAACAAATAAATGAACAACAATTTTCTTGTTGTTTATTTTTTATTTTCCTTTTATCTATAAATGACTAAACTTGTTTTGATAAGAATAAAATATTGATTTTAATATTTTAAAATTATATGAATTTTAATATGTAGGGTAATGTCACGTTTAATAAGAATAAATACGTCTTTATGTGTCACCTATAGAAAAAATATTAAAACAACAACAATAAATACGAAAAGTAAACACATTCTAAAAATTTCATAATATTCAATTGTATTAGAATTTCAAATAAATAAAACTAGACTGCCATTTTTTCATCCTTTTTATTGTAATAAATAACAATTAATTTAGTCATTATCTAGAATGATGTGTAAAGTCTTAATCTTCATCCACTTAACCTAAATAAGAAAAAAAATTTAATTGGAATAAGAAGAAGAAGAGAGAAAAAAAATATGCAAATATTAATAAAAAGATTATTAAAAAAAGAACGTAATTAAAACAATGAAGTTTAAAAAATATTGTGTCATGGTCAAACGAACTTAAAAACAATAACAAAAATTTAATATTAAAAAAAAATTCCAGACAATTCAAAAATTCAAAAGTTTTTAATTTTGCACAAAAAATTTCATGTGTCCAATCTTCGCAACAACAAATTATTTTAAATATAAAAACAATTTAAAGTTTTTTAATATTCGCTAATCAATACGCAAATGTCATTAAACATCTCAATAAAATTTAATTAATTATCAATTTTATTAAAATTTTTCCATTTATCATTTTCTGTTGAATTAAAATTTAAAATCTTAAAATTATACAATATTGATTCCCAGTATTATTCTTTTGTATTTGTCTCAAGTCTCCACTAATAATATTCGATTTTTTTTTTCCTACAACTCCTTATGTGTCCTCAAGTCTTTTATATTTTGGTCTGTCCCTCGCGATTTCTTTGATCTGTTAAAAAAACTTTCTTTATTTCATTCACAATGGTTCTTATTCCAGATTATCTTAGGTCTGTTTCTTTTCCTTTGATATAAATATTATTATTGATATTCTCAAATCGAAACAATTATCAAACTTTGCCGATTTTTTGATATCAGTTTATAATTTGTTATGGAAAAAAGATGGAATTTTTTCAACAAACTCAGAATTCACACAACTTTTCAAGTCTCCACTAATAATATTCTATGTAAAATTTATATTATAAATTCTACTTAAATTAATCCACAAAAATTTTCACTCTCTAATTTTTAGCAATCTGGTATAGGGGAAAGATGTCAAAGAGATGATGCAATACGAGAACAATCCAAGAAATTAATAAAGATTTCTGCTAAACGTTTCTGAGAAATTAAACATAAATTCAATTAATATGTTGAAACGTTTATTCTAACCAAAAGTCAATTTATGTACAGAATTTTTATTACAGTTAAAAATTTTTTCGCGTCTTCTTCTTTCCTTTTGTTTTTTTTGACGTCTCTATTTTTATCCATAATTTTTTTTTTATATAAGAATTGAATGCGTTTAAATTAAATTAAATTAAATAAGAGAGAAAAAAAAACCGGTTTATTTTTGTTGGGTTAAAAGTTCAAATAATTTATATAAAATTCTAAAATAATATTATTTTACGCAAACACTGACACAAACACACACACACACACCCACATATGCATACATAATCTGCACACGCATCGAAGTGAAAATGATGTGATAACCTGATTATTATTCCATTTAATAATTGTAGCAAATAATCATAATAACAACAACAACAAAAAAAATTATTTTAGGATTTTATTCTTGATTGTTGTTGTTGTTGTTGTTATTAAATTAATATACTATAATCTCTAACTCAACTCAACAAATTTAATGTGCGTATGTATGTGTGCGTGTATATATTTCTGGTTTACATTTTTATTATCATCTTTTTTTTTATTATTTGTTTTTTTTTCTTCTTCTTCTTTTTTTTTTTATTTTTTTTTTCGAAAAGTTAAAACTAGATTTAAATAAAATATGCGCGTGTAAACAAATTATACTGAATACTAATACACTTACTATGTTATGTATAAAAATTCAAAAACCCAAAAAAAAAAAATTATAGTAAATATTATTTAGTAGATTAACGAATAATAAAATACACATTTAAATTTGCTCATCATATTACAACTACTACTACAACTACTACAACTACTACAACTACTACTACTTCTACTACTATTACTTGCCCTCTGACTAAATATATACTAATACATAAATAATGCAAACATTAAAACACATTCATACATACATATGCAAAATCAATTGCGCGTTCATTTGATAAGGAGCACACACACACTTTCGTATCATATTTTTTTTTTTTTGTTATTTTTCATTATTTATATCGTCGTGTGAGATAGGGAGAGAAAAAAAATACTACGTCGTAGCAAAAAAAAAATATTAAAATTCTGTGTGTGTGTGTGTGTGCGTGTGTATGGGTTTTGTTTTTTTATATGCATGAAACAGAATCGAATTGGAATTTAGATGGAGGCGCATGGTTTTTTTTCTTCATAAAATCTGAATTTTTTCCTCTTCCTCTTGAAAAAATGTGAATTCATTTCAACAAATTTATGTTTAAGGATAATTTAAGAATAATTTAAGGATTTTTATGAAGATTATTAGGGATTACGTTTAATATTTTATTCTGTAAAATAAATGAATATTTCCTCAAGCTGTCCATGTTTTCCAAGATAACAAATAAAAACAAATAAATATATATAAAAAAAATACATTCAAACAGATTTCTCAGAGAGAGAGTGCTAGTGAACACGCGAGAGAAAATTTGTAGTTGTGTGTATCTATTATTGTCTGTGATTCGCCCCTTTAAAAACGACGCCAAGAAAAATTTAACGTTTAGTTACTGTTACAACTTTCCACAATAAAGATCCTTTTTTTTCCATTTAATTATTCTCTTCAATTTACCGTGTGTTAAAATTTTTAATAATTTAAAAAAAAAATTATTAAATTAAAAATAAAAATTCAATTTTCTTAATAAAAAAAAAATTTCTCTTTAAAAGAAAATATAAATTTCAGTGAATTCAAAAAAAAAAAAATTTAATATTTTCATTTTTGAAAAAAAGTTGCATTAAAAATAAATTGTGTTAAAGGAAAGTGTCTCTTCAGAAAAACAGACAAAAGAACGCAAAGGACGACAATAAATAGAAATAGTAAAACCCGATCTCATCAAACAAAACAAATATATAAAAAATTGTTTTGTTGCTTTTTTTAAATTTACAAAAAAATAAAAAAAAATTAATAATTTTTCTTTCAAATTTTGGAAAATCGAAGAAGACAGAAGAAAAACGAATCCAAAGAGAAATTTTTTTTGTGTGAAAAATCTCTTAAAAACTAACTCTGACCAATCATCAAATTTCCAAAATAAGAAAAATTGAAAATATAAGAAAAAATATTATATATTTGATTCCAAAACAACAACAACAACAACCAAAAAAAAAAAAGGAGGAGAGAAGAAAAAAAAACGTTAAAGAATAAAAATAAGAAGTTCACGTTTTAAGTGCTCTACTTAAATTCCTTCATTCTTTTTATTTTTAATTTAAATAAAAATAAAAAACAAAAAAAAAACGCACACATCTACACACAACGTACCTGATTTAAAGTCATTATTCATTTTTAATTAAACATACAATAATCGAATTATTATCTGTCTCTGTGTGTGACTGTATAGAAATAATTTAAACAACAAGAAGAAGAAGAAGAAGAAGAAAATCATGTCAGCGTCACCACTAACACGTCAAGCATGTTCAATGCAAATTCCATCAAAACGTATTATGCTAAATGATGCATCAGATTTACCTGATGTTTATTCATCAACCCCAAATGGGACCATGTATTCTACGACTCCTGGTGGTTAGTATTTTTTTTATTCATAACTTTTATTCCTAACTTTTATTCATAATTTTTATACCTAACTTTTATAACTAACTTTTATACTGAACTTTAATTTTGTATGTGCTTTGGTGAGAACAGAAAAGTTAGAAGGATAAATGTGTCTACGTGACCAGAAAAAGGTTTTCGATTTTAGGGAAATTTTCAAGGAGAAAGAATTTTTTTTTGTTGCGTGTTTTAAATTTATTTTTAAAGAAAAATTTTTATATTTGAATTTATTTTTTTTCACGACAATTTTGTTGATAATAAAAAATTACACAAATATATGTGGACGGGTCATTTGATTTTTAGAAGTGTTTGTCGATTATGATATGATTTATAGGAATTTATATTTATTGATTTTATTTTAATTCTTGGATAATTGTGACGTTTTTTATTTATGAGAAAAATTTAAATTCTAATTAATAAAATTTTATCACTTCAATAATCCTGTTTGTTCATTTATATTCTTTACAACTTCAATTTGGATTTCTCACAGAAGAGGATAATTTTTTAATCCCAAAATTATTGTAGTTCGTCTCCCCTTTAGACGATGATTTATTTAAATTTTTCAATGTTTTCCACAAATTTTACTCGTCTCTAAATTGTTTCATTAAGTCTGAATTTTTAAAACTGCAAAATGTTAAGTTTTTTTTTTATAATTACCGGTTTTTAATGTGGCGCTAAAAAAAACATTATTATACAAAAATTAAATTGCCCTTCCAAAAGAAAATGGAATAAAAAAAAAGAAAAACAAAAGATTGCAAATAGTCAATTTGCATTTAGATTAATTCACATTAAAATAAAATTAAAAATTTCATAATAATACAACAACAATAACAATAATAACAACAACAACAACATTCAGTAATAAAATCAAAATTTCAAATCAAATAAAGAAAGAACAACAACAACAACAACAATGTCAACCAATAAATAAATAAATTTGATTACAAAATTTTATTCTTAATAATTTGAATTTAAAACGCTTTTTTTTTTAAATTTAAAGAAACAGACAAAAAAAAAACAAAACTACAAAGTTAAACGCTTTGACTTAAATATTTGACTCTGTTTTGACTTAAAATTTAAAATTTAACATAATAATATTCAAGGTCGATTGAATTTAAATAATTCGCTGTTTTTTTTTCTTCTATCCCTCTCTCTCTTCGTGTCTCTCCTCACTCTTGTAAATTTATATTTTGAAATTGGTTTTGTTTTTTATTGTTTTTGTCATTCGGTCGTTCTTCTTCTTCTTCATTATCTGTATAAATTTTAATATTCAACACGTTTTCTTTATATAATTCAATAACAACAACAACAACTACATAAATTCAATAACAACAGCAATACCAACAACAAACATACACATCTTTAAACAACAACAACAACAATATCACCACCAATAATAAACATTCATCATTTTTGATGATGACTGTTTTTTTTTATGTTGTTGGTATACATTTTGTCTTTTTTGTGGCTGTTGTTGTATTTATTTATTATATAAAAAAAAATTAAAACAATGAATAAGTCATTTGTATGTGTGTGTGTCTGTTTTGTTCTTTTATAAACAGAGAAATAAGGAAGAAGAAGAAGGAAAAAATAAATTAAAATTTTTATTATTTTTTCAATGGTAGCGTATATACGTTAAGTTCATTGTACTAATAAATTATTAGTCATTATGCATTGTATTTGTACTTGAAATAAATTTATTTATTATTGCATGCACTTGAATATTAAAAATAAATTACTTTTTTTTTTGTATTAATCCAGAGATATTAGATAATTTGAATTAAATGATTAATGACGTAGACTGTGCACAAAAAAAGTTCTATATTTAGTCAATTCTCTCTTTTCAGTATGTTGTAATTCGTGAATAATTAAAGAAAAATATTTTATAGACAATTACTAAGTAAAACATTTAAAAGTTACGTGAAACTCAATTTTCAACATAATTTAGAAATTGCATTAAAAAATGTACGAGTCTTCATATGAAATTTCCGTGCAATTTCTATTCAAATGCGCGCCACAATAAAGCGTTCATATTATTTTATTGCATCTTTGCATGTGTGTGTGTGTGTGTATCGTGTGTCAACAATTGATTTAATTTTTTTTTTTTTTTGTTATTTTTGTCTACCATAAATAAATAAATTAAAAGTAAAGGATTTGATTAATTTTAATCAATTTTAAAATGAAGAATAATAAATTGAAAAAATGAAAATAAACAAATTCTAATCTAATTATTTTTATGTCTGGTCTACAATTTTTGATTAAAAAAAAATTATCGTTAATAAAGTTAAAGTGACAAATCAATACACACGCACGCACACACACACATTCATAAATATATGACAAAAAAAACTTGACTTTCAAAAAAAAATAGAGAAGAAAAACAATTGCGATAAAAATTATTATATACACGGAATTTTCCATAATACTTTCTTTTGTTTTCTTTGTTAAATTATATGACATGTTGTTATTTTTTTGTTATTGTGTTGATCATAATAAGTTGAAGAAATGTTATTCACTTTGGTTCTGATTGTTGTTGTTAAGTTTAAATTTTTATCGAAAGAATTATACAAGAATTATCCAGTAAATACATGAAAATACCTTCTTTTTTTTTATATATTTAAATCACTGATTAGTAAATTTTTTATAATAGGAACAAAATTATTTATTGATTGATAAGAAGCGAGTCAATTTTTATTATTTGAATTTTTCTTATCACTTTTTTTTTATTGTTAGTACTAAATAAATTAGTCAGATTTGAATAAAATTGGTTTAGTTTTTATCAATACTTTTTAGAATTAAAGAAAAAAATTTTTTGGTATACTTAACAAAATATAAGAGAAAAATTATTAGAAAATTGACAAAAACGGTTAAAATTAATCGAATAATCTCATTGCTAAATCTCTCTTGTGATTATCGCGTCATCTTCCGTGAATAATTAGCAACATCATTTTGACAGTTTAAAATTCTAATCAAATAAAGGAAGCTTTTACTTTTAAGATTTTATTCTTTTTACATTATTCAAATTTAATTAAATGTTAATTTAAGATTTCTTATTTATTTTAAATTATCATTAAGTCACAGATACGTAAAAGCAAACACACTTAATTTTTTTTTTATTATTCAATGTCTATTTTTTTTTTTATACAAAAACTCTGTTTTGACTTTAAAAATAAAAATACAAAAATAATGATTATTATTTTTGGCAAACTTCTGATATATAAAAAAAAACAACAACAACAAAATAGCGATAAACGTGGGCTTTTGATTTCTCTATCTTTGCTTCTTTCTAAAAATGTTATATATATCGTTGGTGCTGTTTTCTTCTGTCCTTACGTCTTTCGCTTTGTTTAAATGAATCGCTTAATGTTCTTTATTTTCTTATTTCTTTTTTTTTTTTTGCTCTTTTAATAATGGACGTTTTTTGTCTTCTATTGCTCTCGCAGTTATAAAAAATTATAAAATAACATTTCATAAAATAATAATAATAAAAATAAAGAATCACATGATGGCAGTTGAAGACTTTTGCTTAGTGATATAGAATTTCAACAAAAAAATATTAAAAAAAAAAAACTCTCATACAAAATGTACGATGAACTGATGTGAGCACAAACACACACACACACACATCACACACGCAACCATACATATTGTAGTTATTTAAATTAATTTGACATTTGTGCTGAATGTTCCATAAGTACAAGATTGAATTAATTTTAACATTTGTAAATTTACATAAATGAAAAAGATTCAGAAGTTTTTGTTGTTGTTTTGTTTGCTATTATTCACAATTCGCACATTTAAAATTTGCAATGTTTTGTTTCTAATTTCTTTTTTTGTTTTCTTGAAATCTGGATACCGATTTTATAAGTCGTCATCTAGCTGACAAATTTTAAAGTGTCATTCACTTGACTAGACTTTAAAGAAGAATTGTCTGAATTATTTTTGTATTTTTTTTTTAATAAATTTTGAAACGAAACTTTTAAGAATTTTAGAAAATTTAACGAAATTTTACAGTCATCATATATTTGTTTTCCCCTGTTTTTGCCTCTGGACGAATATGTTTTAATGTCAGAGTCACGTTATTTTATTACTATCACATCTTATATTTTCTTTTGTTTTTCAAAAATATTTTATTTATTCACTTTTCTCCATATATGAAAAATATATCGAAACGGAAATAAATGTTACGTTTTGTTTTTAAATCAATTAAAAGACACACGATTTATTGTTAAGATTTAGAAAATAATAAAAAATAAAAAATGAAATTACGGGGAAAGAACAACAACAACAAACAACAATGAATATCTATAAAAAAAAATGTTTATTTGATTTTAATTTTTTTTTTATTCTAGGAACTCGGATCATTTATGAACGTGCATTTTTAATGAATTTAAAAAATTCACCATTAAGTCATACCCCACCAAAAAATAATAATAATATTCCAAATGGTTTATTACGTGGTTCGACAACAACATCACATAGTCGACCAATATGTACAAAACAAACAAATAAATCTGTACACTCAAGAAGTCCACCACATGTTGAAGTTGATCAATTTGATATGGATATTTAAGCGATAATTTACCTATTTAATTAATTACACATACACACACATACACTCACACACACACATATATACACAGTTTATTAATCCTATCCTAAAAAATATAAAAACACTAGAGTTTAATTTTTTTTAAATATATTTTCAAAGAATATTACGTTGCACCTTATATGTCATCTGTCATAATGCTGTAACTGACGTTTGTGACGTCATACGACAACCAGCCAATTAAAAAAAAAAGAAGAAGAAATATGATGGATAAAAAGAGAAGGGATAATTTTTCAAAAACAAAAAAAAAAATACTGTGTGTCTCTTTTCTTTATTGTTTCTGTGAAACTGGTCAACTTTATTCTTTTGAAATTAGAAAAAAAAATTGAACTAAAATAAATTTAAAAAATTTTAAATTAAAAAAGAAAAAAAAAATTCAAAAACAAAAAAAAATTGACTAAAAATAAAAATAAAAAGAAAAAAAGGAAAGCAAAGCAAAAAATGGAAGAAAAAAAAATGTTATTATTAAATATTAATTAATTAATTAAATAAAGTATAAATTTTAAAAATTTATTAAATCCAAAGTAAAAGGAAAAAAACAACCGTTAATGTTAATGTTTTAGTAAAAAATAAAAATAGTTATTATTATTTTTAAGGGAACACACACACACACGCAACACAACTCAAACATATTACATCCATATAATACATTCATATACACACATGTACACACATGAAGACACATGTACACACATGTACACATGTACACATGCATATGCACAACAACCACACCAGACACACATTTATACAAAAACACACACATACAAAACACAAAAATACAGGATGACCTACAGGATGCATAAAGACAACAAACAAATCACAACGTATGCAAACACAACATAAAAAAACGATAAAAAACAACAACAACAATAATAATTTTCTTTAAAAATTAAAAATTTCATCAGTTTTGTTTTCTTTTTTTTTTTTTTCATAAAAAACAAATTTTTTTTTTATTATTTTTATTATTATTTTCTTCTTTTGTTTCTTCTTCTCTTTCTTTTTTGTTTATTCTCTTCACTTTTTCTTAGTTTTTCTATTTCCATTTAACCAAGAAAAGTAAAAATTGAATTCATCAGAAAAAAATGAAGAATGGTCAAAATTTCATAACAAAAAATTAATCAAAAATGAATTAATTTGAATTACCTTAATTTATGCCGGTATAGTAGAGAATGTAGATAATGCAGGCTTTGCATCTGACTTATGACTTATGACAAAATTTAACATTTTATTGTTTTTCGTTTTTTTTTTGTTTTTTTTTTCTGATTTAGTTGGACCTTTGTGAATAGAAAAATTATAAAAAATTAGTCACAAAGAAAATTAATAAAAGAAAAAAAAAGTGCTTTCTTAAGTGCCGTAAACAATAAAAAAAAAAGAAAATATAGAAAACAAACAAAAACAAAAAACGAAGAAACGAATAAATTGACAGAATATCTAACAAAGGAAACAAATGATAAAAATAAAGCTGATTGTAGAGAATTCAAATAAAAAACAACAACAAACATCAACAATAATAAATAATTTAATTTTTGTTTAATGAAAATAAAAAAAAAAATACAAAATATTAAAAATGAAAATGAAGAAGAAGAAGAAAGTTCAATGACATTTTATCGGAAAAAAACGGAATCCAACAAAACCAAAAACAAAAAAAAACAACAACAAATATTTTTTTGACAAAAAAAAAACAAACACAATAAATGAGCGGACGTCATTTTAATTATTTTTTAATTATTTTTTTTTATAACAACAACAACAACAATAACAAATGATAACAAAAACAAGCCAAAAATATTACAGAATTTACAACAAAAAATAATGAAAAAAAAATTTCAGTATTTTCTTTTGACGTTGGAATTTTTTTTTCTTTAAAAATTTTTAATAAAAGTAAAATTTAATTTTTGTTTCTTAAAGAAAAAACAAATTGCTTTAAAAAAACCGTTAATAATAATTTTTAAAACAAAAACAAGAAAAAAAAATACTAAAAAAACGGTAAAAATAATTTAAGAAAAGATTTTTTAAAAAATAATAAGTTAAAGAAAAATTCTTAAAAATATACTTGAAAAAAAGAAAATTTGTAAATTTTTGTTCCTTTTTTATAAAAACAAAAAAAACATTAAAAATGAATTTTACAAAAAAATTTCCTTTCTACTCAAAATTTAATTAAATTTTTTTTTTTTTGGTTAATTTTCAATTACTGGCTGAATTGGTTTTTAAATCGGAACAGTAAAAAAAAAAAAACACAAAAAAAAAAAGAACGCAAGGAAAAGAAAACAAATTTATTTCATTAAAAACAAACAAACAAACAAACAAACAAACAAACAAAAAAAAAAAAACACTAAAAAATTGTGATAAAATTTGTTTTTTTTTTTTTTTAATTATTTTTATTTTTAATTCTAAATAATAATTAATTATTATTATACTGTTTATTATTATTTTAAGCTTAATTAATTAGATATATTTTTAATGTATGTATTTTTTTTAAATTAATTATTAAAGGAAAAAAACCCTAAAAAAAAAACAAAAACAAATCAAAGAAATCATTTAATAAAAATATAAAACAAAAAACAAAAAACAAAAAACTTTTATTTTAAAGCAATAAAAATATTGTAAAAATTTTAACGATAATTTTTTTTTTCTCTATATTTTTTTTTTTTTTTGGTAATTCAATAATAATTATATTAATTGTATTAATTAACTAAATAAAAAAAAAAATTAAATAATGTTAAAAATGTATAATAAAAAAAAAAATGTTAAAAATTTAAATCTGTGATTATTGTTCGTTAATTTTTCCTTAAATTTTTGTGTTTGTATTTAAAAATCTCTTTTAATTGTGTCTATGATTATGCTTCCTGGTTTTTCCTTAATTTATTAATTTTGTGTTTAAAAAATATTATGTATTGAGCTACAACTAAATGATAATGAAACAGTGACATCTTTATTTCAACTTTCATAACTACCGTGTCAATTTGTTTTTGTTGCTGTTATTCGCCTTTAAAAACAACAACACAAATAATTTTATACATTTATTTTTTTTGCAATGTTAATACTTTTTGTAGCGTTTACAGTGACATAAAATTTGAGAATCTGAAAAGTAAGAAGAATTTATTACGAAAATATATTTATTAATTAATATTTTGTGTGTAGCTAAATAGAACATTAGAATGGTGGATCCTTCAGGACGTAGCCCAATGGCAAGATTTGCCAATTCTGTCATAAGTGTAATCGAAGGTCCAATTACTTGGTTTAGAGGTAAAGAAATTTATTATTTAGTAATTCTTTATTTTCATTACAAAGTTATAAACAAGCAGTAATCTTTAATCTTTTACTCCTTAATTACCTTATCCGTAAATTTCTCTTTTACTTATATTCTAGCAGAAATAATAAATTTTACGAAATAGTTACATAACAACATAACCTCAAATAATTGTTTTTATTGCAGAATCAATCGTGGAACCAAATCAAAAAAAGTATCCTTGGTATCATCAAGAATTTCGTCGTGTACCATCAATTGATGAGTGTTATACTGATGATGCCGTATGTCATTTTGAAGCTGATAATCAGTTCAGAAGAGATAGGTTTGTTTTAACAGTTTTCCGACATTTACAATTTCTAATAATTTTATTTCTTTTAGAATGGTGGAAAATGAAATATTAAATATTTTACGTCAAAGATTTGAGGATTGTATTTTATATGAAGCACCGGATCATGCGATTAAATGCAAAAGTATTTTAGAAACATATGAAAAAGGTGCTGAGAATTGGTTCACTAAATGTAAGATCTTAATTGCATATTATTGAGTGGTTTTTTAACAACAAAATATTTTTAGATGGTGATCTTGGTGCATATGGTAAATCTAAAGAAGCCTTAATGAAACAAAAACATCGTATGATTTGGGAACGACGTAATGGTAAAGTTGGAAGTGGAATGAGAGAAACTGAATAAATTTGATTGGTTTTGTTTTTGGAACATTTCAAGCGTTCAAGAAAGTAGCAACAAATTATTGTGAATGAGTTTATTTTTCATTTGCTTGTAAATAATTTCAATATAATATTAAAAAATTAAAGAAATATTAAGGAAATTATTAAATTTCTTCTTTCGTTCAGTTTTTTCTTGTATGTTTTTAAACAATTATTCTTGAAACGGTTGAGTCTTCATATTTTATTTTCTTTTTCAACAAATTCAATCTCACAACGGTGAAGCCAAACTTAGTTTAGATTGGAACCAACATATTATTTTGTATGGTTTGCATCTATAGTGAGTTATTTAAGTTCACTGTATAAATTGCAGTTTATGCAATTGAGGTGTGGGAGATATAAATTCAATGTAAAGTTGGCAACAATTAGATGACTAAAAATCATTGAACTGTAAAAACAATTTTTCCTCGTGTTTTTCAGTTCAGTATATTTTCGTCATATTTATCGAAAACAAAAAAAGTAATAAATATTACTTTTTGTCTTATTATGTTATTGAGAATTATTAATAGAATATATGCAGTGTTGCCACGTTTTACACCGATCGGAGTTTCTCTACTACGTTATTTGCAATTTACTTGACTTTAAATCTTTATGAATATATAAAACCCTGAAAATTGTAAAAAATGAGATTTTAAATTACATTTAATTATGATAAAATGAACCCTAATTTTTTATAGAAAGTATAATACAAGAGAATCTGTTTTTCTTTCTTATGCAACTACATTTTTAATTTTCTTTTTTTTTGTAACTAATTTTTCTGAATTAGCAAGAATAAATATTTTTTTGAAATTTTTATTAAAAAAAAATTCTCTCACCACATTTTATTCCGGTATGTAGATACTCCATTTATTAATAATCTAGTACATATTTTATTTATTATAAAATCTTTCACAAATTCATCTACAAACACGCACACTTATAAAGTCTAAACTTCATAGTTCATCCATATATATATATCGCATTGCTAAAGTTGTGTTGAATATGAAACGACGGTAAAAACGAACACAATACACAATACAAAAAATGAAAATTTTTTTAGTCGCAAAAAAATCGGTAAGCGGGAATGTCGCAATTTTTTTTTGGTTAAAAGTGTTTTATTAAAAAAAAAGAAAATTTGAAAATTTAAAATTAAAATAAAAGAAGAAAAAAAACAATAATTTTAATTTTAATTTAAAAAAAAAAAATGAAAACGGAAAAATAATGAAATTTTTAAATTTCGTTTGGTGTCGAATTTATTTTTTGACATTTGCAAATTAAAATAAATAAGTGAAGAAAAATAAAAGTAAGAAGAAGAGGAAGATTAGCAGAAAGAGATAAATAGAGTGATATAGTAAAAAAAACAAACAAAAAGTAAAGGAAAATCAAAAAAAAAACAAAAAGAAAAATAAAATGTTTCATTGCGTGTAAGTAATGAAAACGTAATAAAAAAAAAAATAAGAAAAAAAGAAAAAAAAATTAAAAGAATCACAAGAAAAATAAAGATATTTTCTTTTTTAAACTTTTTCCTTTTTCTTTTTTTTTACTTTATTTTTTTTTTTTTTGATAAATTCAGTTGCTGCTATTTTTAAATAAGAGAGAGAGAAAAAAAAATAAATAGGAAATACGAAAAAAGAAAATTTTCCGAAAGAGAGAGAAAATGTTTACTTTTACAAAAACAAAAAAAATATTTTAAAGCAAAAAATTAAAAAAACAAAAAAAGAAGAAGAATTATTAAAATTGTGTTCGTTTGTGAAGTTACGGTTGTGTTATATGTGTGTGTGTGAGAGAGAGAGCGCGCGTGTGTGTATGTGTAAATAAGTTCTGTGCATTTTTTTTTTTTAAATTAAGTGTAACGCGGTGTGTGTGTGTGTAATAATTTTTTGTGATCAAAATAAAATAAAAAAAAAGAAGAGAGTCAATTTTACTCAGGTTCAAAACTACTAAATGTGAAATATTCATAAAAAGCAATTCAAAGGAACCATTTTCTTACTTTACATTATTTTTGGGTTTTGATTTTTCATTCAGCAGTAAAAGATTTTTCGAAAAAAAAAAATTTTAAACAAAAAATAAAAAACCGAAAGAAAATTATAAAAATAAAAGAAAAGTTGCGTAAGTTTTCTTTTTGAGTTTTTGTTTTATTTTTTTTTCATTTTTTCTTCTATTTTTTTTTTGTTCGGGAAATTAAGAAAATAGAAAAAAAGAAGAAGAAGAAAAATGTTAGTGCCAATGCCAAAAGATTGAGTTAAGAAAAATTCAAAAATAAAACAAGTGTAACCAACAACAAAAGTTGTAGTGTAAACTAGACGTAAAAAAATTAGCAAAAAAAAAAAAAGAAGAAGAAGAAATAAAAGAAACGAGTAAAGTGTGTAAGTTAAAAAGAGAGAGAAATAATAAAAGAGAAGAATAGATAGTGTCTGTGTATATTTTAAAAAAGTGTCTGTGGTACTACGTGTGTGTTAGTGTGAATAATTGTTGTTTTTTTTCTATACGAGAAAAAAAAAGTAAAAAAAAAACACGCACACAAAGATAAAAAAGAAATACTTGTGTCAGAGTGCTGTGCATTTTTCTTCTCTTTCATTCAATTTAATTCTTCTTTTGTTTTTGTTTCTCTTTTTTTTTTAAAAAAAAAATATTCATTTTTTGTTGTTGTTTTTCACTCTGTGGTAAGAGCAAAACAGAAGAAAAACTTTGTGTAAAAAAAAAGTAATAGAAAAAAGAAACGAAAGAAAATTCTTTTAAAACTTGAAAATTTTTTTTAATAAATTAAAATTATCCTGCCATTTAATGACGTCATTGTTAATAATAATTTTTCAATAAGAAAAAAAAATCGTTTTTTTTTTCGAAATTTTTTTCTTTATAAAAATTTTTTTTCGTGAAAAATAAAAAAGAAAATTATTTATTTTTTCTTAAATATAAAATAAAAAATAAAATTAATTAAAAATTTAAATTAAGAATAAAAAATTTAATTAAAAGAAAAAACAAAAAAAATTATGATGAATAAAGTGAAAATTAATATTGGCGCTCAATCAACATTATCAACAACAACAACAACAACACTAGCAACAATTGCAGCAACAACAAAACAACAATCATTAATTCATTTTCTATGTAATAAAATCAATGATAATGATGAATTTTTTTTTATAAGAAAATTTTTCAACAAGTGTTAAAAGAAAAAACGGGAAAATTTTTTTTTGGTAAAAAAAAATAAAGGAAAAAACAAAAATAATTTCCGTACTTTCATTTTCTAAGTGTGAAGAAAAAAGGAAAACTCAACAAAACAATTGAATTATTTTTTTCAAATTCTTTGTTAGTGTGTGTGTGTGTTTAATGGTTTTTGATGTCTTCTTAAGGAAAACAACAACAACAACACACTTATTCAGTGCATTAATTTACACTAAAATTGTGTAAAAAATAAAATAAAGAATTGTTGTAAATTTCTTAATTACAACAATATCAATACCTTTACTTTCACCCGTCAACCTTTTACCTTCAACCATCCTTTTTAAATAATAAAATTTAAAGTTTATGTGCGTGTGTATGTGTGTGTGTATTTTGTGTAATGTTTGTTAATTATAATTAAAAGAAGTAGAAAAGTAAAAGGAGTGAGGAAGAAGAAGAAGAAGTACAAAAAGAAAAAAAAAAATTAGTGATTGAGTGAAAAAGGTAAATAGAAAAAAAAACGGTATAAAAATGACTGAGTTTGTAACACCACAATTACGTACTGTCCTAAAAACTTATCAAAGTAGTGCAACAAAAAGTTTACAAGGACCTGGTTTATCATTGGCACAACATCATCATCATCATCATCATCAACAACAACAGCAGCAGCAACAACAGCAACATCATCATCATCATCAGCAACAACATCATCATCAGCATAAAAAAGATAATCAACATCATCATCATCAACAACAGCAACAACAACATAATAATCATCATCATAATAATCATCATCATAATACAACATCATCAACATCATCTGATGATGATTTAACAAATAATAATGATGATATTGATACAATAATACAATATATACAACCACCAGAATTAACACAACCAATAATATCAGCAGCTGATACTGGACGTGGTGTTTTATATGAGACAATATTAGAAAAAAAACCAATTGGTTGTTTTTTATTAGGTGGTGAAATGCGTTTATGTTTACCACAATTTTTAAATAATGTATTAACTGATTTTACATTAGAACAAATAAATCGTATATTTGATGAATTACGTATATTTTGTTCACAATGTACACCAGAACAATTAAATGAATTTAAACAGGCAAAAATATTACCAAATGATTGTAAACAAAGTGGTTTAATAACAAAAACAAATGCAGAACGTTTATGTAGTGCATTATTACATAATAATAATAATAATCATCATCATCAACAACAACAACATCATCAACACCAACAACAACATAATAATCAAAATAATTTACGTATTTTAAATAAACCGTTATTAATTCATAATAATATTATAACAACAACAACAATTAATCCAAATAATTTAAATAATGGTACAACAACAATAACAACAACAACAACAGCAGCAGCATCATCAACAAATAATAACACAAATGCAAATACAAATGATAATACAAATACAAATTCAACAATAGCAACAACAACAACAATAAAAAATAATACAAATAATACAAATAATTTGATAAAATTTAAAATAATTCATCGTTGTTTTGGTAAATGTGAAGGTATTTGTATACCAGAATTATATAAATATAATGAATCATTATGTATTGAATGTATTGAATGTAATTTATTATTTTCACCTAAAAAATTTGTATTACATGTACATAGACAAAATGAAATACAAACATGTCATTGGGGTTTTGATTCAAATAATTGGCGTTCATATATTCATATTTCAACAAATGATAATAATTTAAATTCAAAAGAAAATTTAAATTATGATAAATATCGAAAAATATTAGATGAATTAAAGGAACGTGAAAAATATGAGGATCCCGATACAATTAATATGATTTTATTACAACGTGATGTTACAACAACAAATCTTAAAAGAAAGGTAAGAATATTTTTTTTTTCTGTTTTATTACAAAACAAATTATGTTGGTCTAAAAATTAAGTCTGTTTGTGTAGTGGGGGGGAGGGGGGATGATCTAAATTTTTAGTGAGACTCAAGTGAGACTGTTGGAAAAATCAACACAAGTCCTTCATTAAAATTATGACGCAGGGAAAAAGTTCTGTAGTTGTCCTATCCGGTTACTACACGGCTAAACATTATGTGTGCAATTGAGAATTAATGTGCAATCTGTGGGCAATCAATGTGAACGTTTCTAATGGGGTAAAATTTTTGTCTTTATTGTAGGTCGAATATTTTCAGTTTTTCTTCATTTTTACTTATTACAACACAAATTTTTCATTTCGTAGAATCAATGAGGAAATTCTTAATTTAAACTTTTATTTAGGAAAAGTCGAAAACTTAAAATTTTTCATTCTTGTTCTTCTGAAAAAAAAAAGAAGAAAAATTCTTTTCAAATGACGTTTTTGAAAAATATTCTAAAAAAAAAAAAGAAGGAAAAAAAAACGAACAATTTTCTTTTTTGCCAAGATTTTTTTTTTTTTTATTTTTAAAATTTATTTTGTTTTTTTTTTTTCAAAAAAAAAAAAAAAGTTTCTAGAATTTCTCTTGTTTTTTAGGCTTTTGCATTATTTTTTTTAACGATTTCTGTAATTATTTCTTATTCTTCTTTTTCTTCTTCTTGTTCTTCTTCGTACTTATAAAAAATAAACAATTATTTCCTAAGAGCCAAACAGAACATATTTTTAAAACTTGGCAAAATAATGAACGGTTCTTATAAGGAAAATTCGACCCCTAAATATTTTTCAGTTGATCTAATTCTCTCTTTATCTCTCTCTCTCACACACACACACACATATGTTCTCTTTTTCTCTTCTTTAGTAATTTTTTTTTTCAATTGATCTTTATTATTGTCTTTTATACGAATCACGATCATGAACATGATTCAAGTGAGTGAATGGTTATCCTGATGAATCAGACACAATTCATTGGAATTCTGTTAAAATTGTACGATTTGAATTTTTCTTGGAATTCTAAAGATTACTTATTCTGATGTGAAAATATATTTTTATTTATGCTGTGCAAATGGCATTTGCAATTTATTTTTTGCTGATTGTGTCAGTTTATTCATGTGTAATTGTTGCGTGCAATTATCATGAAATCACAATGAAATTTTGAATTATTTGTACTCGTCTATGAATTTCCTCTCACAAATATTAAGAATTGAGATTAAGAAACGTTTAATTGATTGTGATCATCGTCCATTACATTGACGCTTGACTTTTATTTGAGATTATTCGAAATAGTAATTTTCATGGTAGAGAAAATATTTATGTAGGTCAACTCCTGTTCATTGGTGTTACTCTGATTTTTTATTCAAATAGTTTGACATTTTGTGTTTATTATTTTGGTAAATTGTTTAAAGAGAAAAAACTAATTTTTCTCCTATTTAATTTCAGTTTCAATGATAAGTTTATTAGTGCCCAAAAGGCAAAACCCTGAAGATTATTTCATAGAGAGAGAGAGAGAGAGAGAATTTTTTTCTTATTTCTAACGTTCTCTTTTGGAATTCAAAAAATATGGATACTACGAGCAAATATTTCACTTCATTTATTTATTAAAATCAAAAATAAATAAAATAATTATAATTGTTGTTGTTGTTTTAATTGTAATTCAACAAAAACAAAAAGAAAAAAAAAATTGAGTACAAATAAATGAGAGTAATTTTTCTATCGAATAAAAAAAAACGTATAAAAAATTGTAGTCCCCAATCCCCCAGTACTTAGTTTATTCAGCGTCTATACCTACTTATGTTTATTTGTTTATTTTCTTTGAATTTGTTTTTTTTTTGTGAATGTTGTTGTTGCATATAGTTTCCCAACTTTACTTTTCGATTTTGCTGACCAAAAAAAAAAAAATGGAATTCCATTTGTCCGACATGCCGACCCGTGTCCCCTTTTTTAACCCATTTTTTTTTTTTTTGTTGACTTTTGTGTACTTACTTATTTTAATTTCAAATTTTATGAAATTACAAAAACAAATACAAAACAAAAATGATGAAAATTTGCATCATAAATAATTTTCATAATTGAAACAAATTTTCCAACAATTCTTGTGTTTGTTTTATTTAGTTTTCTTCAGTTCTCCTTCTCTGGATTATTCTTGAATTATTTGAATTAGTTGGAATTGAATTGTGTATTTGTATTAGATGACATACATACATAAATTATGTAACTTTACTACCACACACGTAATGTGACTTAAAACGATTAAAGTAGAGTCAAGTCAAGTGAATTGAACGAAGGAACCAAAAAAAAAAAAAGTAAAATAAAGTTAAAAACTTTTAAAGCTTAGATAATTAATTTTGATTAATTTTTTAATTTTTCGTAACTAAATTTATGTCTTTACTTTTTTTTTTTTTCTCTCTCTCTCTTTTTGTTATTAAGTTGTTTTCTCTTTGTCTGATTTTGTTGTTTTTGTTGTTGTCTGGACGGTATAACCGAAATATTTTTGTTCTTGTTGTTGTTGTTGTCGTCTATTGTTGTTCTCTTTTTTTTTCGTTAGTTGAATAAATCCAGTTCGATTTTAATTGATACAGACACACACACACACACACACAGTCCCACATAAAGACATAACAATACACTACGTCCATTTTTAGATTCTTACCTAACGGTTTTTCAAACTAAAATAATTTATAATAATGACGTTTCTTTCTTTTGATTGTTTTGTCTGATTTGTCTGTCTGTCTCTGCCTGAACAACTTACATTGTCTGACTTATTTTTTTTTTCGTGCTTTGAAATTGCGTGTGTGTGTGTGTGTTTCCGTATGAATATTCATCAATAAAAATTAAAAATACGCATATTCATAACTACACACATACATACTTTCATTGAGACAAGTACTCACACAAATGCTTTATTTTTTTAAGACGATTGAGCACTTTTTAATGTTGTTGTTGGTCTTGTTTTTGCCATTTTTTATTAAATAATAATGAATAAAAAAAGGCCGCCCAATTTTTTTTTTTTGTTAAGTTGTAAGTTTCTGATTAAAAAAAAATAGAAAAAAAAAACAATCGACCACAGCAAGCAAACAAACAAACAAACACACACACACAAACACGAAAGTAATAATAAGAAGAAGAACAAAAGATTTCTTTGTACGTTCCTCAGCAGCAGCTCATCGTAAGTTTTTTTTTTTTGTTTTTTTCTCTTCTTCTTTTCTTTTTTTTCCTATCTTTTTTTTTTTTGTATGTTATATTTTTGTTACAAGAATAGAATTGTAACCAACCAATAAGAAAAAAAAAATCAGCAACAGCAACAACAACAGCAAAATGATGCTGATGAAGAAAAATATAAAATACGCATCGCATGGCAAATCGCAAAAAGAAAGAAAAAATACAGAGAAAAGAGACTGAGCAAATGAGGAAGGTGGTGGGGTTTATCTGATGAGAAGATGTGGGGAAAAAAAAGAGAAGAGGATGATAAAGGAAGAAGACGATGAAATGTTGAAAGAATGGAAAAGTGGTGGTAGAAGATTGTAAGAGACAAGTGCAATAGAAAATATATAAAAAAAGCAGCAATACTCTCGTCATCATCTTTCCTTTTTCGTTCTTCTTCTTCTTTGTGTTTTTTTTTTTGTTATTTTTTTTTTGTGTTCATCTTCAACTTCTATCGTTCCTTTTTTTTCTATTCTTCTTTTCTTTATTTTTTTTTTGCTTGTCTCTTGATTTTTTTTCTTTCTCCTTCTTCATAATTCTTCCTATGTTACGTTTGCTGTTGTTTTTTTTAGTTGGTCTTATTGCTTTTTCTAAGAAATCGGGTATATTTTGTTGTCATATATGAATGTGTGTGTTTGCATGTGTGTGTGTGTGGCTGTGTGTGTGTGGCTGTGTGTGTGTGGCTGTGTGTGTTTGCCTGTATATATTTTTGTTTATTTAAAATCGCGCAAAGGTAGAACCTTTTGTTCTTTGAATTACAAATTATTGTTGTTTTTTTTTTTGTTATTATTTCTTCACGTTCATGTTCACTCTGCAGGACTAGATAAGAACCTAGATTATGGAAGACTAGACTAGACTCTTAAATCATATTTTTATTTTCGAAAATTTTCTTTTCTTTTAAGAAAGAATAAGTTGCAAGGAGCTAACGATTATTTATGAGAGGAAGTAGAAAATATTTAGGAAAGAGAATAGGAATTGCTACTTTAATTTTCTAATCAATATTTTCACTTTTAAATGGATTTTATTTACTAAAATCCTAACTCCTACTTCTTTCAAAACAAACAAACATTCAAACAAATAGCAACAACAAAAACAACGATAAAGAATAAAAAAATAAAACTTAATTAAAGGGGAAAACTCAGCAACAGAATAAAGATCTTGTTTTTTTTTATTTTTTATTGAAATTCTAAATTAATTTCAATTAACTTCATTTATTTAAAACTTTTCCACTTTTCTCACCTTTTTGTTTTTTTTTTTTTCTAATTTCCCTTTTCAATGGTGAATATATTTTTAGATTTCTTTACTTTTTAATTATGTTTTTCTTTTCTTAGATTTAAGCATTTAATTTTAATCCAATTAGATAACTTGTAACACTGACCATAACAAACTTCATAATTTATTCTAAATTGAATTCTATTTATCGTTTGTATTGAATTATTGTCTTTTATTTTCTGTTTTTTTACTTACGTGAAAAGATTCTACTTTTCTATGTTCCCTTTTGTCCACATTTAAAATATTTTTTTCAATACAAAAATCTTGTAAATCTGATGGAATAAAATTAAGTCAAGATGAAAAATGTTTGACTTTTTTGTGAATGTGACTTTTTGTCTTTTGTGTTTCTTCTCCTTTATTATGTGTTCTTCTTCATTTCTTTTTTGTTTTGTTTTGTTTGGTGTGATTTAGTAGAGCAAAAGTGTGTGTGTGTAAAAGAAGATTCAGCCTTAAGTGCATTAAATTTAAATGTCTCTACTCGAAAGTTATTTATTTATTACACTCTGTTAAGTCACAATGTATCATCATCATCATCATCATAATTATCATTAATTCATCATCAATGATCATCATAAATTTATTATAAAATGTAATAAAAAAATTGAGGAGGCGACACCAAAATAAGTAAATAAATACAAAAAGAAGCAAAGCGACAAATAATTTATTTAAAACAACAAAAAAAAAAACAAAAAAACAAACGCACTGAAATTCCTTTGACTTATTGTCTCTTTTATTCCACTCTCTCACTACCTCGCTCTCACTCTCTCTCTCTCTCTCTCTCTCTCTCTCTCTCTCTCTCTCTCTCTCTCTCTCTCTTTCGTCTTTTTTGTTGTTATTGTTGTTTTTGTTTATAAATCATTAAGTAAATAGTGTATTATTTACTTTAAATTTTACTTTACTTATTGTGCAAGGTTATTAACATCTGAGCTACATACTTCTTTATTTCACAACAACAACAATTAAAACAACAACAACAACAACATATACAAACTACAACAATAATGCCAACTAACAAGAAGAATTTTGAAACAAAAGAGAGAAAAAAATTTATTATTATTTTTGTGTTATTGTTGTTGTTGTTGCTGTTGGAGTTCACAGTCAGTAAGTGTAGAGAAAAATACAAAAAAAGAGAAAAAAGAAAAAAAAGCGACCATTTGTCTAGTCTAGATAGAATGGAATTTTTTTGTTGTTTTTTTTTTTGTGTTTGTCTATTTTCTCCGTCGTTTTTTTTTTTTTTTTTTAGTAAATTTATCACTTTTTTAAGTTTTTTCTTGTTGTTGTTGTTTTTGGATTTTTTTTTTCTTTCGAAACACAAAATAAACAACAAAACAAAAAAAAGTAAAAAGTAAAAAGAATATGATGTAAGTTATAAGTGAAATGCCACTCAAAATACGATACAGTACAAACACACACACACACACACACACACATGCAATTGTATGAATATTTTCGTTTTTCTTCTTCTTATTTTTTTTTTTTTTAATTTTTTTAAAAAATTGGAACAAAATTTTTGTACATTTTTTTGTTGCACTTTTTTTTCTTTAACAATTTTTCCACTCTCGTGTCTCTCACGGTCTTTGTGTGGACGATGATACTTACAATTTTGATACAATTTTTCAAAATCCATTTGGATTATGTCCAAATGGTCTAATCGAATGTGAAAAAGTGTTTCACGAAAAAAATGTAGAGACAATAAGTGAGGCACAAAGACAAAATTAAAGAAAAATATTAGTTTTCCAGCTAAAGTGAACCTTAAATGTTCTAAAAATTCATTCGATACAAAATTAAAGTTCAACGTAATGAACCAAAAATTGATAAAAAAAAAAAAGAAAAAAAAAGTTCACTTTTAAAAAATATTTAGGAAGTTGTCGGTCAATTCCATTTAGACTTTAAAGTTCCATTATTTTCATTTCTATTTATAGAATTTTTTTTTTTAAATTAAAATATTTTGATTGTTTTGTTTTGTTTTATTCTTTTTATGTTGTTGTTGTTGCTACTTGTTGTTGTTTTGTGGCAATGACACCACTTTTAATAGTTAGTTGTTGTATTTAATAATCATTAGACTGTAACATAAATTGTAACTAAACATTTTTTGTTGTTGTTGTTGTTGTTGTTAAAATATTACAAGTCAAAAGTAATGTAAAATTTACCTTCTTTTCACCTATACTTCCTTACAATCCGAGCAGCATGAAATTAAAAAATAACAACAAATAAAAAAAAATTCAATCTGAACAAGAAGAGAAAGAAAAAAACAAAAAAAAAATGGAAAATTAAAATATTTTTTTTTTTTGTTTTTTTTTTTTGTGTTTTTAATTTTTAAATTTTTGGAACGAATAATTTTTTTTTTTTTTGTAAAAAAAATGTTTGTTGCTGCTGGTGTTTCTTTGTTTTTTTTTTTGTTTCTTTTTAGTTTTCTGAAAACATTTGTAATCATTTATGATTTTGCATTTGAACTAAATCGTAATAAAGAAAGAGAATTGAAACACGTTGATGTTTGGCCACTTGAAATTTCTGTTTAAACTTTGACGATGATGACGATGATGACGATGATGACGATGAGGACGATGATGAAGAAATCTTTATTCTTTTTTCTTCATTATTTTGAAAACAATTGTTACTGGTGTATCTCTCTCTCTCTCTCTTTCGTTTTGATTTACTTATTTGAATTTTTCTCAGCTCCCTTCAGTCTCTTGTGAGGTCTCTTTTGCTCTTGTGATGCGACTTAAGGTCATCAGTTTATTTACAGTTCAGAAATTTTTACAAATTTTGTTTGCTGCAAATTTTCTTGTGTTTTTTTTTTTTTTTATGGATTCTGAGATGATGACTGTTGATTGTTTTTAATGATTATTAATGATGATGATGGCCATGCACATTTTGTAATTATGATGAAAAAAAAAAGGAAGGATGTTAAATGAGAGGCTCACATTTAAAATTATCTCACTTAATCTTGATTCAATCAAAAACAAAAAAAAAACAATTCATTGAAAACCAACAAAAAAAAAACTCAAAATTCTCGTTACCCGACAACTTTTTATTTTTTATTTTTACAAAAACCAATAAATAAAATTAAGATTCTTCAATGTTCCAAACGTCTTACGGTCTAGAATTTTAAAAGCACTATACACTAAGGGGGATGGTGGGGGGTATTGGGTAATTGTTACGATTTACGCAATGGACAAAATAAAGGGCGTTGTCTGAGGCGCAAAACTTACAACTCAAGACAACTTTTTTGTATAAAGAGAGAGAGAGAGAGAGAGAAAAAAAAAGAAAACGAAGAAAATTTTAGATTGAATTTTTTTTTCTTCAAAAGTCAAAAGTTGACAAATTTCGATTTAAGATTTTTTTTTTTACTTAATTTCTTAATGCATAAAAAAATAATTTCTTAATAAAAAAACTTAAAGTTTTGTTTTCTTTATTTATTTATTTTTTTTTTTGGTTTCTATTTTTTTTGTTCACCAATTTTTCTGTCATTTCGAATTTATTTTATTTTTGTTTTGTTTTTCTATATTTTTGTATTTTGCGATTTTTTTTTTCTTTTTAATTTGCGGCTTGCATTTTTTGTATGCGGTTTTTTTTGACTACTGTTAAATTTATTGTTGTTTTTGTTGTTGATTATTGGTGGGATGTAAATTTTTGGTTTTTTTTTTAAGTTAGGCAACACTGGGTGTAATTCACTAAATGCGGCTAAATAACAACAACAACAAACAACCAACATTAAGTTAAAAATAAAAATAATTAATAATAAAAAAAACAACAACAACTACAAATAAAACGTCAAGGACATTGTTTAGTCAAGTGTGCAATAATAAATAAAATAAAAAAAAATAAAACATTAAAAATATACAAAAAACAAAAGCATTTAAAAAATTGCACCAACAACCACAACCACAACAACAACAACAATAACATTCAATTGTGTACTTTTTTTTCTCTCTGTTTTTTTTTTTTTTGTTTTTCGTATTTTTCTCTTTCTTTCAATTTTTGGTGCATTTATAATAATTATTCTAACTACACAACTACATTTCATATTACTAAGGATTTTGTTTTCTAACAAAAAAAAATCAATTTTTGTTTATGATTCATCAATCAAAAACACACACACACGCACACACACACACACACACATTTTCTACCACTTTACCTACTTATATTTTCTTCTTCTTCTTCTGTTCTTTTAATTAAAAATGTAAAAAATAAACATAAATATAAATAAAAATAGTAACAACAGTAACAATTGGAACAACAACAAGAGTAACAAATAATAAAATATTCACATGATTTAGTTTTTGTTTAAATTTTAAAAAGAAATTTTTTGTTTACTGTTTATTGTTGTTGTAATTGTTGTAATTGTTTTAGTTGCCGTTGTTGTTGTTTTTTTCTTTGGTTATAAATTATAAACAAAATATAAGTAAAATACGTACTATATGTAAACATATTTTTACCTTGAAATATGAACCGATTATTGCATCAACACAAAAAGAAAAACAAACAAACAAACAAACAAAATACAAATTTTTTTGAATGATGATGAATAACTGATAGAAAATGTTGCTATGTACGTGTGTGTGTGTGTAGTTATGTTGGTTTGTTTGTTTGTTTTTTGTATTTATAGAAGAAAAAAATTGCGACTTTTGTTGTTATATTAGTTGTTGTTGTAGTTGTTGCTGTTTAATGAATGAATGTATGAATGACTCAAAGTTCAAACCTTAAATGTAAAGTGAAATAGAAAAGAGAAAAAGCAAAATAAACAAATTTACACATTACTAAGTGGTGTGGGGTAAGGGAAGAAGGTGAACAGGAAGGATTATTATTATGATTAAAAATCTATTTACTTATAATTGAAACTATTGAGTTTTGTTATTATGTGATAATCGTCATTTAGCAACGTCATTATCGTTCATCATTTAAAATAAAAAATAATGCAAATGTTGATCTCCTGCTCTTCGGAGTTTGTTCTGTTGTATATTTTTATTAAAGTAAATGTTTTTTTTTTCTTTCTCTTCTTTTTCTTCTTTTTCTTCTTTTTCTTCTTTCTCTTCTTTTTCTTCTTTTTCTTCAAAAGAAAAAAAAACCTTAAAAGTGAAAATATAAAACTAATTACAACAGATATTTTTATCCTTCAAATATCGATGTGTAAAGGGAGGGTACATACTATATACTAATTAGTTTAGTTTGTGGGTTTTATCCCGTATTTTAATCCTTTGTTTAAATTCATTAGAGAGTACACTCATTTTGATTATAATCTAAAAGATTTCCATTAATTATACATATTTTGAATGTCTTCCAATAAGAAAATTTTCACTTTTAATTAGAATTCAAATAAGGTGACAATTTATTTGTTTGTGTTGCATCCAAATATCACAAAATTTTTACAAAAATATACATAAATAAATAATTATATTAAAATTTATATTAACATGAAAAAATGTATCTTATAAGAAATATTCTCAATCTACATAAACAACAACAACAAAAAAAAACAGAAAAAGAAGAAGTAGTTAAAAAAAATCTTCATATTAAATTTATTTACTCTGAAATTAATATAATTGACCTTTCTAAAATGAATTAAGTGAGTAAGTAGAATTACTTATGCGTATCATAAAAATATGTCAAAAATGTCATGACCGCAACAAACAAAAAAAAAAAAAAATGTAATATAAAATTTCTCTCCCCTTCCTCACACTTCAAACCATCTAATATTTCTATATTTGTCTCTTTTTCCATTTTGTAATTTATTTATAACTAAAAAATTATATAAATTTAAGTGACAGAGATGAACTGATTTTTTTTTGTTTTTTTTTTCTTGAGTGAGAGAATATTTTATAAAGTGTATGAAAGAGACAGAGTAACAGAGTGAATGTGGTTAGAATTGAGAATAGAAATGAGAGAAAGAACCTTTTTGTATATAATTTTTGACGTCACCCTATAGACTTGTGACTAGACTAGACTTGGAATGACTTTTTCATATTTTTTTTTTTTTCATTCTTCGTGTTTCTTTTTTTAGGGTTAAATATTACGGTGCAAGGTACACAGGTATTTTCGTTTCTTTTCCTTTATTCCTTTAACTACTCCTCTAACACACGATTTATTCATATTTACTTTTTTTTTTGTATAATATTCAGGTACCTACTTTACCTACCTGAAAAATATTAATGCCGTAACGAAAAATGAAAAAAAAAGCACCTGAAATTTTTATATTTTGTTTCGTTTCTTTTTTTTTGTACAATAAAAACAACAACAACAATAACAACAAGAACAACGAAAAATACAAAAACAAAAATAAAAGAAAGAAAGAAACAAAAATACAAAAGAGTCAGACACAAAAAAAAAAAAATTGTTCGTACTTGTCTTGTCATAATTTTATTCTCTGTTGTTGTTGTTAGTTAATTTTTAAATTGGGTTTTATATGCGGTTTTGTTTTCTTCTTTTTAATTTCTTGTTTTTTTTTTCTGACAGCAAGAAAAAAAAAGAAAAAGAGTTTTTTTTTTGATTTTGATATTGGGAACTTAATAAGTAAACGAGAAGAAGAAGAAGAAGAAGAAATAATAAGTCAGAGACAAAAAATCATTAACGAACTCTTTAGAATTGGGAATTTTTTTTGTCTTATTAGAAAACAGGAAAAAAAAACGTAGAGAAAAAAAAAGAAGTAAATCTTCAAAGATTGCATTTATTTTTGCGTTTTTTTATCTTTATAAAAAATGAAGACCAAAAAAAAAACAGAGAAGACGATGCGGTTGCACCATGACGATGATTATTAAGGTCAACTATCACATGCGGTTTTTTTTTCTCTCATTTCACATAAACTAAACTAAAAATAAATCATCATAATCTTTATAATTTCTCTCTACCTCTTCGACCCCTCATGCTCGGGGAGTGAGCATAAAACATTGAGAGGAAATATTTAAATATTTTATTAAACTTATTTGTTGTTTTTTTTTTTTTTTGTTTTTTTCAGAAATTTTTAATCATGAGAAAATTATTGTGTTTTTTTTTTTTGCTTCATAAAAATCAAATTAGAGGAATTATACAAATGAAAATTGTAATAATTTAACGAATTTTATTATCTTAAGTTCCACAATATTATCTTAAGGTCAATACTTAAAACTAATTTAAAGACGTTAAGTGAAGATTTAGGATGCCATAATTTAAGATCAGCATAATTCGACTACTGCTACCAAAAAAAATATTTTTTTTTTGATTTCATTTTGGAAGTTGGCTTCAATTAGAAAATTTTCTAATTAGTTTATGTAAGAATGTAAGTGACTTCCTTCCAGATTTTTATCTCATTTAATTTCCTTATTTTCATATTCAAGTCATATAGAACGATTGATTAAGAAATTCACAAAAGTCAGATTTTTAAAGATGGACCGGACCTTTTTTTTTATACTATGGGATTACAAATTCGTTTCATGCGTTCCTATTGTGTTGTACTCCAAACAGATTTTTGTATGTAGAAGTTGACATATTGAAATTTATAGAAAGAAAAAATATGAAAAGCTAAAAGCTAAAAGAAAAAATAAACACTATTCTTGTCTAAATAGACGAATCATAAAACAGAGAATGAGATTCAATGCGGGATGTTGGGTTAAAGAGAGTGAATCAAAAGAGAAGGATGATAACGGGAAAAGTTTATTTTTTTTTTTGTTTCGTTGGAATTGAGATATGAAGAAGGAATAGATAGCTTACCGTTTGTCGTGTGATTGTAATATAAAATGAGAGAAAGAAAATAAAGAAAATGAAAAAAAAAAAAGAAAATGGCAAAGAAGAAGAAAAAAAAGAAAAAAATACTTAAAGGGATCAAAAGAACAGAAGAAAAGAAGAATATATAAGAAGATGGAATAAGGTCGAACCGATTTATGTTGTTCATATAAATAAATATGTTTCTTCTTATTATTTTCTCGATGTCATTGCCATCGTCTTATCGTTGCGTATGTATGTGTGTGTGTATATGTGTGTGTGCGTATGTGTGAATCGTCTTTCTCTGAAATAGGAAAAAAAAAAAGAATAGTAGAACTTTTTGAAAGTTCAACAGAGAACAAAATATATAATATAAAAGTAGAGGAGAATATAAAAAAAAATATACGAAGAAAAGCAGCAGCAGTTCAAATTGATGTGGAATAAAGAATTTAAGAAGGGCGCAAAAAGTACAATTTATATATAGAAGAATAAGGTTGTTAAGGCGGAATTTTTTTTTTTTGGGTAGTGAAAGAGTAAAGAGAGAGAGAAAGCGAGAGGTCGAAAATGTATGAATTTTTTTGTCTTTTATTTCTTCTTTTTTTTTTTTTTTTTTTTGAAACTGTTTTATAGCCTTCAAATTTACGATCTAAAACCATCACCCAAAAGAAAAAAAAACAAACGACAAAATCTGTATGTTAGCTTTAAGAGCAGAAGCAACCAGAATTTTATATATAAATTGTCATTATTGTCGTCGTTGTTGGCGTCGTTGTCATCGTCATCATTCCTTCATTTCTTTCAACATTTACCTCCTTTATTTTCCCTTTCACCATCAATCCATTTCATCCCTCCCACCCACCTTCAACCCCACCTATCTATTCATATATATAACATATATTGAATATCGATCGAATATCAAATCGAAGAATATAAAATGACTGACTATGGTTTCCTATTTTATCCATTGTATACCTAATGTGTATAAATATATATCATCCCTCTATACATATTTATTTTAAACATATCCATACGTACGCTCACACACACACATGTACACATGTACACACATAAACACACGCATATTGAATTGTGAAAATCGAAAATGATGTATCAGTGTTGGTATATATATTTCGATTATATGTATACTTTACTTACCTTCTCCTCTACCCCCCCATTTTTTTTATAAATTTTTTTTTCCCACCCATAATATAAATTCCATATATACACATTTATTATCCTATCTTCTCCTACCTCACCAATCTCCGCCACCCACTTTAACCCTATATCTACTACTCTTATATCCTATTTTCACTTCCATTCAACTTCAGTATAGTATACAGTTTTGAGGCTTTTCAATGGGTTAGGAGAGGAAGAATAAGAACAACAACAACAACAGAAAAATAAAACCCTTTACTAAAAAAAAAATTATTATATCTCTGTCTTTCATATATTTTTAACCAAAATACACACACATACACACACACACACCAACACCACACATCAGTATTTATTTTGTCTATATAACTACAGTGTGTGTATGTGCATGTGATATTCATAGAACACCTATACACACACACACATATGTGTATGGTAACTTTTTGTTGTACAGGTTACAATTCTGTTTTTTTTTTACTATAAAATAAAATGTGGAAAGGTAGATAGAGGTAGATATGCCATCATCAAATTGAAGACTAAATTTTGTGTCAAATTATTATCCATATGAATTCATATATGCATGTGTATAGGAATGTCTACATGTGTGTCATATATGTGTATTTGTATATTGGTCGTATTAGGAAAGGTTTACCTTCCTTTTGAATACACTGAAGTGGTTTTTATAGAGTCACATAAAATAGTGTATGAAAGTTTATATTCTATAGTTGTATATAATGTATTTAAGAAGGGGGTGGGGGTGTTATGATGAGTGAAGGTGCGTCATAAAAAGGGTTTTGATAAACATAAAAATATATAAACCATAAAGTTAGCTTTTAATAAAACATTTTTTTTTTATAGAAAAATATATTCACTCATTTATTCTTGTTGTCATCTTTATGCATTTTAAGTTGAAGTCGAAAAAACCAAAAACAAAAACAAATTGAATTTTATTTTTTTAACTTTAAAATTTATGACCTTATGATCCCTATATGTTCAACTCTTTTTATTTCTTTTGTATCAAAATTTCGGTGCCATAAAATTATACTAAAATTTTTTTTTTTATTATTTTTACTTCCTAAACTTTAAGCATAAATATTTGAATTTTATCACATTATGTGTGTGAGTGTGTGTATGTGTGGCTTGATTGATGTATGTATTTATGCAAATCATCTACTCTTGTATACTTATTATACATCAAGTGTAATTATGACTCTGGATAATGCCGCATATTATTTTCTAAATTATTATTATTTATTAAAAATAAACTTATAAATTCTCTTCATCCTCATTCCTAATCATTATAAAAGATAATTTCCATTTTAATATATTTTATAAAAGTAAACAACGAATGAAAGAACCAAAAAAAAAAGAAAATAATAATTTTTTTTTAATAATAATTTAATTAATTATTTTTTTATTCTAAAAATTTGTCTACACGATAAAAAAAAATAATATAATTATTTTTTATCACATTTAATATTATCAAAGAAGACGAAGAAGAAGAAGAAGCGATATGCCAATAACATTATCATCTTTATATTTTCATCTCATCATCGTCTTTATTCTATCACTTCTCACCCCTTATGTTTCCATCCTTCTTCATCTTATTATTCCACCTTTAATAGATTTGCATAAATTTTTGAAAATTCTCTTTTTTCTTTTTTTTTGTTGTAAAATGAAAAGAAACATTTTTGTGTCTTTTCTTCTTCTTCTTTTTTTTTGTTGTTAGCTTCATGATTTTTGTTGTTGTTGGTTGTCTGTATGAATATGATGAATAATAATAGTAAAGTACTGTATGGTTTCACGTTTCCTACTTTAAAATTTGATAGGAATGTGTGTGAGAGAGAGAGAGAGATGAGTTTGGTTAAATAAACAAAAAAAAAAAACTAAAATCTCATGGGGTAACTCTACTATTTTTCCATTTTTCTTCTACTCCTTTGAGTTCGTGATTTTATAACATTTTTGTGCGTACTTGATTCACGTATGTGATGATAATGATGATGGAAATGATGATGATTATAGTAGAGTAGAATAATATAACAATTTTGACAGTAGTGTACTTTATATAGTTGACAAAAATATATATTATAATTTATAATAGGGAAGGTGAAAGGAAAATGTGAAATCATTAAATTTCGAAGAGAACAATTTAAAGATTTGTTTATTAGAGAAATTCGCTTTCTGGATTTGTGGAAAAAATATTTGCGAGTGTTAATTGTGAGAGTAAATTTTTTTATTAGAAAATCAAATTAGAGTTTAAAGATAATTTAATTGATGAAAGTTTTTTTTTGATCAAAAAACTTAAAAGTAGTTTAACTTTTTATTCACATCATACACCACTGACTGACTGGCTCTATTTTTATCATAAATATGTAGGTATATATGTATGTATGTATGTCAGTAGATGTGTATAGTGTTAAAAGTTCTATTTTCACATCTCCTATTACTATTCTACATATTATATGTACTCTCCATCAAATTCACCTACTTTTTATGCCTTACCACCACCACTACCACTACCACCCTTCAATTTCAACCCAAACTCAGTACTTCTTCATATCTTCTTCTTTTTCTTCTTCTTATTATTATTATATTCACACGCATTTCTCATTCCTTGTACTTTTTTTTATTCTTTAGTCTATGTGTGTGTGTGTATTTGTGTTGTTGCTATTATAGTCATAGAATAGGATCCGCATTGCGTACCGACACACATCATCTCTCTCCTCTTTTTTCCCTCTCATATATATTTCACCTACTTTACCGACTCCTTATCATCTCTTCTTCTTTCGCTCCCATCACACACATTTCATCACCCAACCCAACATCTATACCCATATACATACTTCTTCAATGTTGACATATATAAAACTGAAGTTTCAAGACCAAAACCATGAGATATTTGTTGGTGTATATGTGTGTGTGTAAGGGGGTGGTGATGGTGTAAATAGTATGAGTATGTATAACTTGTGCGGGACAAAAACTTTAGAGATATTTTCCATTCCATTTCTATTCTTATTATTCCTCTTCGCACTTCCTATAATACCTATGTCTCTTCTATAAAACTTACTATAAAGTTATGCGGGTGTTAAAATTCTCCATTTATTTTTGTTTTTCATTTTTTTTGTTTTGGTTTTGTTTTTCATTTTTTTTTTCGATTGATATGAAAAAAGTTTATGATTGTGTTTGTGTGTGTGACAAGAAGATGAAGAAAGAGGAAGAAGAATAAATATGAAGAAAATAGAAAATATTAAAATATAGAAGAATTTTTGAAAGATGACAAAAATGATGACAAAAATTGAAGACAAAGAGAGAGAGACATTGATAGAAGAGAGTATGAGAGTTGAGAGTAAGAGACAATCAAAATATTCTTCATCTATTTATTTTATTCCATTAGAATGTTGTTACAAAAAAAAAGAAGAGGATAATCGAAAATAGAAGAAGAATTGAAATTGTTGTTGTTTTTTTTTCTCTAGAGGAGAAAAAGCTAAACTAAAATTTATTCGTATGGTTAGAATGAACACGTTTCCTTGAGTAGAAAATATAAATGTACCGACTTATTTTTTCTTCATTTTTATCGTTGTTGTTGTTCTTCTTCTTCTTGTTATTGTTGTTGTTGTTTATTCTTTCACGTCTCTTATTTTCTTGTTTAAAAACCTTTTCCTTACCAATATTCATCGTATAGAAATTAATTTTTTATGATGTGTATGTGTGTATTTGTGTGTGTGGTTGTGTTAATTTATGTAAAAAATAAAAATGTTTTTTTTTAAGTAGCTACATATTTGATAGACGTCGTGTGATTATTTATAAGGTATTTTATTAGGGGCTAAATAAGGTAAAATAGGGAAAGAAATAATAATAGCAACAACAACTACACAATAACAACAACAAATTGTATGCAATTTCCAATTTGAAAAAAAAAAAAAAAAAAAAAAAAATCAACTTTGAATAAAAACGCATGAAAATATATAGGGCGAATTTTTTTCCATGTTTTGGTATAGAAAATATAATGAACCTTCCTCTTCACTTCCTCGTCATTTTCATTTTTGATTCATCACAACAAGCCTTGGTACTTGCTTTTTTTTTTTTTTTTAAATTCTTCATTCCCTTCCGTTTGTAATTATTTTCTTACATAAAAATTGTTTACTATTTGTTAAAACATGCAGTGATATCATGTGTTACATCCATACATTTGTGTGTGTGTGTGCTGTGTGTGCGTATATATTTTTAAAGTGTTTTCTGTATGAGTAAAAAAAAAAAAAAGGTAAAATACTTAATACATCTACTTTTACGCTCATCATAATAATAATTATAATTGCATATTCAGTGGGGGTGTACTGTGCGTGCATGCACACACACACAGTTGTCAATAATGCATAAGGGTTGAACTAAATATAATGGTGTGTTAGAGTGTAGGTGAATGCAATAAGTGTAGAGATTGTTGAAGTAGAATAAAGTGCATTTGTATGAAATTTACGCTACGCACGATATAAAAAAATTTCTGATTTTTTTTTTGTTTTCAATTGTGATTTTTTATTCCTTCACGAATAATTTTTTTCCTAAGGATCTTTGTTTTTTTATATCTATTGTCTTGTGTTAACTATTTTTACGTGTATTAATTCTTAGAAGAAAAAAAAATTACACACTCACACACGCACGTATGTGAAGATCACTTCTGTGTATTATTTCTTTTTTCTCTTTAGATTTAAAAAAAAATTGTTTGCATCTGGGATTTTTGGAGGATTAAAATTTATAAAAAAGGGATAAAAAGAAAAAAAAAAAAAAGAATAAATAGAATGTTGATTACAAGAATCTATTAAGAAGATTTTTCTTAGTTGAGAGTAAAGAGAGGGATAGAGAGGGATAAATAGAATGAGAAGAATAAAATTGAAAAAGGGTCGAATATTTTTCCAGTATGAATAATTTTTTATGTAAGTTAAAAGTGAAGACTAAAAGAAAATGAAACGATGAATTTGTATGCACACAATTAATAGAAGAAAAGTTATAGGAGAGGGAGGTTAACTTTTTTTTGTCCTGTTTTGTGCATGCATATGTGTGCTGTTTGTGTATTGCATGATGATATCTTTTGAAATTGCATTTTAGCTTGAAGCACTTATTTTTTTTTTTTCTCTTATTCAAAATTCCTATTTAAAAAACGAATAAAAGAATATTTTTATACAAATTTATTCACACACACACACATACATACATACACTCATTACGTCATAAAGCCCGATATTCATTAAATGATTTTTTTTTTGTTGCTCTCCTGTTTCTGATTTTTTTTTCCATTTACATTTTTATTCTGATTACCTTCTCAGAAATTTCCCTCTTTTTCTTCTTTTTTAATGAAGAAAAAAAAATATGATTGAAAAGAAACGAAAAAGATGAGAACAAAATTGTGTGTGTGTGTCTGTATTTATGCCCTATTAAAGTGCCCTACCTAAATTAACGTCTGTATGTGTGTGATTTGCATATGTATTTATATGTGTGTGTGTCTAGTGTAATCAAAAGAGAAATAAATGTTTGTTACCTTCATTTTTTGATTTCTTTTTCTTTAAATAATTTTTTCTTTTCATTTTATTTGTTGTTATTTTTATTGTTGTTGCTGCCTTTTATTTTTTGTGAATTTAATTTCAAAGAAAAAGAAGAAGAAGAAGAAGAGGAAATTATGGGTGAGAAAAAAAAGTTCGCTTGTTTGGATTATGTAATTTCTTGTTTACGCGCATCCTTCATTCTTGTTTATTAAATTAATAAATAAATAATAAAACATGTAATAATAATCAAAAAATATTGGGGAAGGGGGAATGTCACAGGAGTTGGGAGAAGGGTTAAGTTTAGTATAGTTGTTGCGTTTTTTTTATTATTGTTGTTTTGTTTATTTAACAAAAATTTGCTATTGAATTTAATTGAAAAGAGGCTAAATCTGGATTTAGAGGAGGGGAAAAAATTATGTGTTGACTTGAAGAACCCTTAAATGCAGGTGTGACAAACCGAAATACATTTTCTTTATTACAAAATCTTCATTCTCTTTCTCATCTTTAACTCTTATTCACTCTTTCTCTTTCTACCTCTCACACTCACTGAACTAATAAAGTCTAAATTCTAAAATATAGTCAAAAATGTTTTTCCCTGTTTTTTTTTTTCTTTTCTTTTCTTTTCCTTTTATTTATTTTAAATTTAATTCTAGGTTGTAGGCAAGGTAATGACGACACTTTAGGTAAAAAACAAAGAAGAAAACAAAAACAAAAAAAAAAAACGAAAGAATGAAAGAAAAGTTTACCCATGTACCTTGACAACCTTAAACAACCTACATAAAATTTATGTTTTTGTGTAGTTTCCTTTTTTTGTTTTTCTTTTTGTTATTTTCCTTTTTTTGCATTTCAATAAATTGGGAGGTTTTCCTCCAAACTGTGATACAAAAATAATAAGCGTGAAACAGAGTGAATAATAGTGCGGGAGACAGAGAGTGAGAGAGAGGAAAAAAAAAAGGTAAATAATTATGTGAAAACACAAATAGTTCTTAATGGAGAATATTTGAATTCTTACAAAAATTTGTAAGAAATTTTATTTTTCTTCTGTCACCATTTTTTTTTTCTTTTATTATTTATTCTGTTTAATTTTCATAATTTAATTACAAATTTTTCCTTAAAATTTGAATAAAATTAAATTGAAATAAAATTTTCAATCGATTGAAATTTTCTTAGCTTTTCTTATTAATCCGAATGAAATTAATTTATCTACATTTTTTGTCTCTCACTCACTAAAATTTTTTAATTTTCTAAACAAATTGAAGCCAAATTCAAATTTACTTCAATAAAAGAAAAGAAGAAAAATGCCAACTCCCCCGAAATAGTAAAATATTTAAAAATGTTTCACTTTATAATTTATATTGAAATATTTCTATGATCATCATCATCATTCACATCATCATCATCATTCACATAATCATCATCATTCACATAATCATCATCATTCACATCATTCACATAAATCATTAAATACATTTTCTTCCCTTATTTCTCTTAACTCTTTTCAATATTTGTTGTGCTACCTACTTTTCTTCCTAATAAATAACATTTGTGAATAAATAAATTTCCCTACAAGGGAGGAATGAAGAGAAAAGAAGAAAACAAACAAGAAAATAAATAAAAACAAAAACAAAAATAGAAAAAGTGTATAAAGGAAAATGGAAATAAAAAGAAAAAAAAAATATATAAATAATTGCTTTGACGGATGTTACAAAATACCCTTTTTTCTTATACTTACACAATTCCCCAAACTCCATCAGCACATAAACAGTGAATCATACATACGCACACACACACACACACACATACATACAATTATCAACTGTAATGTTAGAGCAAAGCCCTTTTTCTCGTTATACCTTTAACATTATTGAGTTCGTTCTTTTGCTCCTTATAAATAATAATCAAAGAAACTAAGATGGTGAAGAAGAAGAAGAATTAGTAAGTAAGTAAGTAAGTAAGTTTTACTTTACTTTACTTTACTTTATAAACACACCTTCCTTTAATTCATTTTCTTCCAAATTCAATAAAGAAAAACGTAAAATAAAATGAAAATTCTGTTAAGTTTTTGACTGTTGTTGTTCCCTTATAATATCTCTCTAACACTGACTCTCTCTCTCTCTGTATTGTTTGACTCTATTAATCTCGTTGTTGGATAAAGTGCACGTGTCGCCTACACAGAAAAAAAAATACAAAATAAAAATAAAGAAGAAGAAAAACTGAAACGAAACGAAATGTAACACTAACTTACAAGAAGATATTTGTCACATTTATAATAATCTTCATAAATACACACACATACACACACACACACGCATTCACAGATCTCTGCTGAAGAGAGAATCAGAGAAGAAATGAGTTGATTGTGTCAATTTTTGTTTTGATTTTTAAAAATATTTTTATTTTTTGAGATAAATACAAAGAAGAAGAAGAAAAAAAGAAGAAGAAGATGATGATTATGATCATGGTGATGAAGAAGAAGTGAAGATGAGATAGATGAGGAACAACAACAATAAAAATTGTCAAAGACAAGAATAAAATATATAAATACAACAACAACAACAACAATTCAAAAATTTCTAAGACAACAGGATTGAAAACAAAAAACCAAAAATTGCGCATTTAAGAATTTTTACTCGAATCAAATGTTCGTATTTTTATTAATTGTTCTTCTTCTTCTTCTGCTGTTGCAGTTGTTGTTATTGTTGTTGTAGTAGTTGTTGTTTACAATATTCAAATGTGAATTAATTGAGCAAAAGAACAACAAAAATGGTGATTTTCTTGAATAATTTTTTTGGTTTAGACTATAGATCAACAAAACAGAATCAGAAAATGATTGATTTGTACCAGATTAATGTAACAGAAATTGTTAATTTCAATTCAAAATTAAAATGTTCATTACGAGTAAAATTTGTGATCACTTCAGATAAGTTTCAGAAATATTTGAACTATTTAGTATTGATCATTAGGATTCACGTTATGATAATTAGTCTTTATTCTTGTAATGTGTTTCTGAGTATATTTACGTCATAGAAAATTGCATTGATTTTCTCTTAATTCATTTGCGGAGAAAAAAATTGTAATTTTTATTTGATTTTAAAACGGAAAATAAATTTATAAGCTTTTAAAATTCTTCCACAAAACTCACTTTGGTTTTTGTTCTTGTTTCTTTTGCTTTGATGAATTTCAAACCTTTTTGTTTTGTTTTTACTTGAAACTTCAGTTAAGTTAAATTAACTTACAATTTTTGATCTCTTCTACTTCTATACTACTTGAGTATTTACCGTCATTTATTCAGTTTTTATTTTTTCTGTTTAAAAAAACAGCAAACTACTTTTTTTTTTGTTCTCTCTAAATGACATTTATTGCGTTTATTGTGTTTAATGTGTGATTGTGAGTGTGTTTGTGTCTCTTGTTGTTTATTATGATTTAACTGATTTAATTTGATTTTTTTTTTTTTTTTTTTATAAAATAAAACGAAACAAAATGATATCATCTCTTCATTTCCCCACCTAAGATACGTTTGTTTCTGATGTATTTTGTTGCGGCACTTTTGACATTTTTTTTTTGTTCATTTCTGTTTTCAAAATAATAAAATTGGAATCTTAAAATTGGTTGTTGTTTTTATACTTTTTTTTTTTGTTTTTACAAAAGCACACACACATTCATACACACACACACACAAAAACACAAGAATAAGAAAGAAATTGTTGTTTTGGTTTTTGTATAGAATTGTGGCTTAAGGTGCGAAAAAATATAACGATCACAAATGAGAATAATATTTACTGGCTGGGGGAAGGTAGGAGGGGATGCAAAGAGATAAATGTCAATAATGTAATTTAATTCTACTTCGAAATTCAGAGGATCAGATTTAAGTTCCAGAAACATTTTAAAATTTCAATTTTGATTGAAGTTTAAAAAAATCCTTTTAATTTTATTTCACTGTCATTGAATTCTTATCGAACAGAAATTGAATTGAAGATAAAAAAACTAGAATTTGTTTAGTTAAAATATCAGAAGTGATCTCATCCTCAGTCATTTAGATTTAAATTTAATTTATGATTGTAATCTTTTCGTCTTTTGTTCAACTGATCTTCACTCCAATTTTTATTCATACAAACTAATAATGTGTTCAGCGGGTGGATTCTGTACGCACATAGATTGAGTGATATCGCACATAGATTGTGTGATATTTTATTTCCGATTCTATATGACATAGACATAGAGATTTTATCTATTAGAAATTTTTAAAACGTACGCATATCTATGTGGCGCTGTGATTAAAGAGAAGCGATCGTAAAGTGTATTCTGTAAGCCTGTGTATTGACAATTTATCACACACATCGGCTAACAAAATTGGTATTTTTTCAACAGCTATTAGCCCTGTGGAAACTAAATAAAAAGTAAAAATAAAACATTTAAAAAGACTGAATAACTGTAGAATTATTTTTTAATTATATTGTATGCATTTTTTATGTTCTACAAATAAATCAAGAGAAGAAAATTTGATAATTAGACAAAAAAAAAATCAGAAGAAAATTATTTTTAAAATATGTACCTATGTACATATTTTCAAAAATATAAAAGAACTCAATACTTAAGTAAACTAATTTTCTATTATTATGTTCATTTTCATTTTTGATTATTATTTTGCTATTTATAATTAATTTAAATAAATACAATTAATTAAAATTTATTTTAATAATTAATTATATTAATATAAAATCTTATATTATTTTCTTTGTACATCAGTACAAAATATTAATTTTATTTCAATATTTCATCATAGCAACAACAACAAATATCTATGATTTTCATGAAAAAACATGTTAATACAACAAAAATTAATATTTTTTGTAAAGTTTTCAATAGTTACAACTGTATGTTCAAAAGATGGCGCACTAAATGACTAGGCGGCATAGACAAAAAAAATTGTCTATGCCGAGATATCAATGGGTCGTACAGAATCGACATTTTTTTTCACATTGATATCTGTGATAGAGAAAATCTCTATGTGATAAAATATCGATGCGCGTACAGAATCCACCCGCAGAAGGGATTACAGATTCGATTTAGAATCATTTTTAAAAAGTTATAAATTATTGACAAATCCATAATCTGACTTTAAAGTTTTTTTTTTTTTTATTTCGTTCTAAAAGGTTTTACTTCACTGAATTGAAACAAAAAATTAGAAATAACTAAATAACTCAAGCTAAAAAAAAAAAGGAACTCCTATGTCACGTTTGTCTTCTACTTCATTGTTGCTATTTTACTTTACTTTACTTTACTTTTTTTTTTGCTTCTTCTTATTCTGCTTTGTATAAATCTTGCGACATTGTCTTGTCGGCAATATTTCGTTTTATTTATTTTTTTTTTCATTTGAAAATTTTTAATCTCTTCAACATACACCCCTCTCGTCCCTCGTCCACATTTCACAACCTAGTCGTCTCTTAACTAAACTAAAATGTATTAAAATGTGTTGTTTTTTTTTTAATCAATTCATGCGCGAACTTTTAAATAATCTTCTTCTTCTTTATTATTCTTCTTCTTCTTCTTCTTCTTTTATTCTTCAATGTTTTTTTCTTTTTTTTTCAAAATTAAAAGGGATTCCTGATTTCTATCTAATGTGAATTAAAATGGGTGTGTGTGTGTGTGTGTGTGTGTGCATTTATATATTTTGTATTTTGTGTCAAGACGAGTTAAGTTGTGCGCCGCGGTATCGCCTCTTTTATATTTTAATTTTTTTTTTCTTTTAAAGAAAAAACAAAAAAAAAAATTTCTTTTCATAATAAAATTTATGTATGTAGAATAAAAAAAGATGGGTTGGGTTGGTGTTGTTTGAATTACAATAAAAAAAAAAAAAAACAAAAACAAAAATTATAAGTAAGAAGAAGGAACACAAAGTTCAGAGAGAATTGAAGAAAAACAACTTAAAGAAAAATTTGAGGGAGACAATATTGCAATTGAGTTGAAAGAATAGGAATGATTTCAGATTTTGTTGCAGTTCCATTTTTGTTTTTTGTTGAGGAAAAATTAAAACATTCACACTTGTGGATTTCCCGAAAAATTTTAAACTTAAACTGAATTTAAATTATTTTCTGTTCCCTCCTTACGCCAATTTAATTCTCCTTATCCTTTTGTTCTCTCTGTAATATTTTTCTTATAAAAAAAAAGAAGATTAAATTTTAACAACGACAACAAAATAAATTGGTTGTGAAACTGACTTTGCGCGCGGCATTTAAAATGACATTTATTGTTTTTGTATTTTATTTCTTTTTTTTTTGTTTGTTTGTTTTTTTAGTTGTTTGCGCCGAATAAATAAACACAAATGAATTTATAAATAACAACAAAAACAACAACAACAACATAAGTAACAATGATAAAAAAAAGTACACTACATTATTTTTTTGTTTTATTCCATTAACAGCAGAAAAAAAAAAAAAAAAATAGAGAATAAAAATCAATTGTCGTGTTTAGAATAAAACATATTTTTTATTTTTTATTCTTTTGTGTGTTTTGCCTTCTTCATTTATTTAATTTTTTCTCTCTCTAAAGAAAAATTAAAACAAAAAAAAAAAATAAAAAATGTACCTACGTACAAATCTTGTTGTATATTTTTTAGTTGTGATTGTCTTCTATCTGACGTGTCATCAGAAGCGGCAAAACTAAAAATTAATTTTTTCTTTTTTTTTTTTTTTACTAAACAAACAACCACTATATTCCCCTCTAACTTCACAAAGCATCACACCACCCTCTTCACTTATTCTCATCAGTCTTCACATACTTAGATACAATTATTATTTTTTCTTCTTCTTGTTTTGATTTTTGTACAAGAAAAATATAATAATAAAATTGAAGAAAAAAAAAAATGGAAGAAGACGAAGAAGAAGAAGAAGAAGAAGAAGAAGAAGAAGAAGAAGAAGAAGAAGAAGAAGAAGAAGAAGAAGAAGAAGAAGAAGAAGAAGAAGAAGAAGAAGAAGAAGAAGAAGAAGAAGAAGAAGAAGAAGAAGAAGAAGAAGAAGAAGAAGAAGAAGAAGAAGAAGAAGAAGAAGAAGAAGAAGAAGAAGAAGAAGAAGAAGAAGAAGAAGAAGAAGAAGAAGAAGAAGAAGAAGAAGAAGAAGAAGAAGAAGAAGAAGAAGAAGAAGAAGAAGAAGAAGAAGAAGAAGAAGAAGAAGAAAAATTAACAAAAGAAACCGACATTCGTGAATATAATTTTCTATTTAAATATCAAATAAGAATAATAATAATATAAGACCTTACACATTAACGCTAAACTCTTTTCAAATATATACAACATATACATACATACATACATACATACATACATACATACATACATATATATGGCTGTATGTATGTGTTTGTGTGTATGCATGTGTTGCATTTAAATGCACCTATGTATGTGTAACTGATGTTGATTGTCACTCCTATTTAGTGTCGAGTGCAAAAAAAAAAAAAAAAGAAGAAGAAGAAGAAAACACTTTAATCATAAATAATGAACTTAATTTGTGTGTCGTGTATGAATTGCAATGATCTACAATTCTAAAATATTCTATTTTTTTTTTCTTTATGCTTTTTATTTATTTTTTTTTTGTTTCAATTTTAATGCATCTTTTTTATTAAGAGTCTTTCTATTGACTGAATGTAGAGGCAGTACTATCTATGTGTTCACAATTGTATGGATTTTAAAAGATTTTGTAGGTGGGTTTTTTTTTTCTTCTCTGTAGAATCAATTTTTTGTCTATAATATTTAGTAGGAAGATTCTTTTATCTGGATAAGAAAAAAAACGTCAATCTTTAGTTTATTTTAATTAATTTTACACAAATTCATTTGACGGAAAACAATTTCTTAAATTTATTCGTAATCTTTATTATGAGTTTCACAAAACAAAAAAAAATTACTAAGGAGGCTGTTAAGAAAACGAGGAAATACGGGAAACTAATAAATGGGACATACAGAAAATTTGTACAATTGGAGAAAAGATGGAAAATTATTATAACTTAAAGAATTGTCAATCCAATGAGTCTAACGATTTAAAATTCTAAATTCTGTATTGATCGAATTTTTGCAATTTTACGATTATATTCATTTGGGAAGTACAAAAATAATAATAATAAATTCTAGATAAGAAAATCACTCACAGAAGAAAAAAAGGAAAACACAAAAAACTTACGTAAAAGAATAATTTGTGAATTATTTTTGTGTTTAAAAATAGAATGTTCAATAATTGCAATTACCAACTTTTTTGGGAGTGTCCCCACCATTAGTTTAGTGGGGTTTACCCCGTATTTCGGTCTTACATTTCAATATAATTTTTTCTCTCTTTTGTTAATGGAAATTGTTGGTGTTGTTGTTGTTATTGTTTTTAATTTTACGTGTCATAAAAATGTCATATCTTATGTGTTTCTTATGCTTTATGATTTCTTCTTTTTTTTTTTACAATAATTATTTAATATTTTTCTATTTATTTTTCCTAATTTTAATTTAATTATTTCTTGTTTTCTATCGTTTTACAATCTAATTGTCTCTTAAATTATCATCTGCATACAATTAAAAATTGATGATTTTAAAAGAATTGTGAATCTTGTGTTATTAAGTCAGTCAGATGTTGAAGATGACATTTGAAAAAAAAAAACATAAATTATTCCATTTTTTTGGGACAACAACTTTTCAGTTGTTTTTGTTTTTTTTTTTTGCTTCTTTTGCTTCTTTTTGGAAAACTTTATTTATTGTGATTCTGTCGGTCGTGTCTCTCTCTGTATCTTTGTTGACTTAAAAAAAAATTTGTTGTGTATCTTCTCTAGGTTTTTTTTGTTAGTTTGTTGAATCTTGAATCTATTTACCAAAAAAAAAAGAAGAAGATGTTTACTTTCCTTTCACTTTTTTTTTTGTTTTCTTGATTCTGATTTTTTTTTAATTCAATAAAAAAACTTTTTCTTGTGTAACTTTTTTTCTTTCACACTAATTTTAAATACAGAGAGAGTGAAAGAGAGAGAGAGAGAGAATGAAAGATACAACATCAAAATGTATTCCAATGCCAAATGACAATAAATGAGAAAAGCACAAAAATTAAATCGAAAACTTAAAAAGAAAAAACTGAGAGAGAGAAAAAAACGGATAAAAAAAAGGTCAAAATTGATCCCCGATCAAAGATATTTTATTAAACATGAATAGAGAAGACAGAGAAAAAAGGAGAAGAAAGAAGAGAACAAAAAAAAAAAAAAAGAACAACAAATGTTTGAAAATTAAACAAAATATACATTTGACCTGACTAACTGACCTGAGACCTGACTGAACCTGACATGACAAAGACTGGTTATTATTCGGACATATTTTTCTTTCACCTGTTTTTTTTTCTGGGCTCTGTACGAAAATATTTATCGTGATTATTTTTCTCATTCTATCTCTTTCTATTGTTTACTTTTTTTTTTAATGTAAATTGTTCAGTTTCTTTGTCTCCATTATATTTGTCTCTTTCTATTTGTTACTTTTACGACATTTTACAAAGATATTAATCAACATTATTATTATTATTATTATTATTTTGATTTTGTTATTTGTGTCGTTCTTTCTCTTTCTGTCTCTTTCATTCATTTTATTCCTTTCATAAGTATTTTTACGCCTTAAGCTGTTGACATTTTTGTTTTTGTTTTTATTAAATTCCCAGACAATTAAGACCTACTACTATTCACAATTATTTTGTTGGAACAAAACTAAAAAAAAAAAAAAAACAAATTACAAATACAAAAATATTTGAAAATGTTTCACATTCAATAATATTGTATTTTTCGATAATCTTATTATTGTATTATTGTATTTTTTTTTGTTGTCTTTTGTTGTATGTCATTTATTAATTAATTTTTAATTTTTGTCCAAAGAAAGAGAGAAACAAAAACTGAAAAGAAAATTAAAATTCTATGAAAAGAGAGAGTGACAGAAAGAGAGAGAATTTAATAAAAATTTTCTTATTTACAAATTTCTATTGAATACATTCTGTAAAATAATTACTGTTATTTGATAAAATCAAAAGAATTTCTTCACTTAAATTAAGTCCTTATACTTAAGCTTACTTAAATGACGTAATACATTCCATCTGTCAATATTCTAACAAGATGCATCAATTAAAAATCTTTTCTCGTTGCACATAATAAATTTTTTTAATTATACAAAATAAATGTCTGCAGTGCACAACCTAAAAAAAAAATTTGTAAGGTACATTTACATTTTACACGGAAATGAAGTTCCCGTTGCGTGTCAAAATAAAAAATAACAACAACAATAATAACAAAAATACAAATAACATAAAAAGAATGCGAAAAAGAGAGAGAGAGAGAAAAAAAATATGTGTTTTCAACTCTTGACAGGTTGTTTTCATGAACGACTGAGTTTTATTTTTGTTTTTTTTTTTATTTTGCGGAATTTTTATGCATGAATTAATTTAGTGCGGCCTGCTATCTAATTTTGTTTTTGTTTGTTTGTTTGTTTTTTTTTTAAAGTCAGATAAAAAATATAATAAAAATAAAAACTAAATTTAAAGGCGCGTCCTCCTTCTTTTGTTTGAATATTCATAATATAATTGACTGCACACACACAAATATACGTACAATGAGATTATTTCGTTTTTTCTCAATTAAAAAATAAATAAAGTTGCATTCATATGTGCAGCATTACCAAAATCCATTTGAACAACAATATAATTTAAGTTTTGTTTTTGATTTAATTCCTTTATTTTCTAGTTTTTGATACATGTTTACGTATTCTTAATTTTTATTAAAATGGTGTACATTATTTTGGAATTTTGTTCTGTTTTTGTACCTTAAACATAATAAATAGTAAATAAATAAATAAGTTTTTTTTCATCAATCAAATTACAGAAATATTTTACTGTTTTGATTTTTTTTTTTAGCGTTTAAGCGTAGTTAGGTGTAAAATCCAAATTACAAAATTAAACGGATCAGTCAAATAAAAAAACACGTGAATCCAGCACAGCTTGGAGTTTTTTTTTTGTTTTCTTCTTTCTAGATATAAATTCTGAAACCACGAAAACACAAAATGAAAAATGGCGATAAAAAGACCTTTTTTTTTGTTGTGATTAAAAATAATAAAAAAAACAACAAAAAATCATGAAAAATTTGTTATAATATAAAAACACGTGATTTACACCTATTCAAAAATAAGAGAACGAAAGAGAGTGAGAGAGGGAGAAAGGTATTGCAAAAAATTAAAAGTAAAAATAAAAACAATGTTATACCGTATGCCACGTGTGACACGAGATTTATTTATCTATTTTTTTTTTTTATTTAAATGACAGAATGACGTCAGTGCGCGCATTCCAAATCCAACAACAAATCCAAATAAAATTATGAATTTTTTATTTTTATAAATATTTTTGTTTTGTTTGGTTTTAATTTTTTTTTTTTAAATTTATTATTTTATTTTTGGATTGTTCATACATACACACGCACACACGCACATGCACAGATATGGAAATGTACAGAAGCAAAATACACACATCATAACTTATCTAAAGTTTACCTATTCTTAAACATAAATTCTACATAATTATAATAATTATGTATTTTATATGTACAAAATACACATGCATAATATTAGATTTTTGTGTGTTTTGTTTTTGTTTTTTTTGTTTGTTTGTTAATAAAAAAAAACTCTAAAAAAAAAAATAGAAAGAAAGACAGACAGACAGACTGTGACTGATTTGCATATATTCACATTAATTTGTTATTTTGAACATGGCGTGTGTTTGGTTCATAAAATGAGTCTAGACAATAAAGTTTTCTCTCTCACTCTCCATCTCTTTCTCACTTCACCAAAAAAAATAAAAGAAAAATAAAAATATGTATACATATATTATTACTGTTGTTTTTTATATGGGTGTGTATGCAACTATTCTGATTTTATTGTGTATTCTGAATTGTATGTGTGTGTAGATTTTTGATATAAAATTTATATAGTTTTTGTGATTACATGAATGTGTGAATATTTTTCTTGTTATTTTGTACACAAACACAAATATAAGAAAAACACATTAAATAAATGAGAAAAAAAAACCTGAGTTTCTTCTTCTCCTATTTGTATGTGTGTGTGTTTTTTGTTTGATTGTGTAAATGAGACACAATGAATTTTATTCGACATTATAATAAACTTTTATTATTATTTTATATTTTATTTTTGTTTTATTTTATTTATTTTTTTTTTGTCACAAATAAATAATTTTCATAATTTTATTATAATAATAATACTCTCTACACTCATCCACCCACTATTCATTTTGTTGTTGTTGTTGTTCTCTTTACCCATCCACAATAAAACCGTCTCTTACGACTCACGATTTTGTCTCGAAGCCATAAATAACTTTTTATTAAACAGAATAAAACTGTTTAAATGAAAATAAATGACTTTTTAGGGTTGAATACACAAATGCGAGAAAGGTTCATTTCTTTTTTTTTTCGCAATAACTAACACAAATAGAGTTTACAAAAAAAAAATCAAAATTTATAACACAAATTAAAGTGTTCCAATTTTTCTCAACCCTTTGATAGTTTTGTGTCTCTCTCTCTAAAACAGTGGTGAACACGAGACCCTTACTAATTCTAAAATAAAATTAATACTATTGAAAATTGAGTATATCATAATATTTATAGTTGCATACAATACATTCAAAGAATGTTGTTTGGGAGGGCGAAATTTTTGTGCTCATGTGCTCGACGGTGGTATGAATATAATTCAATTACACAATTTCACTGTAATTTTTACATAATTCCAAGAGTAAATATTTCAATGGTAGATTAATTTAATAAAAAAAATTATTCATAAATCGTTAAAAAAATGTACATTTTTTTTGTTTTCAAATAAATTTCAATTTGAGAAAAAACAAATTTTTTTTTTAGAAATTTATTCAAGAGTCATTAAAGTAAGTCGGAATTAATTGAATTGATGTATATAATTCACTTTTAATTCATGTGTAATTCTACTGATAAAATAAAAGCTAAAATTGATTAAAAACAAAAAAAAATTTCTAAAACAATTTTTTTTTAAAACCCTAAACTCATGTTTGTGAATTTTTTTTAACCTTCTTTTTAATGTCTCTTAAAAAAATTTTATTATTTTCCATTTTCATGTCTTTTTACTGTAAGTTTAATTTTATTATTATTATTTGTATTTAAATTTTCCTCTATAGAGTCTAAATGAAAATTAGTTCATTCTTTTTTTCTCTCTAATAAAAATATAAATAAATAAAGGAAAATGATTATTTTTTATTAAAGTGATTTTTCGCCAGTTGTAGGGAAGTTTGTAATAAACTCATGAATTGTGTGTATTTATTATTTAATAATTGTAGATTAAATGAAGATTCATCTAACGTTAAAAGAAATTCTTTATATTTTTGTTGTTGGTTGCTGCTGTTTGTTGTTGCCTTCATTATATTTACTTGAAAATCGAATATTTTTATTCTTGTGTTTGTGAGCTGCTGTTATGGTTTTTGGTATTCTATTTGTATTTTTATTTGATGTCAATGCGAGAGTATGTGTGATGATGTATTACGTGTATGTGTGTGTGTGTTTGTATTGATATAAAAATATTTAATCCAAAAATACACGAATTCATTTTTATTTATTTTTTTTAGTTGTAGAATTTTTCGTTTTTACTTTTTTCTTCTTCTTCTTTTGTTTTTTTGTTTTTTACTCACGTAACGTTCAACTCGTATATTGTATTTATTAATTATTTAGTACCTTTATAGTAGTATTAGATTAGTAGTATGTATAAATGTGCTAGAAAGAGAAAGAGATAGATCGTTGTAATTTCACTAGACATAAATTTTGTTGATTAGTGTGCCTGTGTGTGTGTGTGTGTGTAGGAGTACGTTATGTGTGTGTGTGTCTAAAAGTTTTGATAGTTTATTTTTATAAATAATTTCGTTATTTTGTGACGATATCGTCGATTAGTCTACCAAATAGAAAAATAATTTGTTCTTTTTTCTTTTTTTTTGTTTTTCAAAAGAAAAAAAAACACTTTTTTTTTCTATTTTCTTTTCTATTTTATTATATTTTGTGTAGTTTGAGGTGGTCTATTTTTAAGTGGGTGTGTATTTTTTTTTGTGTGTATGTTTTGCGTGTGTGTATGCAATTTATATTTGTGCGAAAACAAAAATAAAAATTTTATTGTTTTTTTCTTTTGGTTGTTGTTGTTGTTGTTGTAGTTGTTGTTAGTTTTTCATTTCTATTTTTACATTAAATGAATTTTCCTTTAGATTTTATTCGTTTCGTACAAATAAAACACACCAATAAATAATTTTTTCAATTAGAATTTTATTCTTAACTGTATCTGTTTCTTAGATCAAACTTTTTCCTTCTTTATTTTACTTATTTTTTTATTTCTAATCAAAATTTAATTTAATTAAATGTCGTTTTGTCTCTTTTTCAATTAGCGGCCATTTTGAATTTAGAATTTTACAAATTTTACTTCTGTATCTTCTTCTTCTTCTGGGTCATTAGTTGATTTGTTTTAAAATCATTTCATTCTGTAGATTCTCGTTAGACTCTTAACTTGACTCTGTTCGATCATTCAAAGGTTTTCTTATTGGATTTAGATCCAAGACAATTTTCATCTTTTATAGTATAAACAGAAGATCATCAGTAGAACACAAGATCAGAGTTCATTGAATCAGAACAGTGAAGAAAATAATTTAAAAAAAAATAAAAAAATAAATAAAAAGTTTTCAGTCAGTTTTCTTTTTTTTTTTTTGCTTATCATTGAAATTGCTTATAAATAAAAACGTTTCGATTTTTTTTGTTTTTTTATCTTCTGTTCTTCTTGATTTGTCACTTTTGATGAGTGATGATTAAAATTTAGAATCTAAAAAAATTGATACGGCTGCTGGTACAGGGGAAAAAAATGAAGGAAAACGTTAAATTTTGTATAATGGAAAAACAGAAAAATAATAACAACAAAAATGTAGAAGTGTCTCCTGATTTCTTGAAGTTAACTTCATAACGGTGAATGGGGTGGAAATTATTACATTTTCTTTTATGATCTGTAATGGAAGACAAAGATGAAATAAAGAAATGGTGAAGGGGAACAAAAATGCACGTTGAGGAGAAGAAAAACACAAAACAAAATTTTCATTTTTCAATTTGAATGAAATGAAAAGAGAAATAATCAATTCCATCAACCAGCATCTATTTCAACTTGTCCTTTTCACTCACCCGCACTCTTCAACCGTGGAATTAAAAAAATGAGTTTGGTTGGGTGGGGTAGGTGAGGATGGTGGATGGATGATGATGATGACTCTTTTTATTTGATTTTTTCTTTTAAAATTTAAAAATTTTTATAAACAAAACAAAAACAAAAATTGTAACGCAAATATTATTTGTGGGGTGAATGAATTTTTTTTTTGTTTTCTGTTTTCCCTTTTGGGTTGAGAATATGATAGGATTTTGAGGGTGACTGGTGGTGGGAGTGCGCGATTTGAGTGTGCGAGAGAGAAGTGAGTGATGGAATGTGTGAGTGTTTGTGTATGTGTGTTTGTGTGGGTGTGCATGTGTATGCGTAGGTAGAAGGATTGAAGTTGGTGAATTGTATATATTGAGAGGGTAATGTCACAAGATAATTTCGATATTTACTTTTTTTTTTCTTTATTTTTTTTTTATCGTTGTCAGCAAAAATCAATTTTGGTTTTTTTGTTGGTGTTGTTTTTTTTTCTCCCCCAACTCCATCACAATTTTCTATTCAACCATTTTTCCCTTAATAATATACTTTTCTCCTTTTTTTTTTATTACTCTTTATTCTTTCTGTAAAATGAAAACGAATGAAAATCAGCTCACACACCAACGCACTGAAAATATTCTTGAGGAGAAAAAAAAAAAAAATTATCGTGGTTTTTATAGAGAATAAGGAGAAAGAGAAGAAGAATTATGAATAAAAGAAAGTTGAAGAAAATTGAAAGACTTAAGAAGAAGAAGATGATGAAAAGGGGAAATTTTAATCGAATCATAAATCTATAAAATTGTATATTTGGGTGGTGGTGGGGGGAAATAAAAGAATAGAGAAAGCTAACAGAAAATTTAAAAATAGGAAAATCAGTGAAAGAAGTAAAAGAAGACACAAGATACGTGTGACAAAAAAAAAAATAGACTATGTACAGTCAAAGTAAAACGGTAAAAAGGGAAAGGATGAAAGATGAATGTTAGAAAAATGAATGGAAATACTTTTTTGCAAGAGAGAGAAAAAACAAACAAGAAAATAAATAAAAGACGCTTCAGAATATTCGTAATTTATTATTTTAATTAATTCAATTTGTTCGTTTCTTCTTCCATTTTTTCTTTTTCTTCTTCTGCTGCTTCTTCTTCTTCTTCATGCTGCTTTTCTTTTTTTTTTTATCAAAAAACAAAATTTTCACCTCAACAGTCTTTATGTTTCACCTTTTTCTTTTGTTGTTTGTTGTTTTTTTCTTTTTCATTTGTGAAAGAAATTCAATCGTACAAAAGAAAAACAACAAAAAAAACAAAAAAATAAATTAAAATATCAAAATGAAGAAGAAGAAGAAAGATCCAAGATGAGAGATGATGAAGAGTGGTGGTGGTGGGGGTAAAAAAAATATAAGGAATATAAATTTTAAAAGATGCGCGATAACATTTCAAGAAGAAAAAAAAAATAACAAACAAACAAATATAAATAGACAACACAGAATATTATGAATATTACATTATTCATGCAATGATTATCTTTACTTCCTTCTTCTGCTTCTTCTTCTTCTTGTTCTTATTCTGTGTCTTCTATTTTTTTTTTATACCAAGAAAAAAAAAACACAATTTGTGAAATTAGCATTTTCAAGTAAAAAAAATTGAATTTAGAAAAAAACAAAACAAAATTCAAGAATACAAAACTCAAAAAATACAAAAAAAAAAAAACAAAATGGAAAATTAAATAAAGGCAACGGCAGCAATACCTATTTTTTTTTTATTCTAATTCTTTCTTCGAAAAATAAAGAATTGTTCCAATGACAAAAAAATTAAATATATAAAGAAAGCACAAAACTGACGATTTTTTATTTTTATTTATTCTTTTGATAATTTCTATATTTTTGTTCTGAATTCTAGTTTCTTCGTCGTTTTCTTCGTCTTCTTCTTCTTCGTCGTTTTTTTCGTCTTCTTCTTCTTATCGTAAGTCAAATGTCTTTTTAATTTGATTTTTAAAAATTAACTGCGGTAAACATTTGTCGTAATGTATTATCTGATAAACATGATTCCAGTATTCAGTTCATAGTACTGAATTCTTATTGAATTACAACAACTACAAAAATTACATTATTTGATTAGATTTCCTTAAATGGACCAATGTTCAGAGTAGACTTAATAAAAAATTGATTTGTTGAAACGTCGGATCTTCTTTCTCCTCTTCAAATTTAAATGAAAAATTTTACACACGTAATGTTCATCACGAGTTTCAATATTTTCACAATGCAACCGATTCTATAGAAATTCTAATGAATTTATTTGAAAACAAAAAACAACACAGACACAAAAAAAAATTTTATTTCTTGAACTTAACCGGATTAATTCAATAAATTGAATAAATTCCCCCAAATATATACAATGAATTTTTGGTGTTAAGTCAATAAGCTTAGAGGCAAAAGTGTGACCTAAGAAATGCAATACGTTTTTTTTCCTTTTTATTTTCATTGCATTTTTTTAATCCACTTTTTTTTTTGTTTTCTTTTTTTTTTGGTTTCAATTTGCTTTAAAAAAAATTATGCTAATTTTTGAATTTTCTACCCTCGGACATTTTTTTTTCACTCTACAAACTTTATGTTTTTCTTCGATTCTAGTTTTCCCATCACGTTGGACCTGAGGATATATTTTTTTTTTCGTTTTGGACAAAAGCCACAAACATTACACATGTCTGCTGGTTACCACAAAAAGTAAACTTACTTTTTTTTTTCTTTTCCACAATTTTTTTGGGTCAGAGTTGGGTTGTTGTTTTTTTTTTTGTGTTCCTTAAATTATCATACAAATAATTACAACAATACACGTGAATCCCATGAGAGGTTAAGAAAATAGTGAAAAGAAAAATAGGAGACGTTAAAGATTAGAAATTTAATTTTTTCTTTTGGTTGGCAAACAAATCGGTTGTCTTGAATTTCCTTGGAACAATTTCTTATAATTTTTTTTCTGACGAGGGGGGTATGAACACATGACCAATTCATTTAATCAAATGACATTCACTGACGCCCAAAAAGATAAAGGAAAGAAAAATTTATTCTTGTAATAATTTTTCAATTTGAACATTCTAATTATGAAGAGTTATGGGATGAAGTTATGGGAAATGGGAAGATTCTATCTATATAGTGTCAAAGCCACAATAACGATCTTGATTTTATGCATCAGAGAATTGTAAGACAATTATCGAGAAGAATATAATTGCTTATTATCGTTTATAATTTTTGTTCTTGCATATTTTTTTTTCACTATAACTTTTGCATATTATTCGTTAGTTGTTGTTCCTTCATTGTTTCCGATTACGAAAGATTTACCACTTTTAATATTGTGCAATATACAAATATTCATAATTCTGTTCATAATACATTCACTTATACCTATAACCACACTTGTCCTTCTTCTGTCTTACAATTTAATCTTAAACTTTAGTCTTTTTTTTTTTTCTATTGTTACATATTTTTTTTTTTTCTACAATTTTCCAATTCGTTATGTTTTTTTTTTTTGCTTCTTTCTATCTACATTTTTTTATCTATACATTTTTTTTTTGTTTTGTTTGTTGTTGTTGTTCTTTCTATATAGTTATTGCATGTTTTGTTAAGACATATTCGGGTTAAGGTGCAAATACTCAACTATACTAAAAGATAAAAATGTATTATTATTGTATATTACAACAATCTATTCCAAACCTACACGTATAATCTACTCTGAAATATTCACCTTAACATATTAGACACATATGTAGTCTTATGTTTTTTTTTGTACAGGGTTTGGGGGGGAGGGGTTTGTTTCACAATAAATTTTTTTTTAAAGTGTTTCTTAAGTAAAGAAAAACAAGAAGAGGAAGAAAAAAAAAACCAAAAAGAGAAGATACTATAAATGCATGTCTATTCTATAATGGTGTAGAAGAGAGACAGTAAATAAATTTTTAAGTCAACTTATAATTATTGTGTAAAAATCCCCCTTCCAACATTATAAAATCTTTAAAATTAAAACAAAAAAAAAAAATAATAAACATTTTATACCTACTTAAAGGAATTTATAAGTTTTTTTTTTTTTTTTTAATAACACGGTTGAATGAATCACAGTAATGGTGTAATGGTAATCATGTATGTCCGTTATGCCTTCCATTTTTATTTTACCTCCAATTCAACACCCCACCCTTTATTCGTATTTTTTCTTTTCTTTATACATCTCTTTTTTTTTCCTCTTCGCTGTTGTTGTTGCTCTTTTTTTCTGGTATTAAATTCAATTTCTTTACGAAATAAAAATAACAACAAGAGGAACAACAAAAAATAAAATCTAAAATCAGTTTAGTCAAATCAATATGTCAAATAGAAATAGAATAATACATGTGTGTTAGAGAGAGAGAGAGAGATAGACAGAAAGAGAGCGTGATCGAGAGAGATTGTGATTATAAGATAAAGTAAGAAAGAGATGTAGACAAAAAAAAAGTATAGTGCTGCTGCTGCTGTTGGGCTGTTGCAATTTCAACCTTGAAATGAATTTTTATTATAAATTTCAAAATAAAATTTCGTGAATGAATAAATTTTTTCTTCTTCTTCGTCTTCCTCTTTATCTTTTAGTCGTTTTTCTTATGAATTGTTTGTTTGATGTATTATGTATTGGTGTATCTGAATACTGTGTGATGTGTGTGTTCATGTGTTTTTTTAAAAGTATTATTTTATTATATTTTTCATAGATTTCTTTTTTTCGCTTTTTGTGACCTTGAGTTGATGAATTTCTTATATAAAATACTTTATGAGCGATGCATAAATTATTTGGTTTTTTTTTTCTTCTTCTTTTAAAACCATTTTTCTATTTATTTATTTTTTTTTTTTTGTTGTTTTTAGATTTTTTTTTTTCTTCTTTTTCTTCTTCTTTTTCTTTTTGAATATTTTTTTTTTATTCTTGTTTTTTTTTGTTATTCTTTTGATGAACATAAAAAAAAAGAAGGTACTGAATTTAAGAGAAACAATGATGCGAGGTTATCTTTGCAGTTGAAATAAGATTAAAAATAATAAAGAAAAGATGGAGAAAATAAAATAAATAAATAAAAAATAAAATTAGAAGAGAAAATTAGAATATTTTTTAGTCGTCAATTTTAGTTGTGTTGTAGATTTTGTAACTTTTTTTTCGATTTTTTTTGTCTTGTTTTGAGATTAATTAATTTTTTTTTAACTGCACTACACTAATGCTGAACTTTTTAACCTATTAAGAGTAATTTAATGGAGAATGATGGCTAATGCACATGAATGTTTTTTTGTATGTGTGTGTAGTTTCTGAGGGACAGAACAGTGAGAGAGAGAGAGAGAGAGAGAGTGAAGGAGAAATAGTTTAATATTTTGATGAAATTAAATAAAACTGTAACTGACATTAAACTTTTACACTGAAATTGTACTAGTGCTGCACTAATACAGAAATGTGCCAAAGAAAAACTTCTTTAATATTCATTAAAACTTCATAAATCTCATTAAAACGAAATAAAACTAAAATTGATAATTTATGAGAATTTGTAAGTGGTGAGTGAGCGAGAAACTTTTCATTTAAATTTTCAATGAAAATCAATTCTTTTCTTTTGATTTAATTTTAATTCGATTTAATTCGTTTTTTTTTTTTTCAAAAATAAACCAAAAATAAAAACCGTGGAATAATCAATTGGAATATTTTGCAATAAAATGTTGAGATTAGAAAGAAAAAAAAAAAACTATGAATTGGAAAAAAAAAACAGAAAAAGATTTAAATGTTTCATTCGTTGGTTGGTTAGTTTTCTATGATTTCAATAAAAAAAATAAATTTGTTTTTTTTTTTCTTCTTCTTTTTTTTTCAATTCAGACATTTTTTTTTTTCAGGGTGACCCAATTTTTATTTTAACTCTTTTATTTCTGTTTTTTTTTCCTCTTTACAAATTTATCCAAAAAACAAAAAAAAAATGAGTGAAGTATTTTCACGGACTACTATTGTGTGTGTGAGTGTGTGTGTGTGAATGGCGGTGTACATATTTTTTTAGACTACACTTTTAAAATACTCGGTAAGATTAAAAATGTCTGGTCAATTTATTGATTATTATTTTTTATGTTTGAATTTGTAGCGTTTTAGATTAATTTAGTCTAAATTAAATTACACCCTGTGTTCCACCACTTATAAAATGATGGCACCTTAAAAGTTGCATTGCGGTAGTCAGTGAACAAAAATAAAATAAACAAAGATAGACAAAAAAGAGAGGGGGAAAATTAGGGTTACAACAGTTAAAAAAATTGGTCAATATTTCTTCATTTGTTCTAATTTTTGTTTTTGTAATTTAAGCATGTTAAAGAATCGAACGTTTGTTATTTCATGTAAAAGGAATTTTTTTTTGTTGTTTTGCAAATTTCTAAGAATCAACACAAAATAAAAATAAAATACAAACAATTTGGTCATCCATTTTATTTACTATTTTTAATTGTTTCACAACAACAACTTACATACAACAAAAACTGCAACTACAGTATTTGGTAAGAAAACGACGAAGATGTCATCGACGTCGACGTTCAACAAATAAAAATTTGTCTGTGTGGTTCTGTGTGTGTGTGTGTGGATATAAAATAATTATAAATTGTCAACATCAGCGCCGTACAGTGAGCACAAAAGAACAACAAAAAGAACAAATACCAAAAAAAAAAAAAAAAAAATGATTTTTTTTTTGGTCCGATTAAAATACTTTTGTGACTCTTATAAATAAACATGTTTACGAGCGTTATGTGTGTACGTTTGTATGTATGTATTTGTGCGTATGAAGATGTGAGTGTGCATGTTTTGGCTTTGGTCGGTCTTCGGGTCAAATGAGTTCAATATTTTTAGTGTGTTTTTTTTCCTCTTTTTTTTCTTGGATTAATTTTTTTTTTTTTTTTTTGGGTTTTTTGTTGTAATTTTCGATAAATTCATAAATGAAAAGAAAAGAACAGAAAAAAGAAATTATTATATTTGTCTCTACTCAATTACTAAATTCTACTTTTCTCCATTCTACCTCTTTCAGTGTCTCCAAACAATTCGTGCTTTTTTTATTTTTGTTGAAAAGAAAACTAAAAAAAAAAATAAGTTACAATATTTTGTAATAAAATTGAGAAAAAAATTTAAGTGAAAAAAAAACAAAAAAAAGTCGAGAGAAAATATATCAAAAATATTGTATTGAAAAATGACAAGAAGGAATTTTTCTATTATACATTCTAACGCACTTACATATTTGCAAACACACACACACACATATGTATTATTTGTTATAGTTAATAAACACGAAGAAGACGACAACGACGATAAATTAAAAATAATTTTTTTTTTGTGTGCAAAAATATACACAATTTATTTATTTTCTATTTAACTTAATTCATATCTTTCTCTCTCTCTCTCTCTATCTGTTTCTTGTTTTTCTCTCCTTTTTTTTCTTTCTCTCACCCCTTATCTTTTTTTCTCTTTCTCTGTGTTTCTCTCTCTTCTATAAATATAATATGTAGAAGCACAAAATATTTATGTTTTAATATTTTTCTTATAAATTTTTGACTGAATCTATGCCGTTTTCCAATGTCCTAAAATTAAGATGATTTAATTCATTATGTGCTTACAACTTTTTTTTTTTACCTTTTATTTACACTGTTAACTTTTGTTGTTATAAAACTGGGAAAGTTATGTAACTTTTTTTCATTAAAAAAAAAGAAGTTTTTTGTGCAAAGAAAAATCCCTCCGATCGTTAAAATTCTTTCTTATAAATATTTGAATTTATTTGACCGAATCTACACCATTTTGATCTGAGTACACTGGGACCTGCTAATAAAGTGCAATAAATCTTAGATATTGTAAACTGGAAGAAAAAAATATGCATGAAACCGAAAAGTAAAAAATACAAAAATTTTCTTTTTTTTTTTTTTGTTTGTTTTTGTATTTAGAATGGAAAATATCATTAATATTATTTTGTTTGGTAATTTTTGTATAATCGCGTGTGTGTGTATATATATGTATATATGTGTTGTCACTGTTGCATGCTGTTGTTTGTCGGTTTGTTATATTGTACAGAAAATATTCGGACATATAAATGGCGATAAGCCAAAAATACTTTACCTATAATTATATATAAAATTTTTTTTTTTTGGTTGTTTTTGTAAATAAATTTTAAATTAGATTTGAAAGAATTATTTTTATTTATTAATAAAAATTTACTCTATGTGTGTGTGTGTGTATGTGTTGAAGAGTATATAGCCAAGGCATTAGGCATTAGAGGAAGAGAGAGAGAGAGAGAGAGAGTTAGAGTGATAAAACTTGTATAATAAGACCAGCAAGTTTAGAGAAGAATGTGAAGTAAAATTTTCTTTATTTGTTTTTTTTTTAGATTTAGAATTTTTGTCCAAAATAATGGACAAAACAGCAGGAAGGACTAAAATCTTTTTTTTTTGTCAGAACAAAATGAAAAGAAGAAGAAAATAAAATTAGAGAAATTTTTTTTTAGAATCTTTAATTTTTTTATTTATTCCTTTAATCATTTTTTTCTTCTTCTTCTTCTCCTTCTTCTTAGTTCATTTTCTAACTGTCTTTCAATAACATCCCTTCTTGTGTTTCTGTTTATTTATTTATACTTTTATATCCTTTATCTTTCAATATTAAATTAGACAAGAATAATAATCGACAATTAGACTTTAAATATGCGCGTGTATGTCGCTCACTCTTCTTCTCTCTTTTTCTCTCTTTCTCTACATGTGTGTGTGTGGAATTCAATTTTTCCACATATCCAATAGAACCAGAAAAATCGGCAAATAAAAAAAAAAAAAACGAACATTATTCCATTTTATACAAAGACTAAGGATTTTCCTCCTGTTATCAAATATAAAAGAAAAGTCAGAGAGACGTAAGAGAAGTGAAGAGAATGAGAGAGAGGAGGCAAGAAAAAAAATTATATATATGTTTAAATTGAAAACTTTGAAATTCGTTGTGCGTATTTGGATTGAAAATATCCATTTGTTACATTCTCCTATTTCCTTCTTATTTTCTTGAAACTTTTTTTTTTTATACTTTTTTTTTCTTTTATTTTTTCTTATTTTCCGATAAGGCAATGATGTGAAATGAAAATTTTACGCGTACGCGATTTGAATTATATAAAAAAATTTTTTTTCTTCTTTTCTTCTTTATTTTGGTTTTTCTTCATTTCGTTTTTATTTTTCACGATATTTTTGTGACACAAGTAAATGAAAATGAACAAAAAAAAAAACGACAAAAGGCGTCGTTTTATGTGTGCATGCGTGTGTGTGTGTGTGTACACTTGAGGTCTTTAAGATTAAAGATTTACTTAGAAAAGTATAAGAGAGAAAGAGAGAGAGAGACTGATTGAGAGAAAGAATAATCAGAAGGAGGTTGGAGTAAATTTTGTTTGAAAAAGAGAAGTTAAAATAATACCATTTGGGTTCAAATAAAGAGTAAGGTTTAATGATGGTGAATTAGGGATGATGGAAAAAGCGTTGGGTGATAAAGTGAGAGAGAAAATTCTTTATATTATATTCTCATTATAATGTCAATGAAGCGTTTATTCATGCTTGAAATGAAACATTTTGTTGGCCACAAGATTTTCAATTCATTCTTACTTACCCTTCTTACACCCTCTTTAACTTCTGTTTTGTTCTTTATTCTCTTAAAAAACTCTTTTAATTCCCTCACTTTCTCTTGTGCTATCTCTTTCACTCTCTGTCTATCTCTCTCTCTCTCTCTCTCTCTCTCTCTCTCTCTCTCTCTCTCTCTCTCTCTCTCTCTCTCTCTCTCTCTCTCTCTCTCTCTCTCTCTCTCTCTCTCTCTCTCTCTCTGTGTTCCACTGAAAATATTTTGTTATACTCATTTCTTTTGATAAATTACATTTTTACGTTGAACATTTTACACACAGTTTGAGAGAGGTGACCTATAGTGACCTGAACCTCTGAGGTTAAATTTTTATTTAACTTGATTTTATTTTATTTTTTTTCTTATTCAACAAAATGATCTTCTGTCACGTCTCGTCTCTGTATAAAAATTTCTCTTTATCTTTCTTCCTTTCTTTCCCTTTTTTAGTTATTTAAATTAGATGAGATGAAATGAAAATTGTAGAAAAAGGAAGATAGAGTGAGAGAGGTAGAATGAGGAGCGGTGGAGAGAGAATAGAGAAAATCATAAATTTGACGAGATAAAATAAAATGGAAAATGTAAAAAGTTTAGTCTTTTACTGTTTTCTCTCTTTTTTTTTATGGTCCATTCAATTTCTTCTTCTTACGTCATTTTCCTTCACTTTATTTTTTCTTCGTCTTTCTTTTGCTGTTGCGTGAAAAAAATATTAGAAACTTTTATTAAAGAATAGAAAGAGAGAGAGAGAGAGAGAGAAACAAAGTAAGAACAATTGAATATTTTTTTGTTTTGTTTTGTTCTCAAAAAAAGAAAAAAAAAAGAAAAGATTTTTTATGAAGAGAAAATTCTAAATTGAGAATATTTCTTTTTTTTTTTTTGTTTCAACGTATTTTTCGTCCTTTTTCTTCTTCACTCTTCGTCTTCACTTGTTTTGTAACAACAAAAGAAACAAAAAATACCCAAAACTCATTCCCAGTTCTTTTTTTTTTTTGCTTCTTCCTTAAAAGTTATCAAATACGCACGAATAATTTCTTGTTATTTTCTTTCTGTTTTCTTTTGTTTTTTTTTGTTTTTTGTTTTTTCTTCACATTTTTACGTTTTCCTTTTCTTGACGAAAGAAGAATCGTCTTTTTTTTTCTTAAAGAAAAAAAAACACATACACACACACACACACACAGGATATTTGTTTTATTTTTTTGTTCTACTCTAAGTTTGTTTTTTTTTTCCTCTTCACGATATTTTCTAAATTTTCCATCCTTTTTTCACTCAAGATTGTTTTGGAATTTCCTCCTGTTTTTTTTTTTTTGTTTTAATGTTTTTTCTCTTCTGACGTTTCTGTGTCTGTATCAAAGAGATACAGGATTTTCGGTAAGAGGTATGAGTTGATGACACACAACACAATTAAAATTCTGAATAAAAATGAATAAATTATTTTACGCGTTTTTTTGTTGTTTTTGTTGTTTTTGTTTCCACTTTAAATTATTTTTTTTTAATAAATTCTACTGAAAATTTCTTTACTGTCTATCCGTTTGTCTGTTTCCATTTCTGTCTTTCTGTCTGTCTATCTGTCTATCTAGGATCTATTTGTTTATATTATTTTCTGCGTATGTGTGAACGTGTATATATGTGTGTGTGTATGTGTGTGTGTATGTGTGTGTGTATGTGTGTGTGTATGTGTGTGTGTATGTGTGTGTTTGTATGTGTTATTTAGATGAGTTCATTCAATGGAATGAGAATTTGGCTGTCAAGGCAATAGGATTGGAACGTACAAAAATAATAAAAGAAAATTCCTTTTTTACATTTATTTTTTGTTTGTTTTTTTTTCCTTCCTTTTTTGTTTTTGTTTTTTGTACTTTTTACATTTTACGTTTTCTCTTCTTGTTTTCCCTTTTTTTTTTGTTCTTTTTCATTTTCTTTTTTTCTTTTTTACGTCAGATATAATATAAAAACCTGTCAAAAAATATTCTACATATCATTCTTTTCTTTTCTTTTCTTTTCACATTTCTATTTTATTTTATTTTATGTGTATCATGTGTATTCCACAAAACACACACACACACACATAACTACAAGACACACACACACACATCCATCCACCCCCACAAATTCAAATACAAATAAACGATACGATATAATATCCTTTCACTTTTGAATATCTGCCTGTGTGAGTGACGTATGTGAATTTTTTTTTTTATCCTTGCATAATAATATAACTTTCATCCTTTTCTTCTCTTTCTTCCCTTTATTTATATTTTTACTTTCATCGTTTCTTTTTGTCCCTGTCTTCCCTTTATTTTGCTGTTTCTTTTTTTTTTAACTTTTTATCATTTCTTCTGTTTTCTTCTGTTTCCTTTCTTTGTTTTTTCTTATATTTTTCATTTCTTGGGATATGACTCTTGTATCGTCGTAAACAAGGTTGTTGTGCTGGCAACAAGAAAACAGGAATAAAAACAACAATTACAACTACAACAGAAATGGAATTTTGTTTGTTTGTTGTTTTTTTTTTGTTGTTTCCTTTAACTCCTTTACTTTACTTTCCCCACTCCCCCCTACACACATAAAGTCATTTCTGTATCGGTGCCTTTATATTATTTCCTTCTGTAAAATAAAAATATGAACATGAACTGTGATGAAAAAGGGTGGTGATAGAAAGACATAGAAAAGGAAACGGATAAAAAAGAAAATATGTGAAGAAAATTTTTTTTTTTAGATTGAAGAGGTGGGTTTGGTTGAATTGAATGTATGCCTGAGTATGGTTTGAGTTGAGGATCTAATGTAAGTCATCTAATGTCAAGTTACAAAAAGTTAGAATTTTTTTTTGATGTTTGAGACTGAGAATAATTGTCAGTGTAGCGTTTTGGTTGAGTAGGTTGTGTGGCTTTGGGGGTGGAATGGTTAAAGTAGGAAGATTTAATATTATATCTTTTTTTTTTGTTTGTTTGAAGATGATGGGACATATTGAAAGAATAAAAAAGAAACACACAATAGAAAGGGTTGTAGGCTTTTTATTTTTATTTCTTTTTTTTTTTTTTTGGTTAAGAAATTTCAAAGGTGGAAAAATATTTATTCTCAAGGTTTTCTTTTTTTTTTTCTTCTTATTTTATTTCAATAAAATGTCTGACACAATGCTTTGTTGTTATGAATTGCTTCAAGAGTTTTTGCTTGGAATTTTGTTCTTCTTCTTCTTTTTTTTTTCTTTGTTTGTGACATGTGTTTGTGTGTATGTGTATGTGTGTGTGTGTATTTATGGCCCTAAAGGCAAATAAAAAAGAGATTATTTAAGGTGGGACTTTCTTTTTTTATTTCTGTTATATTCTTGTACTTTTGTTTGTGCATTGGTGAAAATTGATAAAAGAAATTTTCCTTTTTTGTCTCTTGTCTTCGTTCCTTTTTATTTTCTTCTGTTTTTCTTTTTTCGTGAATGAAAAGAAGAAACTTTAGAGATTTTTCATCTTCTGTTTTGTATTGAATGAGGGAAAAAGCCGTATAAGAAAATAACTTCGTTTTTCCGTCATTTTCCAACACACCAAAAAAAAAACGGGAAAATAAATTTTCTTCTTCTTTTTTTTCCTGTTTAAATTCCTCGTTGGCCTCTTCTTCTTCCTTCATCGTCTTCTTCTTTTTTTGATTCAACTTTTTCTCATTCTGTTGACATTTTAGGATTACGTTTTCTTCTGCCTTACTTTATTATCTTTGTTTTGTTGTATGTCGTGTTTGTTCTTATTATTTTTTTTTGTTCATTTCCTTTTTTTTCTTCTTCGTCTTATTTTCTAAATAAAAGAAAAGAAATTCATTTTCCTCTCACTATTCCTTTTTGAGGTTAAATATCTAAATTGAAACACAACAGCTAACAACAACAACAACAACATCTAACAACAACAATAAAAGATTTAGAAAAAAAACGATCCGATAAAAACTAAAGAAAAAAAGTGTAGGAGGAAAAAAGAAAATAGGGAAAAACAACAGAGTAAATATTGGACGACTTGTGTTGGGGGGGGGGGGGAAACAAAAATTCTAACGATTTAGATCATTCACAGTAGATACACACACCTTTTTTATCAGATAATAACCTTCAGTGAATTCTTTCTTATAAACTTTCTCCATTCTTACACTCATTCACCTCTTCCTCAATCCATCCATAAAAAAACATTTTTTTTTATTCTTCTCCTCCAACTCATCTTTGTCCCTACTCTCCTTATAATCCTACCATTTCTGTTCATATTATATATTTTCCCGCAGATTTAATTATAAAAATGTAATAATTTATTTTTTCTGTTTTCTGTTTCAGGTGAGTTTCCTGTTTTGATTTTCTACATTTTATCTCGTCATCCCCAATGTAATGGAACATTTTTTATATTTCTTTATTTTTTTCTTCTGCCTTTTTTTTTTATTTGTTTTGTGTTCTTGGTTTGTTATTTTTTTCTTTCTACATTTTCATCTTCTTCTTTTTCATCTTTTTCTATGGATGGATAATTATTGGAAATTATTGTCTCTAGAAAAGAAAAGAATGAAATGAGAAGAGAAGATAGAGTCGGTGAGGAAGAGAGAAAAATCAAAGAAAAATAAAAAAAAATAAAATAAGAACAGCAAAATTAAACAGAACAAAAATAAAATAGAATAAAAATGAGAAGAAGAAGAAGAAGAAAAAGAAGAAAAAGAGAAAAAAAATATTGGAAAAAGGACCTTTTTTTTTTGGGTGAGGATGAACAAAAAATAAAATAAATAACAAACATAACGGCAAAAGTAAAATAAAAAGAAAATATTTCTCGTTTACGGGAAAACAAGAAAAATAAAAAGAAAAAAAAAAAATAAGAAAACGAAAACAAAACAAAAACAAAACAAAAAAAAAGAAAAAAAAGGGAACTTTTGTTGTTGTTGTTTTTTTTTCAGAATAAAAAAAAAAAATAAAAAACTTCTTTATTTTTGTAACCCTTTCTTGTACACCATCGCCCCCCGTCACAAAATGACACCCCTTGTCCTCCCTCAAGAGCAATAGTAGGATGTTAGGATTTAAATATGTAACGAATAGTCCCAATCTCAATTCTCTAAATCCCAAACACTTCCTTCATTCTTCCTCCCCTTTCCCCGTAACAGATTTTAGAGTTGAACATTTTTTTTTTTTTTGTTTTTCCTTTTTTTTGTTTTCCAGTTTTTTTTTATCTCATTTGTTTTTCATTCGTGCGTTGGAAAAATATATTGCCCAGCTCTCTGGCTCTCTCTCTCTCTTTCTCTCTCTCTCTGTAAAAGAAATAAAAAAATAAATAAAAATTAAATGAAAACAAAAACAAAGAAAAAAAAAACAACGGATTTAAAATTTTTTGTTTGGAAAATTTTAAAATTTTAAAACAAAATAAAATAAAAGGAAAACAACAACCAAAAGTAGGAAAAGAAACTCAAAAGCTAAAAGAGAGGGAAATCGAGAAAGAGAGAGAGAGAGGGAGAGAGAGAGAGTGAGATGTTGTGAAAGAGAAAAAAAGGAACAAAAGTTGACGCATTAATCTAAAAGGAAACAATTAAATTATTTTGTTTTTTTGTGAAAATGCGAAAAAAAAAAACATAAATAAATAAATAAAAAGGAAAAGTGGAAAAAATGGGAAAAACAAAAAATTATAATCCTTTATGTAATTTGTATGTGTGTATGTGTGTGTGTGTGTATGTATGTGTGTGTGTATGTATGTGTGTGTGTATGTATGTGTGTATGTATGTGTGTGTGTATTTTCGCGGTTTTTGGCGACTGAAAGAGCGAAAGTTGGAAGGGTTGGAATAAAGCATTAAAAGTTGTAAATGGGTAGAGGTGGGAAGAGAAATTTATTGTCTCCCCTGACGCAGGTCTTTTTGTTTATTTTTTTTTTCTTTTTGTTTTTGTGTTGCTATACTGCCTCTGTATGTTTTTTTTTGTTCTGTATCTCGTGCGCGGGATTAAAAGGAAACAAAAACAAAAAAAAAAAAATTATTTATCAAAACAAAAAAAAAAAAAAGTCCTTTTGCCTCGCTTTTTGTCCTTTATTTTTTTTTTTTACGGGGAAAAAGTAAAAATCAGAAAAACAAAACGGTAAAAATTAAAACAAAATAAATTCGTAACCCGTAAAAGTTTTCTTAAGAAAATCAGAAGGTCACTGGATAAAGAATAGGTGGGAGTGAAAATGGTAAATGTCAAATAGAAAAACAAAAACAAAAGAATTTTCTTTATTATTTTGTTTCATTGGTTCTCTCCACGTGATTTTTCACAATTTTCCTCTTTCCACCATTTTTCTGTTTGTTTTTCTTTTTTTTTTTTGTAAATAAATTTTTCTTAAAAATTTCTTAAACAAATTAAACTGAAAATTAAATGAAAAATCTTTCTGTTGAAGAAAAAAAAAAAAAAATTCCTACCGTGACACTTTAAGTGTCATAACAATTATGTTCTATCTCTCTTACTCACACAATGTTGATTATTTTTAAAATCACAGATCACATGTTCCAACCAATGTCCTAACGAATGTAAAGAAAAAAAACAAAAACGTTTCCTTTCATTTTTAGATTCACGTTTTCTTTTTTTTTTTTGTCCTTCCCCGTACTGTTCCTTTCAATTCTTTATGACTTTTCTGTGTTCCTATTTTAAAATTCACACAACAAATAATTTCTAATGTTTTCTTTTTTCTCTCTCGTATGTGTGTGTGTGTAATTTTATAGCTTCATTTTTTTCTTTTACCTTCTTTTGTTTAAACTTTAAATTTAACAAATGATACAATAATGAAGTTTTTATTTTTGGTTTTATTGTTATAAAGTATGAACTTACATCAGCCAAATAGTTGACAGGAATGAAATGTGTGAACAAATAATTTCACAACTCACATCAATAGAATAACTTTGTCTTGTTTATATATTTAAAAAATTGCAATGTAAAAATTTGTTTTGATTTCATTATAATTGTAGAACCCCGCCGTATCCTTACATGATTGCTGAAGTTAATACAGAAATTGTCACAATTTATAAAGAATTTTAAAATCAACTTAAATTTTTATCTTTTTTTAGCGTTATATAATCAAAAGTTACGACAAAATTATTAACTGTTTACACCGAAATTTATTGCGATTCGTTTCTTCTTTTTCTTTTGTCAATTTTCAAAATTTCTTCAAAATTTTCGTTTTGTTTTTATTTTTATTTTGCTCTGAGTAATTTGATGACATGTTTTTTTTTGATGCATCTCAGCCATATAAAAATTGCGTTGATTTGGGTATTTAAATTGGAAATTTTGTTGGCAAGATTTGAGCAGCCAAAAAAAAAAACAACAACATCAAATAAATAACAACAATAACACACCATAATCAACCAAATGGAAAAAAATATCCCTTTCTAATATTTATGGATTGAAAAATATAAATGTAGAAAAACAAAAGGGGTTTGAATGATGGGAGAGGGTGAAAGAGAGAGAGTGAGAAAAAATAAATAAAATGAGAGTCAAGGTGATAAGGTTCTTTGGGTGTGTATGTATGTATGTATGTATGTATTTGGGTTTGTCATAAACAGAAGGAACCTTTTATACACAATTAGACTTTGATCCTTTACTCGAGTAAATCTGATGTGAAGTCAAACACACACACACACACACACACTCACACACAGAACACCAGCACATAAAGCATATACACATGCATGCACACACATGAAATTGGATCTGCTTTATCGAGTTTAAATTAACGTTAGGCAAAAAAAAAAAAAAGAAGAAGAAGAAAAATATGGCCACTTGTGACTGTGAGTCCAATTACTGTGAACAACCCCAAAATCTATCCTATTGAATAATCAATAATATAAAATAAAATATCCTCTCTCCTTGCTCCACCCTTACCCAAACTTTGCGTTTTTTTTTCTTTTTGCAAATTGACCGGAAATCGAACTCAAAATGTGTTTTTCCTCATTTTCTTTTTTGCTTTTGCTTTTGCCCCAAAAGCCAACCAAAAACTAACTATAAAGAACGGAAAACGGATGGGACGGTGAGGAGTTTATAGAATGGAAATGGAAATATTTTTTTTTGTAGGGAAAAATGTTGAATTCTGAACAGAAAATAGAAAAATAAGCAAATAATGAGGGAGAAAAAGAGAGAGAAATAAAGAAAGAATGAGAGAGATAATTTTCCAGAATTTTTCCTATTTTCTTCTTTTATTTGTAAAAATAAATCGGCTTATCTTTAGATTTTTTTTTTCTTCATTTTGAACAAAAGAAAAAAAAAAAGAAAATCAATTTTTCCAATTTTCTCTTTCATTTTTATTCTTTATTGTATTTGTTGGTGTTGTTGTTTTTTATTTGTATTGTAATTCATTGATAGATAATACAAATTGATTACGTATTTGATGACGTCATATTTACTAAGAATCATAACGAGTTTCTTAGTAAATTAATTATTCAAAGTTAAACATAAAATTGAAATAACAACAACAACAACAACAACAACAACAAAAACAATCGTAACTCATTACTGAAAAGGTAAGAATAATTTACTATACAAAGATAAATATAATTTCTTTGCATAAATGCTTCAGTCGACAGACAAAAATAAATAAATATTGTAATTTGTATTTTTGATTTTTGATTTTTTCAATTTTTTTATCAACAACATAAAAACAACAACAATGAAAGAAAATATTACATAAAGAATAAAAAGTAATAATCTAAAGATGTCTGTTTATTATTGAATCAGCATTATAATTTTCTTATGTCAGAAAAAGATTCTATAAAGAAATAGAAGAAGAAGAAGAAGCAGAAAAAAAAGTTGAATTAGAAGTAGAAAGAAAAAATTACAGAAACACAAGAAGAAGAAGAAAAAAATAGAAGATTAGATGAAAAAAAATGGAAAGGAAAATAAGCAGTCATTTACAGACATTTGAAGATAAACAGACAGACATATGAAGAAGATGAAGAAGAAGAAATATATTTCAGTTCTTTATTCAACCCATTCCCCACCATTGAAATTCTCTTTTCGTGTTCTCTTTTTTTTTCTTTCTTTCTTTTACCATCATCATCATCATCCTTCTTTTTCACTCCTTTTTTTCTCATCTTCTTATTCTTCTTCTGTACTACCCAACCCTCCTTCATCATCATATATATACACTAGACTCGTCTCGTAATTTCGTGACTCGATTCGCCCACTTATTTTGTGTTATTTTGTTTGTCTGTTGAACTCTCTTTTTCTCTCACCCTCTATTCTTTCTCACTCTCCACTAAATTCTGCTCCATATTTTTATTTTATTTTCTTCTTATTCAGTTTTTTTTTCATCTTCTTCTTATTTTGCTCTTCACTTGTTTCTTCTTTGACTTAATTCGTATACTCTGTATACTGGCAGTAGTATGCGTTTGCGTGTGTTTACGTGTGTGTGTGTATTTATGCGTATGCGCATATATAACATGTGCGTGCGTATGTGTTGGGTGTGGACTTTTTTTTTTTATACTGATTATACGTTACTACATAAAATTCTCTCTCTTGATATACGTTGCGTAGGTACTATACATATTGATACACGTATGTACACATATGTAGATGTATGTACTAATGTGCGTGCGCGTATGTATATGTCAAATATGTGTAATGAAGATTTTATGTTGTTTTTTTTTTTGTTTTGTTTTGGGGATGTTTTTTTTTTGGGGTAGTAAAATTTTTAAAACAAAAAGAATATATGTAAAATTGGGGTGGAGTAAAATTTTCAAATATAATATTTTAATCCATTAAAAAAAAGGAAAATAATAGTTTTTTAAAAGACAATAACAAAAAAATTTGGGGTTGTTGGGATTTTATCCAATGAAAAAAGAAAAAAAATTACAACAATAACCACAAGCCTAAATTTTCATTAAAACGCAAAACAGAAACCCAAAAAAAAAAAATGTAATCGTATAAAAATTCATCCTTGATTACTTCATTATCCATCTCTTTCAACCCCAACTACCCACACACACAGAATCTCTTCCCAACCCTCTACCGCTACTTATTTTTTATTGGATTAAAAAAAAATTTCGTTTTTTCTTTAATAAAAATTGGAAAATGGATTTTTCATTATCCCAATTTTATAATTTTGTTGTTGTTGTTGTTGTTTATATTTTTTATACACAAAAAAATAAAAACAAAAAGATTCTTTAAAAAGAAATTCTCTCTATTCAAATATGGCGCCTCCACGTGTAAAACTTTTCAAAATAATATACAAAATAAAAAAATGTAAAATGTTCTGAAAAAAGAAGAAGAAGAATAAAAAACAAAAATTCAATACTGGAATCCATCTTTGTTGTGTTCTGTTTTATGCGTACTATACACACACATACTCGCGCATATTCACAAATACTTTATAACAGGCATTCACAAACAACACACACACACACATTAAAATTGATATACGTTAGGCCAGACGCGTCATTCAAAAAGCAAAATTATATATACACATAACATTGGACAGGAACACACACACACACTGAAGCACAATCTTACACATCCACAAGTAAACATGAATTGCTGCGTATATATACATTGATGGGTTGGGGGGGTGTCATCACAAATATATATAATACAGAAGATAGATAGAAATAAGGGAGGATGAGTTAAATTTAACTAGAGTAAGAGAGACAGAGACGAACGAAAAAAAGTTGCAGGTTCTTTTTTTTATGTTGTGTATGTGTTTATGTGTATGTGTAAATGTGAATATTGTATATTCAAGTGGGTGGTGGTGGATTTTGTAGTAAAGAATGGTATGAGGCAATGAGTTTTTTTTCTGTTTTTGTGATGATTTAGACAGACAAGGGTTGGTATTTTATCAAAAATTATACACGTCACATCTTATCCGGTCGGTTATGGGTAAGTTTGCGTCATTAACTTTTTATTGTTTGTTTTTCCTCTTATTCTACCCCGTCTCACCTCTTCTTTTTTTTCCCCGTTTTTGTAAATAAAAAAATTAGGAAAAGTAAGGAAAACTTTTTTTTTCTCGTTTTGGTTTTGAAATTTTTGAAAGAAATTAATTTCTTTCTTTTTCCTGGTCTAGAAGAAAAGAATTCTAGTGCTCAAGCCTTGAATTGTTGATAGATTACAAGTGGATAAATTCTACTGAACAAAAATCTTTCACTTTGATAAAAACAAGAAAAAAAAACATACTGGAAAAATTAAACCCTTGATATTTGTTTTTTTTTTTTTACAAAATGAATTGTCAATTCTATTTTTCCTTTTTTCTTTCAACATTTTTTTTCCTCAAGTATTGAAAGATGATAAGATAATATAAAAAATAAGAAGAAGAAAATATATAAAATCCACACAAACACTTACACACACACACACACACACATTTATATAAAAATTTAGAATTTGTTGCTGATGTTCGTCTTCACAATTCCTTTGTTTCTTTTGTTATTGAGTATTTATGAGAGTTATACAATGTTTGTGTGTGTGTGTGTATATATACAATTTTCATATATAAATAAAATACAGACAAGGTTATAATTCACAAGAGTGAGATAACATAAAAAAAAAGAAAAAGATTTGAAAAAAGCAGAACAAAAATGAATGAGTAAGAGTGAAAGAGTGAAAATGTTAGAAAAGAAAAGAAAGAAACCATAAACAATTTATAGTACAAGAAAAGTAGTTTAGCCCAGTCAGCAGTATTTAGCATTACCCATCATCACCCATCGTTGTATTATTCTGACGTCAATACCCGACGCTAGACATAAGCCGAAAATGTTATATAGAACAACAGAATGAGACAGAATGAGAAAGAGAAAGTGAAAGAGAAGAATAGAAAAATTATCGGTGGAAAATGTTATGAAATAGAAAAGGATAAAAGAGGAGATGGTGCTTTTCGCTATATTTTCTTTTTCTTCTTCATTTTATGTTAGGGTGAAAATAAATGTAGAATAAAAGAGAAAGGGGGAGTGAAAACATTTTTTTTTTGGTTTGAAACGAAATGTTTAAATGGGTGGCGATGGGTTGTTTTAAAGGGATGATAGGTTGACTGGATGAGGTGGTGTTTTTGAATTTTGTCTCTAGTGGTGCGAGAAAAGATGGCATTGTTGATGCGGGTTAAAAATAGTATAGAGAGAGAAAGAAAAAAGAAGCCGCTGGAATGAGAATTTATACATTTATCTATCTATCTTTCTTTGTGTGTGTATGTGTATGTTTATGTAGTTTTGTTGAGGTCGTTCAAGGGTGGCTCAGAATAACCATTATTGTGAATATTATTATTTGTATTTGTATTCTGTTTGTGTTTATAATAATATAGGGGGTGTCTATATGTATGTTTGTGTGTTTGTGAATACATTTATATATATATATATAAAAAATAATGTATTAATGTTGGTAGGTTGGAGTTTATCCGAGACACATTTAGGAGTGAGTTATAATATCTTCTAGACCCTGAAATGTCAGAGACAATTTTCTACAAGTTTATTTTTCTTTTCTCTCCCTTAACAACGCGACTTTAAGGCTCTCTATTTTAATATCTTCTTTTGTAGATCTTATATATATATATATATCTATAGAAGGGGTGAAGGAAAAGGAGTAGATGAAGAAGAATGGTAGTTTCTATATAATTTTTATTTATATTATATTTATCTCTTTCTTTTCGGTTTATTTTTTATATGGTTGTTGTTATTGTTGTTCTTGAATTTTTCTTTAAGAAAAATGTAGGAAACACTCTCACTTCTTCTCACATATGTTTTCACAAAAAAAAGAAAACAAATCTCTTCTCTCTCGTTTTTGTTCAAAACACATAATTCTTTATGTGAAAATGTTTTTCGTTTATTTATTTTTTTTTTCTTATTTTTATTGATGAAAATTAGATTATTTATTCTTTTGTTTTTTATTTGTCTCCTTTTAGATTTCCCTTCTTTTTTTTTCTTCTCTGTTATATTTTTCTGATATTCTTTCTGCTACCTTCTCTTCATACCCTTCCACTTTCACTTCATCCTTTTGACTACCGACTAGTCATTTCATTCTATTCTACCCAATTTTCTAGGGTTTTCTTTTAGTTTTCTTTTTTTTGTTTTTATTTTTCCTTTTGCATTTTGCTCTTATATGTTTGACTATGATATTGCTGAGTAAAAAGATTTTCCTTTTTGTTTTTCTTTATATTAAGATGGGAAAATTTTGGTAGAAGAAAATAATAGAAAATAACAACAACAACAAAAGACACTAACAAAATAAATGGACTGAGCTTTTTGTCTTCTTTTTTATTCTGAGTGCTAATTGAATTTAGTAAATTGTTCGGTCTGTCTTCTGTTATCAATAATAAGACAGAAGAAGAATATGGGAAAAAAGGGGAAAAAAAAACGAAAAATAGGCATTTTCTTTTTATTTGTATCGTCTTTATTTCATTCAGTGAATGCGTATGTGTGTGTGGATTTTTTTTTGATGGTTGGTTGGCTAACTTCAATTCTGTGTAATGAATAAAAAAAAGAAGAAGAAAGTTGATTTTTTTTTTATTTAGATGTAAAATTTTTTTCGGTCATTCTTTTTTTTTTGTTTTTTATTTTCCCTCAAGAAAAGCGTATTTTTCTTCTTTTTAATGTAATGTATGAAAAGTGTGTACGAGTTGTGCCAACCAAAATAAATGAAAGAAAAAAAAATTAAAAGGAAGAAAGAAGCAGAAAGACTGAAGTTTACGTCTCAACATCATCACTTTTTTCACTCTCTCTGTCTCACTCTCTCTCTGTCTCTGCCTTTTGGTTTCTCTTTTTTTTAATAACCTAAAAAAAAAAACGTTGCTTCTTCAATGAAAGAAAATATTTGGGAGAAAAAAATGAAAATATAAGAATGAAAAATTTAATCTTCGACTTTTCTTGAAATTTTTTTGGTTGAAAAAAATGTATTTATTATTTTTTGGAAAACGCCAATAAAATATATAAATATGTACAAATATTACAATAATAACAATGACAACAACAATTTACATTCCAATAATAAATCAAGAAATTTTATTATAAGACAGAAACAGAGGGAAAGAGAAAGAGAGAGAGAGAAAGTGAAATAAAACATAACGTAAAAAAAATATGGAAAAAAGAAAATGAAAATTTGTAATGTCATTGTGAAAATATCTGTGTGTGTAAAAAATTTGTTTTCTCCTTTTTGCTGTTTTCTTCTCCATTTTCTTTTTTTTTTTTAGAGTGTAAAATTTCTGTTTCTTCTTTTTCTTCTTTCTTGTTGTTGTTATTGTTATTATTGTTAAAAGGCAAGTGTGTAAGAAATATAGTAAAAAAGTGTGTGCGTGTGTGATGTGTGTGTGTGTATAAATTTTTGTGAGTATGAATTTTTGTGTGTATAGATTTGTGTGTGTATGAATTTTTGTGTGTATAGATTTGTGTGTGTATGAATTTGTGTTTTTGTAAAAGAGACCCAGGCATTATTGACATAAATAAGTAAAGAGACAAAACAGAATAGAGCAGCCAGACAGACAGACAGATAGAAAGAAAATAATCAAAAATAAACACAACAACAAAGACAACAACAATAATAATACCATCAACAAAAAACAATTATTTCTCAGTTGTTATTGTTGTTGTTTGTTTTCTGTTAATTTTCACTATTTTACATAAATAAACCATCTTCAAAACCCCACTAGCAACCTATTTCCTCCCCACCTTTCCATTAAATATCAAATATTTTCTGTTTCTTTCCGTTTTTTTTCTCTCCTCCCTTTGCAACATTTAACTTTTTACGTTGAGGAAATTTTCTTTTGTTTTAAAATCATTTCTTTTAAAGACTGAAAAATGTAGATTTTAACTTTTAATTTCTGGAAATCTGGGAAAACTGAAAATCTTCTTTTTTTATTTCTTTAACAATAAAGAAAACATTAGAAATGATTAATATTTTGTGTATGCATTCTAAAGGGGTGTGCATTTTTTTTTTTGTTTCTTTTTACACAGATTTTGTTGTTCGTTAAAATTTATGGGCAATACTGTTTTATTATTGGATTAAAGGGAAAACCATTTTCATTTTTACATTTTTTTTTATGTTGTTAACTGTTAAGTGCAAAACATTAACCCAATATAATAAAGAATTTTTGTTACTCTCTCTCTTCCCTTTCTCTCCCTTTCTCCTTTCTATAAAATTATATATGACAACTTTATCAATATGCAAAAATTTCTATTTTTCTTTCAAATACCCTGCTTAGTCACCGACATCCTTATGCGTACACACATTATTTTTTATTTTTTTATGTTTGTTCTTCTATTCTGTACTGTTTTTATCGTCACCAATATATCATATTTTCAGCTATTTAATAAAATATAGCTCACCTCATACACATACTCTCTCTCACTCTCTCTCTCTCTTTCCTCTTTCCTCCTTTATCTACCGTACTCAATAAAGCTTCTTACCCAGTCCTTTCAATCGCACACAAAAAAAAAAAAAAAAGAAGAAAAGTCAGAACACTTGTGACAATGTGATGTCGTGACACCCCATCTAATATACGCATGAAGAATAAAAAAGCAAAAAAAAAAAAAAAAAGTGAAAAGAGAGAAGAAGAAAACATTTTTTTTGTGGGTGTAAGGAGAGAAGAAGAAAAAAAAAAGAAAATGAACAATCTTATTAGCATATCAGGTGGTAGTATCTTTTCGCATCGTAATTTTTTTTTTTTTCTTTTGCTTTCTTTTTCTGCTCTTGTTTTTTTTTTTTTTTGTCGTCGTCGTCGGTTTTTCTTTTACACATAAAAGAAGGATATTTTTATAGTTTTTCTTCTTCTTCTTCTTTTTCTTCTTTTTCTCACCAGAAAAAAAAATTTCAAATGAAATAAATTGTTTGGCTGTTGGGATGTTGTGTGTGTGTGTAGGACAAGGGGTGTTATGAGATTAAAAGAAAGAGGGGAATAAAGATAAGATTATTTTGTTAGTGGTTCTTTTCAATATATCAATGTGATGTATGTTTCATTCTCTGTGCTTGTATGTGTGTGTATGCCTAAAAAGGGACTGTGATAAAGAAAGAGAAAAATCCCCCTTAAAAAAAAAACTGAAACCATTTTTAGAAGGAAACGTAAAACGCAAAAAAAAGTTGAGAAGGTTAAAATTCAAACTTGAAAACGAAGAAGAAGAAAATGAAGTTTTTATTTTACTTTTCTTGTTAGATTCTTTTTTTTTGTACTTTTTCCTTCTCGAGCTTCGTTTTCTTTCCACCGGGAAAAATGTTCGTCATTTTCGTTTATTTCCTTTTTCTTTTTATTTTTCTTTAAAGAAAAAACTTGTTTGTTTCAAAAGAAAAGAAAATAAAACAAAATGAAAGAGAAAAGTTAACTCTCTGTAAAGAAGGTTTTTCTTGTCTTATCCAAGAAGAAGAAAATTACGACGGAATAAAAAGAAATACCAAAAAAAAATCCTTTCCGCACGTGACACAATTTCTTCTTCTTCTTTTGTCCCTGTTTTCATTTTTTTTTCGTATTCAGCTACACATACACATATACAAAAATGACATACACACACACACATTCGTAGTATATAAAAATGTTGTTAAGAAAGGACGACAATCTATCTACACACAGGGACGAGATCCCATTCACATGCAGTAGAAAACTTTCTCGTTTGATGATAACAAAAATGAAGGAAGAATAAGAAAAACCTTTGTTTCAGAAGAAAAAAAATATTCATTGGATAAATTTAGGTGTCTCCACATAACCTCACATCATTCTGTATAGTATGGCCCAGCCAAGAAAGCTAACACATATAGACACACCGAAATACATTCATACATACAAAACACCATAAAGCTCCTATCTCTCATCGCATCGACCAAGAAAATGTTTCCCATCGCGCCCATATTTATTCTTTCTTTCGTTCCATCTTTCTTGTTTTTTTGTGTTTTTCCTTTTTTCCAACTTCTTCTTCTACTTTTTTATTTTATTTTTTCCCTTTATTTCTCTTCTGTCCTCTTCTCAACCCATTTCTTCCTCGAACCAGTCTTCTTTTCTTTGTCAGAATACTACGTTTTAAGTTTAGGTCTGTAGACAGACGCCATTCCATTCAAAATAAATGTATATTCAGTTGCTGTATTTGCCTGTATATGTGTATGTGATATATGTCTGTCTGTATAACTATATACGAGAATAAATATATAAAAAAAATATACACCCACACACAACCCCAATACACATACACAAATACACATTACTAAAAAGAGAAGCAAAAAAAAAAAAAGCATAATATATATAATCCCAAAATATATAATATAAGTTTTTGTACATAAACATAACTGTATATAATATTTGTATGTGTGTATGTATATATGTATGACGTATATATACGGCAATACGACGTTTCCAGACAGCCGAAAGTAATGCGAAACATAGCGTCGTTTATGTTACAGACAAGGACAGATAATGACCTTCAGAAAGGAGGTCAAATGAGAATGAAAGGGATGAAAGGCAAAAATATTATTGTATATAATATAAAATTCAATAGAGTACGAGAGAGACGAAGAGTAAAATGTGTGTGTGTGTGGGTATTTGTGTAAAGATATAGTTACTGGTATATAGACGTTGCGACGTTGCCTGGATTTTTTTTTATTCTTCATAAAATGTCTTTTCTTATAGGGTGGCTCAAATATACGAATTGCTTTTTCTGGGTTCTATTTTTTTTTTGCGTTACGGGATTTGAAAGTTTTCTCTAACGTTTTTCGTTTGTTTTTTTTTTTTAGTTTTCAGAATAAATGATTCAGCTTTTAAGGAAAAATTAAAAGAAATTAAAAAGTTTTTTTACGATTTTGTAACTTTTGGTAATTTACAAATATTACACATGTACGTCATGTCACGTCTCGTCCATATAATTATCACCCTATGGTATTTCTATATAGACGCTTTTTTAAAACTTAATACCAAACGTAGATATACAAACACACGCACATGTACTCAAATATAAAATACGAGAGGTTTTAAATTTTTAGAGTTTGTGTCTGCAGGAAAATAAGGGACCGAATGGTAGAAAATTTATTTTCTTCTGTTTTCTTTTTTTTTTTTTCCTTTTGAAAGAAATCAAATTAAATTTTATTTTTAGTTTTTTTCTTTTTTGCTTCTTATTTTTTGTAAAGAGAGAATAAAGTGGAGAGACTCTTGTTGTTTTTCCCTTTTATTTTTATTATGCAATTAAATCAAGTGAAAACCAATCTTTTTTTTTTATAAAGCTGGAAATTTAATAATCGATTTTTAAGAAAGAGAAAATAAACAATTGGAGAGATTTTTCTTCTTTTTTTTTTTCAATAAAAAAAACTGGGCGCCTCCATTTATATTTTGGAGAATATTTTTGATAATATACTCTGCATCTCAATCTACTTTTTTAAATGTTTTGATCTAATTTTTCACTGTTCTTGTTCTAAAAATGTTAGGCGCCTCCATCGAAAATTATAAATCTCGAGAAGATTATCAATAAAATACCTGGCGTCTACATTAAAATTTATTTTAATTTTTTTTTTTGGTCAACTCAAAAGTCTACACTTCCCTCTCTTATTTTTTATTGTTTTTATTTCTGTTGTTTAACTGACGACAATTTTGATGACAATTATATTATGACCAAATTATAATCCTATTAAATTACAATCACGTGTGCCCCATCGTAAAGAATTTTAACGTAATCCTTAATTATTGTGATTATCACATTTTTTTTTAAATTACCAAAATTCCTGAAATTTCCTCTTCTTCATTTATTTATTTAAATGAAATCTTTGTTTTTATTTTCTTCCATTTGGACATTAGACTTTGAAATGTTTTTGTTTTTGTTTTGCATAATAGAACATTAAATTAAATTAATTTTCATAAAATAAATTTTTAAGAAGAAAAAAAAAATTGTCAAATGACACTGTCACATCCATAAGCAACTCATATTGTTATTATTTGCAATTCTTTCTGTCAGATTCATGAAATAAAACAAAACAACAACAACAACAGAAAAATAATAAACAATTCGAACACTGTTTTTTTTTACTCATTTCCCTTTCTTTTGTTGTCGTCGTCGTCGTCGTCGTCGTCGACATTGTTGTTGTTATTATTATTATTATTCTAGTTGTTGTTGTTTTGTTTTTTCGGTGTCGACGGAATTTTTTTTCTATTGGGGGTGGTTTTTTTTATGGACGGATTGGGTTTCGGTTTGTAGAATAAAGGGGTTGGCAAAGGGAAATATATGAAGAAAATAACAGTAAAGAGAAAGTTGTTCAATTTTTCATACAAATACACTGATAAAATATATATTGTAAAATTTTAGACAAAGATAGTGATAAAGTAGAGTGAAAGAAAAGGATACAGACGATACATAGATATATATTTAGGTGATAGGTTTAAGAGAGAAATAAATAAAACTGAAATGGATAAATTATAAAGAGAAAGGGATGGGTTGGTCGGGACAAAATTTATATATATATACATATACATGTGTAGAGACAGAGCCAGAGACAGGGACGACATATATAACGTAGGGAAAAAAAAGAAGGAAAATCGAAAAAAGAAAAAAATTGAAGAAGTTGAAAGAAAGAAAGTTTTATTTTTTTTCTGTTTTTTTTTTTATTTTATATTTTTTTTCTCTCTCTCTAGTGAAATTATTTCGTTATACAAAAGTGGTAGTCTGGCAAGGGAAGAGGATGGATGAGAGGAGTTAAAGAAATAAAAAAAAAAAGTTAAGAAGAATTTGTACGTGTATTTGTTGTTGTTATTGTTGGTTATGTGTGTGTGTGTGTGGGTGGAACAGCCACATTGATTATTATATGGGAAAATGAACGCGTGTGGAAATAACAACAAAAACAACAATCACCCAGTTGTGTAGACGACGTCGGGACGAATAAAAACGGATAAGAGTGATAAAGAACATAAGAGAAAAGAAAAAGGAGAGAAAGATTAGTTGAAAAACGGTTGCGTAAAATCAATAGTCGACGACGACTCGCCCTCTAGGCGCCTTCCATTTTCAGGCTTTCCACCATTTTTTTTATATACTCAGAGAGAAAGAAGAAGAAGAAGAAAAAAAAACACAACAACATAAAATAATACAGGGATATTGAAAAGATTTATTGTATTTATTTATAATATTATTTTATTATTATTGTTCTTCTCCATTATTGTTGTTATAATTCTCTTTTTTGTTGTTGTCGTTATTATTACTGAAAAATATTAAAGCACCGTGACACCCAGCACTATCAAAGAGAAAACAATGAAAGAGTAAAAGACAGAGAGAGAAAGAAAATTAAAACAAAAGGAGCAAAATATTAAAAAAAAATTACACTTTTTTGTTATTGTTTTTTGGTTATTTCAGAGAATTGCGTTTTGTTTGCTTGATTTCTTTTTTCATTTTTTCATTTTTATAATAAAGAGAAAAAGTATAAAAAAATTAGAAATCGATTTGAAAAAAAGAAGAAGAAGAACAAGAAGAAAAAATAATGAAGAGAGAGAAAAAAAAACATGTTTTTTTTTTATTTAGGTCGTGGAAAAAGTTAAAGAGAAAAGTAGGTGGTAGGAGGTAGGAGGTATTAGGGAGATGAGAATAAAATACAAGAATCGATATTTGGTTTATTTATTTCTTTTTTTTTTTTTTTTTATTTGTACTCAAAAATTTTATTTATTCATTTACTACTAATAAATTATCATCACCCTGTAAAAATGTTATTTCGATACCTTTAAGTCGTTTACTATAAAATACTACTAAACACATATTCACAACATACAAATTGTCTTATTTAAAATATTTATTATTATGATGATGATAATCATTACATCATCATCATTATCATAATGATGATGATGTATTATTGTATTTATCTTAAATTATATTTATTTGTTTTTATGTGTGCGTTTATTTGTGTGTGTGTGTGTGTATGTGATATAAAATGATAATACAAAAAACCATTTGTTAGTAGATGACATTTGACTACACTTATAAATTTATTCCTTTACAACTTCACTCAAACTGTCTCATTCTATTTGGTTTTGTATTTTTCTCCTTTCCTCTTGAAGAAAAAGAAAACCGAAATAAAAAAAATAATGATGACTGGGGGTTGAAGCTGGGTAGAGAGTGTGGGAAAGAGAAAAAAAAGGGCAAACATTGGAAAAAATTATCGGCTACAACTTGTCGCTTGATTTTCGTCTCGTTATTTTTTTTTTCTTCTTCTTGTCGTTGTTGTTGTTGTTTTCCCTTTTTATATTTTTTGTTTTGATGAAAAAGAAAAAAAAAGTAAAATAAAAGGACGACAACGATGACGAGATATAAAATGATGACGACAAAGGGCAGCCATTACAATGCAGATTTTTTTCTTTCTTTCTTTCTTGTTTTTTAGGTTAAACAATTTGAATAAATTTTCTTCAAAGTTTGTGAAGAAAGTTTTTCTTGATGACTTTTTTTTCCCCATTTTTATTTTTCATCATTTTATTTGCTTCTTAGTTTTTCTTCTTTTCTTCTGTATTAAACTTTAGTAAATATAATTTTTCTGTCGCGGGGGGGGAGTTTATGAATTCTATCGAATGATTAACTTTTTTCCTTTTAGTTTTTTTTTTTTTTTTTTTTCTCACTCTTCGAGTTCTATTTTATGTTCATCATTTTTTTTGTTATTGTTTTCATTTCCGTTTTTTTTTTTTTGAAAAGGTTAAAGAGAGGTTGAAGAGGTAAAAATAGTTGAAAAGTTTTCTTTTCTCTAAATTCAACGGGTGAGGGGTTTTTTTTTTTTTTTTTTTTACTCTTTCTTCAAATTCTTTTTCTTCCTCTTCATATTCTGATCCTTTTATTGCTTTTGTTTGTTTTATTTTGTATTTTATTGTTGTTGTTGTTGTTCTTTTATTTTGTGGTATTTTCTTCTTTACACTCTTTCACTTACCACTTTTCAGGCGAACATACACTCACACACACACACACACACAGAACCAACAACATAATATATTGTTCTTTCTTTATGGTTTTTTTTTTTTCGTTTTCTTTTTTTTGGTTATTTTTCTTCCTTTCTTTATAACCACTTTTCTTCTATACGAAAAGCAAATCTATTATCTTGATTACTTCCAAAGCATTGAATAGAAAATTTACTTCCTTGTTGTATAGTTTTTCTTTTCTTTTCCTTATTTTTGTTTTATTTTTTTGTTTTTTCATTTTTACTGGATTACGGTCGTTGTATCCGATTCCCTTTCCTTTCTTTCAACATTTTATGTGAACGATTTTGTTGTTGTTTTTTTTTCTTCTTATATACAATCAACAATCTATAAACACACATACACATACACATGTAGATACACATGAACAGACATTTAGAAAAAATAAAATAAATTCTAACCATCCGTAAATACAATTCGTGAAAAAACTTCATTCTTCATTTTTTCCACATACTTCATATTTTCTCTTCATCTCCCTCCTCATTGATTCTGTTAATACAATGCTAAGAAAATGAGTTGATTTTTTACTTTTCTTCTCTTCATACCAGGGTTGGCAACCCACTGGGTAACCCAGTAAAACCCAATGGGTTTTTTTGGAGAAAACCCACCTTGAAAAACCCATATGGGCTTTTCCTAATTTTTCCTGTTTTAATTTAATTTATTCAGAATAAACGCCAATTTTTAACATTATTTCATTGTTTATTAGTAAAAATCCAAGTGCAAATATAACGAAAAATGTCAGAAAAATATAATTAAGTATTGTAAAATAACTAAAAAAATAAAACACAACAAAATAAAAATTATTAAATAAATAGAATTCATAGTGCAAACTTAAAATAATTTATTGGTCACCAATCTTGAGACTCAGACAGTGACATCGCTTTTAAACATAGACACTGGAAAATATTCAGGATCTTGAATTTTAAAAGCCAAGCAGTAAGGTAGAAAATCTGAGTGTTTTTCAGACAGCCAAATTTCAGCACTAAAAATGCACTAACAAAAAATGTGTTAAGAGATAGAATATCTTGCCGCACTTTTGTTATATATCGCTTTAGTGTCAAAGAAAGAGAAAGTATGCGAGTCTAAAAAACGGTTAATAACTGTATATCTGCGCGAAAAGTTGGGAGATATATATTTTTTTCAGTTTATTTTAACGAATATATAATAAAAGAGAATTGATAAAGCAAGTTAAAAAAATTATGCATCTAGCGTGTTCGCTCGTTTATTTTTTGCTTAATTGTTTTAGATATAATGTAATGAAGAGACATTATATCTAAATTTTCTATAAAAACCCAGAAAAACCCGCTGAAAAACCCAGTAAAACCCAATTAAAACCGCGGGTTGGGTTTTTCTAAAAAAACCCGGGTTTTTGCCAACCCTGTTCATACATACTTTTTTTTTGGCTTTTCTTTCAGCTTTTTTTTTTCTTCTTTAATAAAAAATGGCGAAATGAAGAAAATCAAACAAACAGAAAAAAAAAACAGAAATTTCCCTTTTCATAATGGTAAAATCAGTGACGGCAATAATAATATATATTTTTGGTTATGTATTTGTGGTACCCCCCCCACTACAGAAGTCTATCAAAATTTTTGCAAAACATTCTAAAAGGGATGAGTTCAATGGATGAGGTTGCGTTGGTGGAAGAAATTGAATTTCTCGGTAGATTTTGTTTTCAATAAAATCGACTACAAAATCAAAAGAATTTTACTATCGTTGTTTGGAGAATTTCTCTTTCAAAGTCAAAATTTTTTTACTAATTGACAAGAAAAAAATAGAACAACCGACTTGTACGTTCTTTATTCTGATTTACAAAAAAAAACCCAGTAAAATCTTTATTTTTCACAAAAGGAATAAAAATTACGACAATCTTATATTTTTATTAGTTTCCTTCTACATCGTTTTCCTCCCATATTTTTTTTTCTACTACCATCATCCGTTTATTAGAGAAAATCCTTTTCACAAAAAAAAGTTTCATAGTTGAAGAGGACAATGATCGTTTTATTGTCTAAAAAAAAAAAAGTAATAATAAACGAAATCCTGTACACGTGACGTGTCTGTATATTCAGTGCGTGAATGCTAGTGTGTGTGTGTGTGTGTATGTGAGTGTGCCTTGTCTATATATATATATTTTTTTTTATAGCTTCTTCTTTCTTCCTCTCCACTTATTAAATTGCACAGATCAGATATCTGCTTTATCATCATCATTACGTCTCCGCCGGGTTTAGAATTTTTTTTTTTTTTTTTTTTTTTTTAATAGCAACAGGAAATCAACCCGACATATATGAAAGCTTTTCCCCTTCTTTCCCTTCACTGACTATGCCTTTTTCATATCATCTTTCATACTCCATTTTGCTAAACACACACACACATACACGCACAAAGATTCTCACTCATAGAAAATCCATCTGTCAGATAAATTATAGATAACAAGTAGAGGAAAAGAAGACGATTATTATTTAAGAAAAGTAAAGTAGAAAAAAAAACAAAAAAAAAAAGAAGAAGAAATATAAGTAAAGATGAAGAACGAAGACTGAAAAGATGAAGATGACGATGAAGAAGAAATTAAATTATATAAAATTAAAGTCATAGTGAAGCTTAAAGATATATTTATGGGAGAGAAGGAAGAATGGTTGAGTGATAATAATAAAGAGAGAGAGAGAAAGAGATAGAAATAGAGGATAGATAGAAGAATATAAAATATAATCTTTAAGATTTATCTACTAATTATATTGTGTGCTTCTTATTACTCCGTTTGCATGTTTCCAGGATGTTCTGATTTTGCTTGAAAAATTTTATATTCAAGTTTTTATTTTTTATTTTTGCTTTGTTTAGAAACTTTCTGTATATATGTGTGTGTGTTGTGTGTGTGTGTGTGTGTGTGTGTGTGTATATAATGTGTATATATTTTGTCAAAACGACGTTATTATTATAACGTTTGAATAAATTAAAAGAAAAAATGATTTCTTGATTTTAACATTTTTTCCTCTTTCTTCTTTTGGTATTTTTTTTTTTCTGTTGTTGTTGTCGTCGTTTCTGTCGTTATTTTTGTATTTTGTAATTTTTTCCATTTTTTTTTATCTCTTTTTATATTTCTTTCATAGTTAAATTTTTCTTTTTCTTAATTTGTTTATTGTTGTTGTTGTTGTTTTTATATTAGTTTTTATATATTAGAAGTTTGTGTCGAGGGTACAGGAAACGAATTTCCCGTAATTGTATTCTCCTCTCTATTCTGTATTTTTCTATTTTGTATAGAATACAACAACAACAACAACAATTATAAAACAACAACAAACACAGAGAATAGACGCTTTAATCTTTAATCATTATCGTGTCTCTTATAATTTTCTTGAAAAATATTTAATAAAATACGAAATGAAACGAACACAATGAAAGATACAAAAAGAAAACGAAACGAAAAGAAAAGAAAAGGAAAAATAATCAAGAGAGACAGAGTAAGAGTGAGAATAATAACAACAACGCAAAATTAAAACGACCTCGACATAATTTTTCCTGTCACGTGACTTCTACTTTCCCACTTGAAAAATTTCTTTTGTAAGATTTTTTTTTTGTTTTTGTTTTTTTTTTTCTTCTCCCGTTTGGGAAATAAATTTTCCTCCCCCTTTTTTACTTCTTCAACTTTTTAAGTTTTTTGTATTTTAATATCGTCATCAAGTTCAAAAGCTACAGAGGAAAACAAAAAAAAAACAAAAAGAAGTTAAAAAAGAAAAGAAAAAAAAAGTGATTATCGGTGAAAATTTTCTTTTTACTTTTTTTTTGCCCTTTTCCTTTGTTTTTTTTTTGTTTTTTTTTTGTTTTTTTGTTTTTTTGTGAATAGGAAAAAATTATTGTCCAGTCCGAACTCTCTCCAACATTACCCAGTCTATCACTTTTTCTTTCTTTCAAAAAAAAAAAAAGAATGACCAACCGTCCCAATCTTAACCCCTTTTTATTATTGTACATTACTTATATTATAGAATTCCCGGCCTTCTGCTTACACACACAAAAACAAAAAAACAAAAAGAAACCAAATTTATTGTGGCTACCCTTTTTTCTTCTTCTTCTTCTTCTTCAACTTTCGTCCTGATGGAAGGAGGTTGGCTGATGTGGTAATGGCACATCTATGCACACAAACATAAACATGAATACATACACATACGTACGCATAAAAATACAACTACAAAAACAAACAAACACACGGATTTTTTTCTTTACGAATTTCATAAAAAGAAAATAATATTTGTATGTTTGTAAGCGCCTCTGCTGTATTTGTGTGTGTGTATATGTATGTGTGTGCTGTGTATGTATGATTTGCTGAAAAAAAAACCAGAAAAATATAAAGTTTGAGTTGAAATGTGAAAGGATGTAAGTGAGAGAGAAAAACTGATAGAGAAGGATGGTGATGTCGGGAGGCGTCGTTGTGTTTGTGAAGTTGAAATATAAAAACGATGGAGAAAAAAAAAATTGTTTTTTAGGTAAGGTGATGTAGAGAGTGAAGAGAAAACAAGTAAATAGAACAAGGATACGCAAAAAGAAAGTGTGAGTGACTTGTAGATGGATAGATGGGAGGGTTGTATGTTGTATGTGTGTATGTGTGAAGGGGGTTGAAAAAGTAGAAGAGGGAAAAAAAGCTTTCTGTCTGGCTGGGTGTGATATATTATAGTGATTTTTTGTTGTTGTTGTTATATATATATTTTTTTTTATTGTTGTTGGTTTGGATGGACGGTTAGGTTTTTGTGTTTTAACGGCTATCTGATGTGAAGTAGTTGAAAGGCGTTGGGGGATGGTTTCTGTAAGGGTGATGGAGAAGGGGGGTGGCTGGCAAGTAGATGATGAAAAAGTTTCAGCAAAATATAAAAAGAGTTTTTTTTTATTGAATTTTCATTTAAATTTTTTTTTCAACTCTCTCGTTTTTTCCCCTTTTTTTTTTGTTGTCTGAAAATGAAATGAAAATTTAGGTCAATCTCTCTATTATGCGAATAAAGAAAATAAAAAAAAAAAAAAACAAGACCAAAAATAAGAAGAAAGAAGGAGAAGGAAAATCTAATCAAGTCTAAGAAGATTTTCTTCATAAAATATTTTACTTATTTTTTTTTTCTCTCTTGCTTTAATAAATTTTCCTTCTTTACCATAAAGTACTTTTTCTCTTTCTCGTCCTTTCTCTTTCTCTTTCTCTATTTATATATTACTATTTTAGGTTTTCTATTCTAGACACACACACACACCCACACTAACACTTACATAAATTATTATTATTATTATTATTATTATTATTATTATTATTATTATTATTATTATTATTATTATTATTATTATTATTATGAAAAGGGAAAATTTAAGCTTTTTCCTCTAAATTGGATCAATCATAACCCTTTCATTCAGGTCAAATACAGAAATTGAACACGTGCAAAATTTAATCCATATAACTTAATCTTGTACATTGAAACACACATACTAGTACTTTCTCTTTCTGTCTGCAGTATTTTTTATTTTATCATTTACAATTCATCTAGAATTTATCACCCAACACCACCCACTTCTAAAATTGTACGTCTTCTACGTCTTAGTCTTCATCTTTTGCCTTGTGTGTGTTTTATCTGGATTAGAAAATATATAAATATATATATATATATATATATGTGTGTGTGTGTCTGTGTGTGTGTGTGTGTGTAGATGAGAATATTTGTAGGATTTCTTGTTGTGTACGCAATATTAGAAGAAGAGACCGATAGAAAAAATGAAGGGAAGATGTGCGAAAAAAAAAGATGAAATTCTTAGCTAAAAGGAAAATGGAAAGAACCAAAATGTGTGATGGTGAACAGAATTTTTTTTTTGTTCCATTTAGAAAATACAGAACAAGATGAAAAAAAGTAATCTATGAGAATTATCGAGAGGAGAAAAGGTGAGGAAAAAAAAAGACATAATGTTGCCGTGTCAACTACGAGATGAGTGAGAAAGTGTGAAAGAGAAAAAAATAGAAATAAACAAACAATTTTCATGTTTCATGTTGTAACATAAATTATCACACGCATCGCAGGACACAATGAGAGCTTTTTTTTCAGTCTTTCTTTGTATTTGTGCTTTTATTGTTTTCTGTTAAGTTTTTCTTTCCCTTCCTTTACTACCACCAACACCCTACCATACTTTGTCTTCTATAAACTAAAATAATATATTTTTACTTCAGTTTATATTTTCATTTATTTTCTTCCTTTACTTCACCTACCCGCTCTCCACACTACCTCACTCTATTCTACTACAACAATACTTTCTTTTTTCAAGAGGCAACAATAAATACCTCTACAAATATCAACAATAACAACAACAACAGCAGCAACAACAACATTAATTGGACCATAAAATCCAATATAAGAAAACCAAACCAAACCAACAACTGAAACTTTTCTTTTTCTCTAAAGAAAATAAGAAGAAAAACGTGAAAGAAAGGAACAAAAAAAAAAGAAGGAAAATCTTCGATTTTGTGTTGTGATTTTTATTTTTCTTTTTTTTTGAATTTTTTTTTTTTATAGAAAGTTTTCTTCCCTTTTTTTTTTTATTTTGGGTGGCAAGAGAAAAGGAGAATTAGAAAAAAATTCTTTTTATAGAAATAACGTATTTTCTATCGTATTCTCGTATCTTGTATTCCTAACGTAAGAAATTATTATATCTAAGCTCAACAAATACTAACACTAACACACTCACACATACACGCACACACACATACACGCACACACACATTCATACATGCAAACGTCCACGTCAATAAAAATTATCCCATTTCATACCTACATATTTTATTTTCTCTTTCCTTATTTTTTTTTCCTTCAATCAATTTTCATCGGTCGGGTCGTACCTTCTAATTTTCTACTTTTTCCTCTTTTAATTCGGAGAGAGAAGTCAAAGCAGAAAATCACCAAAAAAAAAAGTATTTTCTTCTTTCAATTTTTCCAAAAATCTAAAATTGTTTCTTTGATTTTTCTTATAATAAGAAGACAAATTATCGGGGGAACAACTCACGTATTGTTTTTGTGCGTGTGTGTTTTTGTGTTTTTTTTTATTGCTTCATTGAACCTTTTCGTCTTTTTCTTGTTGTTTCGTTCCTTCAGTTTAGAATAAACAACAACAACAACAACAACAGCCAACTACATAATTGATATCCTTCTTCTTCTTCTTTATTCTCACTGCATATATTCACGCATTAATTTTTTTTGCTATGCGTATTTTTTTTGTTTTTTTTTTTTATTTTTATGTTAAAAAATCACGAATAATTCTTTTTAACAACACCAACAAATACAATGACAGACACAATGACAGACACACACAACTTGGCATGTACGATAATATTAGAATTACAACAACAACAACAACAACAAATAATTATTCTGTTCATTTTTGTTGTTGTTGTTGTTGTTTTTTTTTGTTCTTTCTTCTTTTTATCATTTTTAATTTTATTTTTGTTGTTGTCATTTTTGTTGTTTTATTCAACATTTGGTTGGTTTAAAATTTGGTAATAATCATATTTATCATGCGTGTCCAAATGCAATGAAAAATGAAAATTTTTTTTTTTTATTTTTCTTTTCTTTTCCTTTTTCCCTGATTATTAAAAAGAAAAAGAAATGGAAAGGACGACAAACAACAACAACAACAACAACAACAAAAAATATGTAAAAACAGAAAACAAAAAAAAAATCATAAAAAGAAAAATAAACACAAAAAATTCTCTATTTTTAAATTGGGCGAGGTGAGTTGGGTGGGATGAGTGAGAAAAGTTTTTCCTTGATATTTCACCAACTTATTTATTATGCCTTTAGAGAAATTCTTTACACAGAAATAAAGGAAGTTATGGGTGGTGGGTTAGGGGTGAGGTGGGGATTAAGACAAAAAATAGAAAAAGTACATGGAAGAAAGAGAGAGAGAGATAGAAAAAGTGAGATCGAGGAATAGAAAATTATTGTTATTATAATTTATTGTTTAACTGCATGAAATAAAGAAAATCACATAAAACTATTTTTAAAAACAGAAAATTCAGAATGTAAAAAAGGGAAAATTTGTGAAAATATTTTTTATTTTTGTTTTTTCACATTTTTCGTTTTTTCTTCTTCTTCTTATTTACTTTTTCTTCATTTCTTTTATTCTATACCCTTAAAATGAGATTACAAAAATTACACACACACACACGTACACATACTTATACACACATTCACATACACACACATCATCAAAATAATAAGATATCGTATTCGTTATTGTCTTCATTTATAAAGGAATCCATAATGGACACTTAACTATGACGTCATTTATGTCCATGTACTTAACTACACACAATTTTAAATTGACATTTTTGTTCATGTTATTAAGATAAGGAAAATTGTATTTCCTTTTCTTTTTCTTCTTCTTTCCTTTCGTCATCACCACTCCCCTCGTCCCTACCATCTTTTTGTGTGTGTATATGTGTAGGACTTCTTTCTGAATTTTTGGGTACACGAAAATGATTGTGTCATCATCACCCAAACAAAAAAAAAAAAACAAAATTTCATCTCCGTTTTGGTCGATCGATTGGTCGATTTCTCTTCTCTTCCTTTTTTCCTTGTTCGTTGTTGTTGTTTTTTTTTTGTTTTGTTGTGTTTGTTTTTCGTCTTGTTTTTCTTCTTCTTCTTATTTATACATCTTCTTTTCTTAACTTGTCTCGTCATAGTATTTTCTTAGGTCTGACATTAAGGATATCATGTTTTCCCTTATGTCGACCGTCGTCTATCAAAAAAAAAAAAAAAAAAGAAGAAAGCAGAAAAAATAAATAACAAGAAATGAGAGAAAAATTAAAGACGGAGAAGAAGAAACTTTTTATATAAAGTTTTGTCAAGGTCTAATTGGTTGTCATAGTGTGTGTGTGTGTGTATAAAATTTTCTTAATGTATTTTCTGGATGTGTGTGTGTGTGTGTGTGTGTATGTATGTATTTATGGAGCTAGGTAGATTTACATTGGTTTCTTCTAAAATTTTTCCCGCATTTTACTTCTTCTTTTCACTGTTTGGAAAAAAAAAGAAAAAAACAAAAAGAAGAAAAATAAATGAGGACGAAGGAAAATCGTAAAATTATATTTTTGTGCGCTTGTGTGTGCACAATGTCTTATTACTTTTCTTCTGGTATCATATAACCGTACACACACCTCTTTCACTCCCTCTTAAACACACTTGAAAATAAACATTTTTTTTTTGTTTCATACCTAATTCACCCATACCACTCACCCACCACCCACACCTTTCACTCTGCTTTAGTTCCATTATGAAATTGTTTTCTCCATTCTTTTCTTCCCGCTCCCATTCTTCGTCTTTTACTCACTTTTCTTTTTTTCTTCTTCCTTTTTAAAAATATATAATTTTCTTCTTTACGTTTTTCCATTTTTTTTTTTTTTGTTTTCCCATCATTTCACCTCTCAACACCCTTTAAAGCTTTCTTCTGTTTGACTCGACTCGACTTGAGACTTTTTTTTTTTTTTTTTTTTCTTGTTTTTTTTTTTTTTTGTTATTCTTTTATTTTGCGCGCTCTAATATATTTCCGTTTTATCGTTGCACTCTTCTTACACATTATTTGTCCTTGTGTGTGTGTGTGTGTGTTTTGGATACTTGCCTGTGTGTGTGTGTATGTGTTTGTAAAGGTTTTATGTCATTTTTTCCCCGTTAAAGTTGTATTTGTATATTTTAAGCTTTTTCAATTCATCCTCTCCTTCTTTCACTCACTCACACTCCATCTCTCTCTTTCTCACACTCTTTCATTCCACCTTTTGTGTATTTTATTTTTTTTCTGTTTCTTTTTCCTTCTGGTTTTGACACTGATTCGTGTATTTTTCATATTTTCCTTTCTTTTTTCATTCTTCCTTTATTTTTCCTTTCTCTTTTTTTTTTCTGAAGTCATTTTGAATTTACAGAAAATTATATGATAGAGACTGACAACAGTATGGAGAGAGAGTGTGTGTGTGTGTGTTACAGATGGGATGAGATATTGCCGAGTTGAGAGGAACAAAAAAAAAAAGAAAAACAGAAACAACAACAACGAAAATCCTTCAAAAAAGAAATTCAAAAAGCGTAATGAGAAGAGGCCTCTTCAAAAAAGAAAAACACAAAAAAAAAAGTACTCATCTTTTTTTCGTTCTTTAAATTTTTTGTTTTTCCCTTTTTTTTTTTTTTTTATTTTTTTCATGTCAAAAAAGACATTTTTGTTTGTGTGTGTTACTGTTGTTGTTGTTGTTCTGTGTTGGTTTGCCCTGACTTGTCATTATCAGCATAGTCATCATCATCGTCATCATCATCATCATTATGACATGATTGTCATGTTTGTTGTCAATTTTTTTTTTTTTTTTTGCATGAAAATAATAATCCAAAATATTTGTCCCGTTTTTTCTCTCGTTCTAAGGATCTAACGATCCTTTTTTTTTGTCTTTTACAAATGATGTGTACGATATGTATGTGCGTGTGTGTGTGTGCGTGTGTATAAAAACAAAACAATCAAAATACAAGAAAATATTCGTATTGTCTTCTTATGACTGGAAAAGTATTTTTTTTTCCCTCTCAAACCATTGAGAGTGTGTGTGTGTGTATGCTTTTTTTTTTGTGTCGCCGACCCTTAATTGTTATTATTCATTAATCTTTTTGTATGTATGGTACATTTGTTCGTATACAGTGGAACGTGACGTCACATTTTAAACATTAACAACAAATATATGAATAAAATGTAAAAAGTAATTTGCAGAATGGAAATGATAAGATAAGAAGAAGAAGAAGAAGAAACAAGCAAAATTAAAAAAAAAAAAAACAATTCTATCCGATTTTGACTTTTAACCAAACAAAAACATTTTTTTGTACCAAAAATAAGACGAAACGAAAAAGAAAATGAAGTAAAGTATTTTTTTTTATTTTCTTTCATTGAAAATAATAATTTCCAAAGAATAACATTTTGATCCGTTAGTTGAAGAATTCTAAAATATTATCAATTGGTCTATTCTTTGGTCGTGTCTGTCACACTGACACTTTAGTGTCTCCATTTTTTTTTTTATTCTCTTTTTTATTATTTTTTTTTTATTTTCCTCCTCTGTTTGTTGTTGCTTTTTTTTACGAGTTCTTTTTTTTTGTTTTCTTCTTTTATTTTTGTGGTTAATTAAAAATGACATTGACACAAATATTTGTTATTTCTGTTTTTTTTTTCTTCTTCTTCTTTTTTCTTGTTTCGCTCACTAATGAGATCGCGTTTTTTATTATTATTATTATTATTATTATTATTATTTTTGTTTTTGTATTTTCTATGTTTTTGTTGTTGTTCTTTTTTTTCTTTTTTTTATTACTTCTTTGAGCCTGAATCTAATCACTTCGTGACAGCCGCGAATATATTTTTATATCTAACTGATAGAGACAGATAATTAAATATAGACAGAAAAGAGAGAGAGAGAGAGAGAGAGAGTGAAAAAGAAATACAAAATAATTATATTTGTAATACTTAAATTACAAAAAAATAATTTTAACGGTTTCAAAAAAAAAAAATAAAAACAACACAAAACAACAACAACAACAACTGAAAATGAATAAAAAAAAAAGAAAAACAAAAATGGAGTCTTCCATTCTTTCTGTCATTTATTCATTTAAACAAAAAAAAAAAAAAAACAACGACTTTATAATTTGTGTAATGCGGTTTTATGCTATAGGAACTGCTAGCTAATAAAAACAAATAATAATGACCGTCATGCAAAATTATAGCAGAATTAGTTTGAAATTGATCGCGATCAAATAGATTTTGTTGTTGTTGTTGTTTTTAATTCCAATTATCGGATTAATTGTACTATCTGTGTGTGTGTTTATGTATTTTCTATGCGTGCGTTTTAATCTTGCGTGTTTTCATTTTAATATAATCATCTAATTCTATGATGTGTATGTGTGTGTGTGTGTTTGTACCAAAAAAAAAAAAAATAATAATAATATCACAGACGTCGGATAGGCGGAATTTCTTATTAAAGAAGAAGAAGAAGTCAACAGAAAAAAAAAAACGAAATAAAATAAATAGGAACCCACACACAATTTTTATTGTGCATAGACATAAGCATCTCTATAGTTCTATCATACTATTTATCTCTCTCTACACACATACATACACACATTATATAAAATGACAAAAAAAAAACATACACACACGATATACGCACACATACTTGTACAATATTATGGGGACGCAAAAATATACGATGTCGAGAAGTTAGGCGCCCCAATTGAGGGTCATTTATTATAATTTTTTTGTTTCCTTTTGCTTTTTCCTTTTATTTCTTCTATTTTTTTTGGTGTTGTTGTTGTCGTCGTCGTTGTTTTGTTTGTTGAATGGATTGCGCTCCAGCTTTTTTGTTATTTTGTTGATCTCTATGCTGTTGTTGTTGTTGTTTTTCTTGTTATTTTATTTTACTTTTGTTTTGTTGTTGATTCTGCTATGTCGATGGTTAAATTAGAGGACAAATTTTTTTTTTATGTTCTCTTTCTATTTCTCTCTGTTTGTCTCGGTTGTTTTTATTTTATAATTTATTTTTGTTATAAAAATAATAATGGCCGAATTCTGAACACAAAAAAAGAAAAAGAAAAAAAAGCTTTAAAGCATCATTACATTGTCTCTCTTTCCATAACCTCTGTGCACTCACTCTTACTGGTCATAAGTTTTTATGAATTTGTACCAACATTTAATCTACTGAATCGTTAAAACTTTTATATAAGACATATTTTTATTTCTTAAGGAAGAAATTCCCAAAAAAAGAAAAAAAAATTCATTTTAAAGGTTCTGTTTTTTTTGCTCATTTTGATAAAAACAAATTGTAAAAGATTTTATGTGAGAGAATAAAAGAGAAAAGAAAAAAATCAATTTTATAGTTGAAAGATTGTTTTTTTTTTATGGTAATCCGACATTAGACGTCTCTATTTATTTGTTTGACTTTTTTTTTTTCTTAAATGTTGGAAAAAAGCTTTTTATAAAAACTTAAAAAATTGAAATTGAAATTTAGACAAAATATTTTGTTCAAAGAAATTTTTTTTGTACAATTATGAATGTTACCATTGCAGGTAATTTATTTTAATTGATTTTCATCTTTTGCTTAGAATACAATAATTTGGAATTTTCTATTCTAAATCTCTAACACGTAGTGAGCTTTTATAAATATGTAACTGTAATTTTCTAAAATTCTAGTTTCAAGTCATTCAAAACCATTTGTCAATTATTATCAATTTTATAAATAATTCCTTCAACTTTAAAATGAATGTTCATGATTTAAAAAAGTTTAATTTATTGAAATTCTTGAAAATCTTTAAAATCCAAAAAAAAAAAAAACTATGTGATTTCTGTCTCCTATATGATCTGCTGCTCTCATGTCTGAACACTTATTATTTTTTTTTTATTATTATTATGTTTTCTTCTTCTTCTTCATCTTTATTTTTCGTCAATTTTTTCTATTTTTTTTATTATTTTTGTCATCTTCTTCTTTCTTCTTCTTTAACTCTTCTTATTCTTCATCATCATCTTCATCTTTTTTTCTATACATAATAAATGTAGTTTGTCGTGAATGGAATCGCACCCACGTTTTATTTGTTATTATTTTTTTTTTTTTTCTTTTCTTTTTTTGTGTATGCGATTTTTTCTTTTTCTTTAGTTAATTCAAATCTTTCACTTCTCTTCACACACTCTCTGTGTCTTTCGTCTCACTGTTGGAATATCATATTAAAGAATAGTTAGTCGAATAGTTAGTAAAAAATAAGAAAATGATTTAAAGTTTTTGACGGACGATGAAGTTTTTAATGGAAATATTTTTTTTTTTTTTTGGTTTAAATGATTTTTCTTCAAATACAAAAACAAAATCAGAAAAATAGAAAAACGCAAATCAGTTAATCAGTTTAAAAAAAATAGAAATAAAAGGGGGCCAAGGTTTATTAAAAGATACAAATTAAGAAGACGAAGAAGAAGAAAACAAAACAAAACAAAAATGTCTTGTAACATTCTTGTATTATTCAGATGATATTATTTTGTTTAAGAGCCTTGTTTGAATAAACTACAGTCAATTTGCTGGTAGAGTTAACTCATCCATCAAATAATAACGATCAAAAATATAAACAAAAGAAAACTATTTTTTCTAAGATGACAAAATTGTTTTGTTGTGTAGTTTTTTTTTTGGTTTTTTTTTTGTGTGTGTGGGCAAAAATGAAAAATCTTTTGTAACAGGTAACTTCTGTCTCTCTGACTGATTACTTTCAATTTATTTCTTTATATCTTCACTCTTCATCTTTTTCTTTCTCTCTCTCTCACTCACACACACACACACACACTCATTAATCTTTTTAAAAACAAAAAAAATTTGAACTTACATTTAATTATATCCCATTTTTCCAACGACACAATTAAAAATATGTTTTTCTTTTTCTATCAAATTATTTCTCTTCCATTTTATTTGTTTTTCTTTTTTGTTTGTTGTTGTTGTTCAAATTTAATCATAAGTGGAGGCGCCACATATGTTGTCTCTTGTTGTTGTTGTTTTATTATTTTTATTTTTTTTTTTAATTTTTGTTTTTCTTTTTTTTTTTAATTTTTGTTTTTCTTTTTTTTTTTGGTTTTTCTTCTTTTATGAAAGCCAAACGAAATAAAATAACAACAAACAATGTTCTTCTTTTTCTTCTTTTTTTTTCTTTTTTATTTTATAATAAAAAAAATTACGACACCAATCTCGTTCAAAAGAATTTTCCATTTTTTTTTCTTTTACTCCCCTCCTTCATTCTCTCTCTCTCACACACACTTTCTTCTCTCACTCTTTTTTTTTTTCATTTTTAATGTTTTTTTTTTTTCATTTATGTTGTTGCGAGAAAATTGAAAGACAAAAAAAAAAACAAAACAATAACAACAACAACAACAACAGCAGCAGCAATATTTTTTTTTTATTCTTTTTGACTAGTCAAAATAGTGGGTTGTAAATTTTTTTTTTGTGTATGTGTGTGTGTGTGTGTGTATTTTGTGGACTGTTAAGTGTAGGTAATAAATAAAATTTAGGTTGAGGTCATGAAATAGAACAACAACAACAACAACAGCAACAAAAATTGTAACAAAATTTTTCATTCAAAAGTGAAAAAGAAGAAAAAAAAATTTCGAGAAAAACTTTTTTTAAGAGAAAAATAATTATTTTGGTTTTCTGTTAGATTTTTTTGTTTTTCTTTTTTTTATTTTACAAAAATATTTTAAACCTTTCTCCACCGATCATCCTGTTTTATCCTTTGACAACTAGAAGGACAAGACAAGAAAAAAATAAAAAAACAAAACAAGCAAAAATAAACAGGAGAAAAGAAGAAAGAAACTTTTACAAAATAATTCCAACGACATATATAGAGGACTAATAAGCTCCATCAACAAGGGAATTCAATCAACATAAAAAAAAAAACTGGGAAGAAGAAGAAAAAGTTGATGGGCAGTGTAGCAGAAGGGGGAGAAGAAGCAGCAACAGAAAAGGAAAAAAAAGGAGTGTAGAACATAATGACTCGAGTTGTTTTATACATATGAAATGGAAGGTGGTGGGTGATAGGGATTAATTGTAAGAGAGTGGGTAAGATGATGGACTAGGGAGTTGGTATGAAAAGATGGTTGGTTATTATTACTAAAGGACGTTTTATTACAAAGAGAATGGTACTTGTAACTATGTGTGTGTGTGTGTGTTGTCAGTGTGTGTGTGTGTATGTGTATGTTGATGGCTGTTTATATGAGAATAAATTGGATATAAGTAAACCACCTGCGACAATTGTATTTGTGTCATATATATTACACGTTTACTCCCATATGTGTGTGTGTGTGCGTGTGAGAAAATATGTGTGTGTATTTTTAGGTTTGTATTTCTATATACAAAATGTGTGCCAGTACATTCTGATCGTATAAGGAATATAAGAAGTGGAAAGCTTCTTCATATACGTCCCTCACGCCTCTTAAAACCAAAATCCACAAAACAATTTTAATAATATTTTTTTTTTTTTGCTCTTCAACCTTTCAATTTTTTACTTCTTATGTCATTGATGTATTATCGTCATAGGCCTCACTCTGTCTCACTCTTTCACACTGTATATAAATATCTTTTTTTGAATTTCATATCAAATAACCGAGTATAGACTTTTTTTTTTTGTACATAATTTAAAATCCCAAAAGAAGAAAATGAAAATGAAAATGAAAATGAAAACGACTTTGAACTACACGAGAAATAGATATGATAAGAATATTCTATATAACAGGAGACATGGAACAAATGAAAGAGATGAAGAATGAAAGATGAAGGAAGAAATATAATATAAAAGCTCGACGAAGCATTACAATAATTTTTTTTCTTTTTTATAAGAAAAAAAAAACCTCCTCGTTTCGTTTCGTTTCGTTTTTTCTTCTTTTTTTTTTGCATTGAAGTTTTATATTTTTTTTTCTCTTCTTTTTCTTTTGCTCCCCGTTTCCATGTTAGAGATGCTTGAGGGCTTGATGGAGCTATGAAACGTCATGAGAAATTGAGAAATTATATTTTTTTTTGTACTCTTCGTGTATCCTGATATTTTTTTTTTTGCCATTCTCTCCCTTCGTTTCATTTCAATTTTTTTTTCTTCCTTTTTTCAAGAAGCTTTTTTTTGTATTTTTCCTTCTCATTCCTTATACATTTTTTTTTTTTTTGCTCAACTCTACTCCCTTTTCATTTCAACCCCCTTCCAAAGCCTTGACACAAATCTTCTAACTCACTTGTTATTTTCCAAACATAAAAATCAAAAACAAAAAAAAAAATGTCGCTCGTAATTCGTTAGTTGTCGTTCTTCTGTTTGAAAATAGCTCACACACACACACACTCACATGCACACTCACGTACACATAAGTATACAAAAGTTACAGAAGAAAAAAAAATCCCTCTCTCTTTTTTCTCTTTCGTCTTAAAACTCCCAATCCTTATCACAAACACTCTGCTCTCAATCTCTTCCTCCTTCTCATCCTAGTCTTCTTTTTCTTCTTCAATATACTTATTCACAGCGCCAGTTACAATTTTTGCTATTTCCCGAGAGTGGTATATTTTTAATAGAGGCTTTTGTTATACTGTTATACCTATCCTTCTATACTTTTCCTATAGAAAAAAAAGGAAGAAAAAAATCGGTATGAGACATTTTCAAGCATTAGAAAAGACGAAGAAGAAGAAGAAGAAGGATGATGAAATTGCGAGGGGATGGTTGAAAAAAAAAACAAGAAGAAGTTAACGGAGAGGTATTGTGTGTGTATACACCACTAACAACAACAGAAAATGTTTAAGTAAAAAAAAAATAAATTGCGAAAGGGGGTAGGGGGTGGGGAAGGGCAACAAAAAAGAAGAATAAGAAGAAAATGAAGGAAGAAAACGACGACAACGACTTATTTTTTTTATTGTTATGTGATTGAGTTTAATGTGGCGAATTTGAATCTATTTTGATAAAGAAGAAGAGGAAGAAATTACAGAAAAGACGAAGAAGAAAATTGGTAGCATTTTTTTTTTTTTTGATTTAATTCAATTGGTCATCAATTGCAGTCATTTACAAAGGAAAAGAGAGAGAAGAAAAAAACACACAAGAATTGAAAGAAGAAAATGAATGAGTAAAAAAAAATACACACACACACACACACAGCAGAAATATCAGTTTATTTGTATTGTTTATTTTTTGTTTTGTTAATTGGGTTTCTGTCTATTTTTACCTTAAAATATTATTTACTTTAAACATTTTGTTCCAGTTTTTGTTGTTGATTTTTAATATTCATTTGTATCATCCATCAATTCAAACATAAACCAAAAAAAAAATGACAGACACAAAAAACTAAAAAAAAAAAAAATTATCTTAAAAAATTATTTTCTCTCTCTCTCTGTGTATCACTCTATCTCTGTCTATTTTTCAGTTTTTATTGTAATATTTTTTAAGAATAGTTTACATTTGCACATTAAATTTTTGATTATATAAATTTCTTGTGTCAATTGTCATAATTTTTAACACAACCTTTACATATGTTTGAGTTGTTATTAAATGATTTATGCTTTTTAAATAATATGCGAGTCTATTTATCAGTGTTTGTAACAACACGTGTAATTTTTCAACAATAACTTTTTGTATTCTTCTATATTTTGATGACTTCAGTGAAATTGTCTTGGTGACTAATAAGGTCTTAATATTTTTTTTCATCCATTTTATTCATACTAAAATCTAATTCTACATCAAAGTACAATTCTACACACTTTTGTTCCATTATAAATTCCATTCTACTTCCAAAATGAACACAAAACTATTTTTTTCTACCCTATTTAAACTTAGGACAACCCTTATGAATGATAATCGAACGTGTTTTATTCACTTGATCAATTTTACCTTAGATAATTATGTGTAGACAAAAAAATCAGGTTGACCTATGCTTGGATTACGATAAATATGTGAGTGCCAAAAAATGATGATTGCGAGTGTGTGTGAGTTAGGTGATTGACGACTTGCACATTTATCGTAATCGGGGCACTTTTGTACATCGTTTACAAATTACGGTTAATTTCATTATTAAGAAAATTAACACAATCATTTATTTACTTGATTTTTTATTGTAAATGAATTATGAATTTAATTTTTGCTTTCAACAAATTTTATTGTTTATTTTCTCTTAAAAAAAAAACAAAAATTGTATTATTAAAAAAATTATAAAAGCAACAACAAATCATCAATGTGTGTGCAAAAAATAGCAACAGTGAAAACATCAAGAAACAAATAAAGAAACAAAAAAGAAATCATACGTAATGATGACGAGAAAAAGACAAAAACAAAAAAAAAAACAAAAAATACAACAAACAACAACAACGTAAATCAAGCAAACAAATAAACACTGGGTGAGTGTGTGAGGAGGGGTGGTGTGGTGAAAATCGAATCGTAAAAACAAAAGCAAAAAAAAAATAAAAAAAAATACTTCAAAAGACCTTGGATACAATGAAAGATTGTTATGTAACAGAATTCTGTGCCTACTTTTTTTTTCATCATAAAAAAAAAAGTAAAAAAAAATTTGCGAATCAACAACAACAACAACAACGACAAATTAAAGAGAGAATAAGAAGAAGAGGAGAACCGTAGAATTGTCTGTGCAAAATTGTTTGTCTATTAGTGTCCATTTATAAATTTTGTTTATTGATTCACTCTGGCCGTATGTGTGAGTGTGTGTGTGTGTGTATGTATTTGTTAATGCGTAACTGCAGAGATCATACACAATGAATCGATTGGATTAAAAAGATGAACGGGACAGACGACATTTCCAAATTAAGATTTATTTCTTTTTTCTGTTTATTATTATTTTTTTTTATTGTGTCACTTTTTAAAACAAAAACTGACATCTCGTAGAAATAAGTACGTTTAAATAAGAAAGAGAAAGAAAAAATGTCGCCATTTTTTTTTTCTACAACAAATTTTTTTTTTTTTTTTTTTTTCATTTAAGTTGTTTTTATTTGTTCTTCTTCTTCTTCTTCTTCTTTTAAATTAATTAATTAAGTGTAATTTTTTTTTTGTGTTAAATTAAAGTCGCTAAGAATTAAAGCTGTCGTCTTCTCGCCATTTAAATGATTAATAAAAAAAAAAAATGCAATTTCATTTTAATTGTCACAGTTTTTCTTCTTCTTCATTTTTTTTTCTTTTAATTATTTAAGTTTTTACTTACACGAGATAAAACAAAATAAAATATGAGAATAACACAATTGCAACAACAATATAAAATATAAAATAATAACAAATTGTTTCAAACAAAGACTTGCGAATATTGTATTTTTTTTTTATCTGTTATTTTTTTTGTATTTAATTTTTTTTTTTTTTAGAGAGAGAGAAACGAAATGCCAACAACAATAAGTGTACACGCATAGCCGCATTTTTTTTTCACATAATAAAAATAGTCATATAGAATTTTTGTTGTTTCTGTGTTTTTGTTTGTATTCTCTTCTACTCTTTTTCTTCTTCTTCTTCGTCTTATTTCCTCCTCTTCCATATTTTATATATTTATTTATTTTTCGCGTATCACGATTAGAATGATGTCTGTCTGTTCTTTTAACAAACAAACAAAATAATAACGATATAAGGTTAACACACACACACACACATACTCATATACGTACACTAAATGGCACAATAAAAAAAACGGTATAAATGTGTGTATGGATTTAGTATGGCATGGCGGCTTTCACCAAAAATAAAAAGAGAAAAAAAAACAACAACCCAAAAATTAATTCTGGTTTTTTGTTTTTTATTTATTAAATTGTAAATTGAAATTTGCATCAAAAGAGCATAGTAGAATAAAAAAATACTAATACTAATATTTTAGATGATGTATTACCCAATGTAAGTTAAAAATTGGACAACCAAAAAAAAAAAAAGGAAACAAAACAAAAAATGTCACCGACAAATAATGCATTTAACTGGGACTTCAGAATCTCGCCCACAACATTTTTGATTGTAAATTCACAGAAATATAATTTCATCCCATTAATCGTTTATTTTTTACATTTCAATAATTACGGAAAGTGAATTTTATTTGCACTGCAATCTGTTAATTATCTACCACAATAACAAGAACAACAACGTCAGTAAAAAAAAACGTAATTAATTATATATGAAATAATTATAATATGGCAACCCTAAGGTCACATAAACGTCAAAATGTGCTGCATCAGGAAGGCGGTTGCGTTTTTATTTGTTTCATTTGTTTTTTTGTTCTTTTCACTTATGTGTGTTGTTGTGGTTGCTATAATTTTATTACAACAATCATATATACAAACATACATTATTATAATTTTTCTCTTGTATTTTATAAAGAATATGTTAGTTTTCTGTCATTACAAAATTCAACTTATTTCAAGGTCGCATTAATAAACACAACTAAAATTCTAACTTATAACTTCTCACTCTCACTCTCTCTCTCTCTCTCTCTCTCTCTCTCTCTCCCTCTCTCTGTCTCGCTCTGTCACATAGAGAAAATCACATTGTAATTTATGTTTAATCGGCTTTTATCATGCAATCATATAAAAAGAAAATTTAAAAAAAAAAAAACAAATAATTTTCTTGTAAAATTTTTTTTTATTTTCTTTTGTTTATTTTTAGTTTTAAAATTTTAATTTTTTATTCAGTATTGGGATTCATCATTTTGTTCTAAAAATTTATTTGATTTTCTGTTTTTGGTTTTTTGGCTCTTTCCAGCCGACCAAAGATTCATTTCTTTTTGTTCCTAAATTCTAGAAATGTTGATTCTAAACTCTAAAGTTTTAATACCATTTTTTTTTCCTGTGTTCTCACAGAGAGAGAGAATTATTTTTCTTTTTCTTCTTTTTTTTTCTCTTTTTTTTTGTATTAAATTATCATAAATAATTGATGCGACTTTGTATCTATAATTAAAACGAATAAATTTCAATAAAAATACAAAATAACAAAAAAAGAAAAAAGTTTCTGAATAAAAAATTGTGTCTGAATTTTTTATTCAGAAACTTTTTTTTTTTTATTGGTATTTATTTTTTGTATTTTTTTCTTCCATTTCCTGAAATAAAAAGAATAAATTTGTTATTCCTTTTAATTGTATATTTTATAAATATTCTTGATTGATCTTTGTGTTAATTCTTTTCTGCTTATTTTATTATATTTTTTTTTTTCATTCTTCTTCGTCTTGTTTTATTTTTGTACTTTTAGTTGTGTTTTGTTGTTGTTGTTGTTTTTTTTTTGTTTTTGCATTAAACTTGATAAATGTCCTCTTGTCATTCAAAATAAAAACTTCAATCGTAATGAAAAGACGCTGACTACAAACAAGACAAAACAAAATTGAATTTTTATTAAATTTTATTATTGTTTTTTTTTTTTGTTCTTTTCTCTCGCTCTCTCTCTCTGTCTCTCACTTTCTCTCTCTGTCTCTCTCTGTTTCTAAACGTTTCGCTTTTAGCGTTTTAACATTTATGTAAGATTTATAACGTTAAATTAAAAAAAAAATCCAATTATCTTCAATTGTAATTGTTTTTAATTTTTTGTTTTTCTTCAGAATTGCATTTTTTTTATTTTATTTTTATTTTATTGTTACTTTATTGTTGTTGTATTCTCTTTATAGTGAATTCACTTAAAATGAATGATTATTTTATTGTTGTTATTAATTGCAGTTAATTCATTTGAAACGTGGTCAATGAGTCCTTGCTTAAAATTATGACAAATTATAGCTAAGACACCTTTTATAAAAATTTATTATTTTTATTTCGTGGTTTTCACTCTTTCCTCTATCACCTCTCTCTCTCTCTCTGTGTGCCTTTTTGTGTTTACATTTTTACTTTTGTGGTTTTTTTCTCTTTTTTTGTTTGATTAAAATTGTGAAAGAGTTTAGATTTAATAAGATAGAGAGGGTTGAGGAGAAGATGAAAAATGAAGGAGAGAAGAAAAATTATAAAATTTATTATTATTGCATTAGTTAAATGGGAGAATAACAACAAACAAACTAAAAAAAAGAAGAGAATTTAAAAGGCAAAAAACAAAAACAAAAACAAAATTATTTGTCGCACCCTTTCGTCCGTGACTTATCTGTCAAGTCATATCTGGTTCAGAAACTCACACCGTTTTTCATCTACTTTATTTTCTTCTTCTTCTTCTTCTTTAAAGTCATTTAATATTTGTGTCACGATTTTATATTTTTTTTTTCTTGTTTTTTTTTTTTTTAAATTTTTGTTTTTTTTTTAAATTTTTGTTTTTGTTTTTTAAATTTTTGTTTTTGTTTTTTTTTTTCTTCTCAAATTCAACTTTTCACCTTTTACTATTTTACACTTCTTTTTATCTTTTACCTCTGATGGATATTTGCTAGTGTGTGTGTGTGTGTGCCGGTAGTGTGACATTTTTTTCTTCTTCTTTTAATCTTTTTTTTTTTGGAAGAAAAATAAGTCATTGACATTTTTTCAGTAAAATTTATTTGGCAATTTTAAAAACAACAAGAACAACAACAACAACAAAAAACGCTTCTTTTTATTTTGTTTTGTTAGAAGAAGAGAAAAGTTGGAAGAAAAAAAAATAATCAAAGAAATAAAAAAAAAAAGAAAAAAGTAGAGCCTTGTATTTGGGTGTTGGTGTTGGTTTTGTTGTATATTTATGTCTCGTCTAAAACAGACATTAGACGTTAGACAATTTAACTTTTTAATAAATCTACAATTTTGTTTCGGTTCTGTTGTTGTTGTTGTTTTTTTTTTTGGTTTTTTGGTTTTTGTTAGTTAACCCACTCATGACACAATCATACAATTTTCTGTAGTGGTGGTATTGTGATATTGTTGTTATTATTTATATTTCTTAAATATATTCTTGTATTTATTTATTTCTAAAGATGATTGTGAATTTGTCTTAAACTTTTTTTTTTCTGTTTTTCTTTTTTTCTTGTTTTTGTGACTTTGCAATTTTTTTTTTCATCTACATTCGTTTGCTGCAATTGTATTTGTGTCTATTTATATGTATAAATGTGTTTATAGTTGTGTATGAACGTTTGTATAAAATTAAAATATTCAATTTATTTCAATGTGACATTTTTGAATGTGCCTTGGAATATGTCTTAATCTAAATGTATAGAAAAAAAGATTTGAGATACAAACTGAATATGTACGTTTTGTGTTTTGCATCACACACACATACAGACACACAAAATAAATAAGAAATAAAAAAACATGAATAAAATTCAAGAGGAAGAAGAAGATGATGAAGAAGTAAGATGAGGAGAATATAAAACAAAACAATTACAAACAAATAAATGAACAAATGAACAAAAAACCGCAGACTTGATCGCGGTTTGTAAAAGAATCCGCTATTGGTAAACTCATATGTAATTTTTTTCTGTTCTTCTTTTATCCTCAAAGTTTATTCTGTTTGTTTGTTTATTTTTTTTAAAATTTTTGTATTTTTTCTTCTTCTTCTTTCTTTGTTTCGTTATTGTTGTTGTTGTTGTTGTTTTTTCTTCTTTTTCTAATGTTTTGATTGAAGTGAACTTCATTTAACCTTTAAGTGAAATAAAAAAAGAAAATAGAAAATTAAACAAAAAAAAAAAAGGAGAAGAATAAGAAAAAGAAGAAGCAAACAAAAAAAAACTGAACAGCAAAAGAAATACAACAACAACAACAATATTTGACATCTGGGAAGAAGTGAAGATGATGATACTCCATCCTACTCCTCTAAGTTAAAGGAAAATTCTCATCTTGACGATTACATTTTAAGGATGTTGTGTAAAAAACAAACAAACACATGAAATTATGTCCCAAACAAAAATTACACTCTTACTCTACTCACTCACTACACTTAATAAAATTGTTTTTGCTGTTTTTCGATCTTTCAAATTTCCCATTGATAAAAAAAAATATGTACATAATTTTTCCAATTAAAATTAAAAAAAAAATAAACCAAAATTAACGATAAAAAAAAAAATTAATGTTCGTTGTTGTGTCAATTTTTTTTAATTATTTTCATTGGACAATTATAACGTTGTGGTCGTTGTTTTTATTTTTATGTTTTGTTGATAAAACCATAAATTGTATTTTTGTGTGTTATTTTTTTTTTTTTTTTATTTCAAGATTATCGATTTTTTTTTTTTTTTGTATCTTTACCTTAAATATTTTTTATTTAATTAGTTTAACGTCCACCACTTTTTCACACCAGATCAATCGATTCAAACATTATGCCACTCAAAATTTAAATACAACAAAAAATAACTAAAAATAATAAAAATAAAAGCTCCGGTATTTTATTCCTTTTGATAATTAATTATTAAATGTAAAAGTATTTGTTGTGACGTATGTTGAACGATTTCATTTAGACAGAAATAATAACAACAACAATAGCAAAAAAAAAAAAACATGTAGAATCAATAATTTCGAATGCAGGTCATAAAATTTCAACAACAACTAAAATCTAAATTAAAAAAAAAAAAAAAAGACGAACAATAAAAATTGGGTTTTACTGCATTCAGCAAATATTATAATTGTATGTTAGTAGACTAAATAATTGTGTTTTGTATACCTCTATTGTTGTTATTTTTATTGTTGTTGTATGTTTTTGTTGTTATAGGTTTATATGTATAGTTGACTAATCTAAATTATTTTGTTGTGTATGTGTGTGTGTGTGTGTGAATGTGTCTGTGTAGTTGTTGTATTTAAACTGCAACTCTTATGTAAATCAAATATAATACACTACTAAATTAGAGGCATCGTACTACATATAGAATAATTTGCTTTTGACCTAATTTGCTAAATAAAAAAATTTTTTTTTTGTCAACTTCCAATATTATTAAACAATATAATATTTACGACAATAACAACTACAACAACAACAACAACACTAATAATAATAAGAATGTATGCTTATAGAAAATGTACAAGCACAACACACAGAAACACACACACACACGCACATGCATTAATGCATAAATACACTATTGTAGTTACTATAATGGTACTTAGAATAAATACAACATGTACCTACATTCATAGATAATTCTGTATTTTGTATTATTCAATAGCGCATATCCGTTCAAGAATAAAAAAAAACCAAAACAAAACAAAGACAAAGACACAAAAATAAATCTGTCTATTGTCTATAGTCAACTAAAGTTAACTATAGCCAACTAAAGTTATATAACAATGAATAGATATTTCTACGTAGATTAAAATGTTCTAATAGCAGTTTGTATTCACAAATTATTTTTATGCAGTCTCTCCCACTCCTGGATAAAGAAAGAAAAGAGAAAAATGCATTGAATGAACCAAAATGTACAAAGAGTGAAATGAACTTTATTTATCAGTCAATATCTTTGCATTTTGTTGTGATTATGAATACAAATTTATATTTTTCTCTCTCTCTCTTCTTCCATGTCTCTCTCTCTCTCTCTCGTAGGTCATCCTATTTAGATATCTATTTCTCATTATGAATGCATTAAAACTCATTTGTTTCTGTTTTTTTGTCTCTTTCTCTCGTTTTTTTTTTGCCAATGCCTTTGCACTTTTTATTTATTAAATAAAAAAGAAGAAGAAACAACAACAAAAAAGAGTTTATAAAGGCCAAATTTAAATAATTTTTTGTCGTTGTTTTTATAGAAAAAGAGAAATAAAAAACAATAAAAGTAGAGATATTCATTTGTGTGGTTTTTTTTTGTCTGTGTGCGTTTTTTTTCTGAATAGAAATAATTCATTTTTACTAGGTCTACCTACTCACATCACTGCATTTTTATTACATTTTTGTTTATTGTATGCGTTAATTTTGTCTAGGTTTAAATTTTCTTTTTATGTTGTATTTTTTTGTTACCTTCGTTATTCTAGTTTTGTAGTTTTTTTTTCTTCTTGTTCTTCTTCTTCTTTTTCTATTATTATTGTTTTGTCGAGGTGGAATTAGCCTAGTAAAATCGGATGCACACAAAAAAAAAAAACAGAATAAAGCCACAAAAGCATTCGTGTGTCACCATTTACCCAACTTGTGTAATTAGTTTTTGTTTTTTTTTTATCTTTTGTCGCATTATTTTTCATTTGTTTTTTTTTCTTTTATTTAAAACCAGAAAAGAAAATGAAGCAAATATGGACCGAAAATAATTGTGAAAATTTCATTTTGACCCAAAAATCATCGTGTTAAACCATCAAAAGAAAACGTTATAAAAATAAAAAGGAAAAGAAAGTCAATTTTGGTTCACAAACACCAATATGGTGAATCACAGACTAATGTACCAGAAAATTATTTTGGTCTATTCACCCCTTCAATTAATGTTTAATTTTAAAAATGCCTACACATTTTTCTGCAAACAAAGAGAATGTCTATTTGATCTATTCTTTATTCTCTATTGTGATAAGAACCCACACATACATATATAATAATTTCAAACTGCACCAACAAACAAAACAAAACAAGACAAAAAATATGTTCTGACCTGTAAAAAGAATATCTTGACAACTTTGAATAGAAACAGAAAATAATTTCAACCCCCTCTCCAACCACTCTCTTTTATTATTGTTGTTTAGAATAACTGTCATATAATGTGAGTGTTTAAGGGGTGATGATAAAAAGGTGGGTTTTTGAATAATAAAATGATTGGGCTGTTTTTATACAGAAAAAAAAAATGAAAAACAGAAAAACAGAAATTGATCTGGCTTACAGCCTACACCATTTTTTCCTTCATTACAAAAAAAAATATATATTCAACATTTTATGCAATACATATTGTTCTTGTGTGTTGTTTCCCTTCTTTTGTTTTATATTTTATTGATTTTTTAATATTTTATATGAGCAAAAAATATTATGTAATTTGGATGATGATGATGATGGTGATGATGATGATGATGATGTGATGTGATGAGTATTGATATTGATTAAATTATATTCTAATAATTTCATTTTAAACTTGGTCTATGGATTGTTTGTATTTTTTTATTTCATAGAATTTTATAAAACTCATTATATGTTTACATGTGTGTGCGTGTGTATGTGTATAGATGTGGGTGTGTAAATTTGTATTTGTGTATTTGTTTGTTTATAATAATATAATGTGACGTCTGAATGTCTGCTATCAAGTCTTTTATTCCGCTATGTTTACGTTACTGTCACGTAAATATATTCTGTTTTTGTATAGATTGGATAATCATCATAATGATGATGATGATGATGATGAGAATGACTATTTTTTTTTTTTGTTCTGTATTATTTTTTTATTTTATTTATTTTGATGAGTTTAAATGACGGGTTTGAAGTATTAGAATAGAGAATTGTTATAAATATATAAAGAAGATGGGAATACTGGGGAGGAGTAGAAGGAGGATTGGTTGCAGTAGAGAGAGAGAGAGGGAGTGAGAATGAAATTATAATGTTTTTTGTTTATATTGAAAATAAAAATATATGGTATGAGAATGATCTGTCGTCATCGTCAGACATCGCTTTGGATTGATGTTTTTTTTCCTCTATACTTTTTTTATTATTATTGTTGTTGTTGTTGTTTTTGTCTAGTCTATAGAAGATGCGATCGTCTATTGTTTTCTTTTTATTTATTTTGTAACAAAAATGTTTGTAAGATTCAAAATTGAAAAGACAACAAAAAAAATACAACAACAACATATAGTAACAAAATATTAGAAAACTATTTTCATTTTATGTTTAATTAGGATTGATGAAAATACAAAAAAGAAAAAGAAGAAAAAGAAGAAGAAGAAGATGATGATTGTAAAAGAATAAATATTGAAGGAAAATCGTAAGGCGGTAAAATATCAAAAGAACAGATTACGTCATTATGCGGTCATAAAAATTATGTTTATTTTATTAAGAGTTTTTATTTACACCAGATTATAATGCATCGTGGATTTTTGTTACAAACGCTTTTATTTCTTCTCTTAAAAAATGAAACAAAACATCAAAAAAATAAAAGGGTTAAACCAGAAACAATAAAAACAAAAACAACAACAACAACTACTAAAAAATTTGTTTAGAAAAATATATAAATTAAAAATGAAGAAAAACAAAATAAATGAATTCATATTTTTAAGGCTTTTGTCTTTGTATTTTTTTCTTATGGAGAAAAAAAGAAATTAAAAAGAAGTTAAACTTTTGTTTTCTTCTTCCTTCTTCCTATTTCTTTTTTTTTCCTTTTCATTTTACGTAATGAAATTATATCATCGAATATCCAGCAGTGATGAAGTGACATCACACATAAAATCAAATAACCAATTGAAAAATATTCTAAGAAAAATAAAGATCATTATTGTTGTTGAGAAGGAATTAAAAGAAAAAGAACAAAAAAAAACACACACACACACAAATATTGAAATCTATTAAATATTTGATGATTGATGTATGTATGATGTGTTTTGTTCTGTTGTGTTGTGTTGTTTTTTTTCTTTCTATTTGCTATTTTTTTTTTTTTTGCTAGTATAACTGATCGTCATCATCATCATCATTGTAATCATCAATAAAACCCACTAACCAAGTGACCTTGTCCTTGGTCTTATAATCTCATATAGTCTCATTTATCAATTGTTCTCGTAGACATACACATACACCACACATGCACGCACACACACACACACACATATATATATACGATACTAACATACAATAATTTATTATAATATGACGGGAAATTCCAGATAAGCACAGTATGCGATTTATTATAGATAATTATTATTTTATTCCAAATTTCCAAATTAAAAAAAAATGGTTGCAAATTTATATTTATAAAATCTTTTTTTATATTAAGTGTGTGTGCGATTGCGTGTGTGTGTGTAGTTGTATTCGTATATAGTTGTATTAGTTGTCAGATTATGCATTATTATTTATATCGATTCTTGTCATTAGGTTAATTTTGTTTCAATAGAATCATGATAAAGCTAATTTACAATCTTTTTATTTTAACTCTTTCTCTCTCTCTCTCTCTCTCTCTCTCTCTCTCTCTCTCTCTCTCTCTCTCTCTCTCTCTCTCTCTTTCTTTCTCTCTCTCTCTCTGTCTATATCTCACTCTGATTGCCTTATATTTACCTGTCTGAATTTTTAAGTCGGAAAAAAACAATTAATGATTACGTTACGCCATTAAATTGTGTATTGAAAATATTTAACTGAAATTCTGATAACAAATCGATCGATCATTCCCAATAAAATCAAGGACGAATCAATTTTTTTTTTCTTTTTAATAAAAATCATCGTTTTTCTTCAGTTTATTTTTTTTTTTCATTTTTTCATTCATCGTCTACGTCAAAAAGTTCCAGTTTTGATTTTAATTCCTGTTTGAAAATGTTTGTCTTTTTTATTTGACTTTTGTTTGCAATTTTTTGTCAGCTTCATTTTTTTGACTTTCATATTTCGTTTTTTTTTTCTTTTTGTTATTAACAAATTTTCACCCGAATGAATATTTTATTTCTTTAAAATTTAATGAAATTGAATTTATTGGACTAGATTTGATTATATTTTTTTTCTTTAATTTTTTGATAAAATAAATTTCAAGAAAATAAAAAGATGCCAATACAAGAGAGACAAAAGGAAATGAAACAAATTTATTATAGGAAAGAAGTTGTCTAAAATGAAAAGATAAGCGATTTGAAAATAAAAACTATTTTTTATTTATGCATTTTGAATTGTACAAAAAAAACAACAAATATATGGAAACGACAAAAAAACGGAGATAAAGTTTTTTATTGGCATAGAAACAAGAAAAAGAAAAAAAAAAAAGAAACTAACAAAACAAAAAAAAATCACCTTTTTTTTGTATCTTTATTTTATTATTAATTAATTATTAACACAAACAAAATTTATATAAAAATGTTTTCCTGTGCATTTTTTTATTTTGTTTCAGTGTTGCTGTTTTTTTCCTGTTCATTTCTATTTCACTTTATACATTATACAAAATGTGCGCATCTGCCATTGAAAGAAGTTTTAAGATGAATAACAGTCAAATTGTGTACACGTACTTTTTAATATTGACTCCCATTAATTCTAACAATTTCTAGACGTTTGTCCCATTACCTAATATTATTTTCTATTTATAATTTAATAACAAATACATCTATGTTTCCTGTTTTACTGATGACACTTGGTCAATTGGTCATCACACCTTACCTCACCTCATCTGTCACTCAATTCTTTTAACAACAAACTAAACAAAAAATTATTGTTTTTGTTTTTTTTTTCTTTGATTTTTGACATTAACGCAATTTATTCACATTAAAAAAAATTGTTTATATATATGTGAGTACGTATATATTTATGTGTATGTGTTTGTGTGTGTTTTTGTGCGTGGTTATATTTAGAAGAGAAGAAAGAAAAAAAAAAACAAAACAAGAGAATACCATCAGGTGTACTTAACCGTGTATAATAATAAACAGTTTTAAAAATCTCGTCATAAAAATATATAATAATAAATTGTAGAGTAAATCATCTATAATTATCATGAATTTACTCTCTGTCACTTATCCTCTATTCTATTCTATTTCTCTTCCTCTGTTTAGAAAAAATAAAATCATATAATTTACAGATACACAAACACACACACACACATATCACATGCATAAATAATTAAAGAGAATTAAAATCAGTCTTCTTTTGAACAGAGAAACAACATGTCTGACTGAATTTTAACATTTTTTATTTACCTTCGTTTATATGATTTATTTAATATATGCAAATTTTGTTATTATTATACCTATCTCTCTCTCTCTCTCTCTTTCTGTATATTTTTCTTATATGAGTAAAAATTATCTTAATCTTCACGCGTTTCCGTTTTTTTTTTTGTTATTTTCGTTAGCATTTATTTTTTCATACGCTTTTATTTTTCGTTCATAATTTTGTACAATAATCTTGTCTTTTTCGTTTTTTTTTATTTTATTACGACGTGTGGAAATTACAATATTTTTCTAATTATATTTTATTATGCACTTTTTTACACACATACACACACACTACAAATGTAGCCATTAAAGTTAAAAAGGAAAGAAGAATCACGTATGGTCATAGACGATAACACGTTATCGCTTCTTTATTTTTAAATTACACAACAGTGTGTTCACCAGTAATCATCCATTTTAATTACATTTCATTTGCCTTCTCTTTTTCTCTCTCTCTGTTTCTGACTCTTTCTTTCATTTACACATTATTATTATTATATTTTTCTTTTAGTTTCTTGCTTTTAATTTTTTCTTTCCTTTTATCTCATTTTCTGCCTCTTTCTCTTCATTCATTGTTTTTTCTTCTCTTTGTTTTTTTTTTGTTTTAAAATTTTTCTTTTTTTTTGTTTTAAAATTTTTCTTTTTTTTTTTTGTTGTTGTTGTTTCTTTTACAAAAACCTACAACGAAAATTTTTATCGGCTTCAATTCCCAATTCTGCAACAAAAAAAAAAAAGAATATAAAATTTGATGAACTTCATTTTCTATGGAAAATGTCAAGAGGAAAAACAAAAAAAAAATCAAAATGAAACAAAAATATGGAAAATAGGAAAAATGTAAGAGTGAGAAGCTTTTGTTTAATGTTTCTTGTTTTTTTTTTTTTACAAAGAAAAAACAAAAAAAAACTTTTTTTTGTATAAAAAAATGGGAAAATGGTTTTTGCTGTAATAATGAAAAACAATAGAAAATGAAAGACATTTACTTTCCATGTTGCAATAATAATAATAATGACGACGACACATTAGGGGATATTTCTAGTTGCTCTGTAATATTCTTGGTGTTCATTTAAGGGATGTGCGTGAAAGAAGGGGGGGGGGGGGTGAATATTATGTGTGTGTGTATGTAGGTATCTATTTTAAGTTTAAAATCAAGGAAAAGTTAGAAGAGATATAGGAAAAAATGTATAATAGTATTTTGGTGGTAAGTGGGGGGATAAAGTAAAAGTAAAAATTTTAGAATGAAGTAATTCAGGTGGAATGAATGTGAAGATTGAAGATGGATAAATGTGGAGAAAACATAAAAACTTGGAGGAGGGTTTTTTTGTTTTTCTTTTTCTTTTTGTTTTTGTTCTTTTGTTTTAGAATAAATGAATTTTGAGTTACATAATAAATGGAGAATAATGAGGAAGAAAAAGAAGAAGAAGAAGTAGAAGAAAGTATAAAAATGTTTTAAGCTTTTTAATAATAACGATGCATGAGATGCAATGTAAATAAAAAGTTATTAACTTTTATTTTATCAGTAACATTTCAAAGATAAACCAAATAAAATCAACATCCAACAATGATATCTAAGTGAGGGGTGGGATGGGTGAGAACCATGATATCTAAGTGAGGGGTGGAATGGGAAAGGTGTAGCCACTAGAAAATGTATCAACTTTTATTGTCATCAGATTTCATACAAATTATAAATAAAATATAAAGATCACATTAAAAAATTGATAGTTAAAGTTGGATCACCTAAAATTCATTCACCCTTTAATTAATTTCTTCAACATTCTTTATAATTTTCAATCATAACACAGAAAATATATTTGATTTTCTTTTCAATAATAACAAAAAAAAAATTTTAATGTGACACAATTTTTAATCTAAAAATAAATATTGTTTGATAAAAATTTTTATTCTCAATTCATTTTTGTTTTTTGATTTTTGTTGTAATCTAATTGGATTTGTATTACAATAAAAGTGATTGTGTCTGTCTTTGTTTTATTTGCTTTAGAAACCACAAAAAAAATGTGTTTGTCTCTTTCTTGTCTAAAACTAAAATTGAAACATAGAAAAAAAAATGAAATTTTCTGAGTTTATTTATTTTTTTTTTCGATTTTGTTTGTAGATTTTAATTTTTATTTATTATCCAATTTAATGACATCTTCTTCTTCTTCTTCCTCTTTGTCTTTCTACTTTCTTCTTCTCGTTCACGTTGTTTTAAATCTAAAGTTTTTTTTTTTCGTTTGTTTGGTTCTTCAACGTAACTTTTTTAATAACTTTTAATAAAGAAATGAAATTGAAAAAATAAAAATAATAATTAGAACATTTCAACAATAATTCATAAAAAGAAAGAAAAAAAAAAGGAACAAATTCAAGAAGATAATCGTGACACTTTTATTGGCTTTGTTTCTACTCTCAATGTGTGCATGTGTGTATATGTGTTAGTGTGTGTAATTTTGTATGAATGTTTTTATAATGTTAATATAAAACCACCAACTCAATTAGGGGATTATGTCTGTTCAACTTGGTTGCTTTCTAAAATGGTTAATTTTTTGTCGTTTTACCGAAAAAAAAAACAACAACAGCAACAACATCGAAAAATACAAAATAAAAATTTGCGTGGAAATTCCCAGAGAGCTTAAAAACAATTTGACGGTCATTGATCTCATTTCTTCTTGTTTATTCTTTTGTTGTTGTTGTTGTTGTTTTTGTTTATAAAGAAATTATGTCGTTTATTTTACAATTCTCTCTAACTCTCTCTCTCTCTCTCTCTTACTATTTTTTTTTTATAAACAAAAGAGAAAATTACAAATTATAAATAGGAAAGAAGAGAAAAAATAATAATTAGATGATAAAAAAAAGGCAACCAAAAAAATAGCAGCAGCAGCAGCAACCAAAAAAAAAATCATAACGAAAGAAAAAAAAAAAAACAAGAACAAAAAATTAGTTTGCCTTCCTTCAACGTTTAATTTAAATTATATTTTTTTTTTTTCTTTACGAAAGTTTTAGTTCAAAGCAATTTAGATTTTTGTCTTCGTTTAAAGCAATTTAATTTGCCTTAATAAAAAAAAAAAGAATTTAATTTCATTTTTTTTTTTCTTTTTTTGTAAGTTGATTGGTTCGTTGGGGGTTTTTTTTGTTTTCATTGCATTTCTTGTGGTAGCCAATTTTTTTTTTCTCTTGAAGTGACCGTTATTAATTTATTTTCAATCAAAAATATTTGTCCAATGAAAAAATAGACAGACGTAGGCAGAATGTAAGGAATCCAATTTAACTTTTTTATTATTTAACAAAATTTTTATAATTATTTATTTTCAATAATTTAATTCGACGTGAAATTTTTATTTCCAACTTGAAGTTTTTTTCTTTTTTTTTACCAATTTTTTTTTCTCTTCGAGAAATCAAAAAAAAATATTGGAAACTTTTTCTCTCCAAATAAGAATCAAACATGAATCAAAAAAAGAAGTCTCCTTTATTGGATGTTGACTTTTTTCCTTTACTAACAATTTAATCTTTGTTCTGTTTTTATCCCTTTTTTATTTGTTCTTCTTCCTTTACCTTTTATGGGAATTAATTTCTTTATTTCCAAAAAAAAAAAGAAGAACATCAACAACAACAACAAACGAGAAAAGTTAAAAATTGGAAAGTTTTTTTTTTGTCAGTGAAATAAAAAAAAACCAACAACCAACAAAACATAAACGAACCAACCTGTCATCCCTTGATATCTTTTTCGTATAATATTTTTTTTCTGTATAAAATAAACATGAAAAATTCGTTCTATAAAAGAAAAGAAAAAAATAAAACAGTAAAGTTTTCTCAACCATCCCTCCATCTTATCCTTCTGGCTTCATTTATTTAGAGAGAGAATTCTGTTTAGGATAAAGAGAGTACAGAATGATAAAATAATGTTTCTTCTTCTTGATTTTTATATTCATAAGATAACAACAAAAATGGAATATATATAAAATAAGGATGTGTGTATCAAAATATTCACGAATCATATATGACAGTAAAATTGTTCTCTTCCACCCAACTTCTGACACACTACACGCATATTTTTATTTTATTGAATGAAGTGAGGTGAACGACCGATCAGTGACGTTGCTAAAAAAAATAATAATAATAATTTCTAAACATGATTTAAGTGCCGGTTATGATGGGAATGGGGGGTGGGGATGTTTTTCTTTTTGACGCCCTTACGTATGATGCCACTGACACTCTTGAAAGTGATTAAGAAAAATGAAAGTGGAACTTTTTCCTTTGTAATTTTTTTTTGTTAAGGGTAAATATTCCAATGAACGTTTCAATTAAAATTTAAAGTGAAATTATGGAAGTATAGAAGGGAAAATCTTGGAAGAGTTTTTTTTGTCTCTTTCTCTCTCTGTATTAATTTTAATTAAAACAATTTTAATTGCATTCATTTTACGTCAATCTATTTCTCTCTGAAAACTCTAGTAGAGAGTTTCTACATGAGTTTATATGCATGGGTAAGTGTATGTATGTGTGTCTGTGTATAAATTAATGCGAAAAATTCAAATTATTCAGAAACAACAGAATTGTAAGTGATATCTCTTTTGACACACACAAACACACACACACACACGCAAAAACACACACACACAGACACACAAACACACCCAACATTTTATATTTCTTACATAAGTTTTCTAACTTTAATCATAGTTGTTGTTCTTGTTATTATTTTCACTCTAATTTTTTTTATAGTTGTTGTTGTTGTTGTTGTTGTTTTCTTTTGAATTGAAATTCTAATTAGATTAATTATGAAATAATGATAACTTTATGATTGGATTTTTTTTTTAAATTTATTATTGAGACGAGAATTTTTCTATAAAAATAGAAAAATAATTAAAAAAAAGAAAATGTACAATTTTATACTTTTCTTCTTCTTCTTCTTTATTTTCTTTTTTTTTTCTTTGTTTTTCTTCTTTCGTTGTCACCTTTGAATAATTTTCTTTTTTTTTTTGATGGTTTGTTGTTGTTATCTTAAAATGTAAATTGATTAAAATTTAAAATTAAAGTACATCAATTTGTGGTTTTATAAAGGCTGTGTTGGATTTGTAATTGAAGTAGTGCAAATGGTACTGGTGTAGTGTTTTTTTTTTTGTTTTTTTTTTGAATCTTTAAGAAATAAATATTTCACATTCTTTGAGTTTGTGTGGAAATTTTGTTAAACAAAAAAAAAATGAACGTTTGTTATTTATGAGTTTGATGTTCACGTTCACATTCACATGTGATAATCGTATATTTTAATAGTAGGTGTAATCGGGTTGGTGTAATTATGTGTGTATCATATTTAAGGTCAAAATTACACCAACACAATTCATTTAATTCAAGTTAAAAGTTCAAAAGACTTGCGGTTTTTATTTTTGATTTCTTTAAGAAATAAATGACAAAATTTATTAAATATTTTTACTAAAAATCAATTTAAATTGAATTCTTATATTTTGTCATCTCACAATTGAAATTCAATGAAAAGTTTAAATGACGAAAAAATTTTATTAGAAAATTTATATTGAACTTTTTAGGTTCACAAACAGGTTGCGCTTAGTAACTAAAACTCATTTTTATTAATTTTCTTTTCATCAAGAAAATAAAGAATTCATGTTGGTACCATGTGATTTTCCATTTAGATTCTAGGAACTTATTATCCACTTCACCTGTCTTATCAACAATCATTTGTGAAAATGTTTTAAATATATTTGAACTCGGAAAACAATAAGGGTTTATGACCTCCAAAAAATCCCTTGTTGACAAAAGAAAAAACGAAAGAAAAGAATAATCACTTAAATTTAGATTCGAATAATAAATTCTATTTCGTCCATGAACCTTAAAAACAGCTGATACGATATCCCTTGACATGCAATAATGAGATAATTTTATACGATTTTTTGTTTTGTTTTTTTTTTTTTTTTTTGCAAAAGATCCTTAATTTGTTCTCTTTCTTCGGTATGCGTGAGTTGATTTCATTGGATACTTTGGATACAGGAAAATGTCTCCAAATCTAAATAATTAATTATTTATTTATTAAAAAAAAAAAAATATTTATTTCTCTAGTCTACTATTTTTGTCTCCTTTAAAGGGATATCACTTTTCTCTTCTCTCTTTCTCTCTCTCTCTTTTTCTCTCTCTCTCTCTCTCTCTCTCTCTCTCCCGTTTTAACTGTCTCTTTTTTAACATTGTACTCCGGATATTTTGTACTGGAAAATGATGAGAGGAAAAAAGAAGTCATCGCCCTTTTTGTACATAAAGAAAGAATTTTTTTTTTTATTTGCCTTCTTCTTTTTCTTTTTCTACACTAACACTAATACACTTTACACTTTACTTTTTTTCTCTCTTTCTTTTTTTTTTTGTTTTTTTTTTTTGGAAGTAAAATTTTGTAGTTGTATTTGTAATGACTGGGTTTATGTGTTAAAACAACAATAACAACAATAACAACAAAATGTAAAGTGTAGAAAAGAGCAAGGTCGTATTTTATACAATAATATATCAGGGCAGGGTACAAGAGTCATTGACTTCCTTTTTACTTTATTTTTCATCTGAAATTCAACACAAAACTTTTTCTTTCTCTCTCTCTTTTTTTCTCTCCCTTTCTTTCTCTTTTTCACTCTTTTTTGTTTTGTTTATTTTCTTTTTTTTTGAATTTTTTGTTGTTGTTCTTTTTTTGGTTTATTATTATTTTACTGTTCTCTGTCTCTCTCTCTCTCTCTTGCTCTATCTCTTTGATTTAATTGTTGTTGTTCTTTTATACTTTGTTTTATTTATTTTTTTTTTTAATTAATTTACTGCTTTTTTTTTGTCTGTATAAAGACAAAGATTTCTAAATGAATTTTAACGATGTGTCTTAAGAATAATCTCTTCAAAAAATAAAGAATATAAGAAATATTCCTTCTTCTTCATTCTTCCTTATTCACCTTCAACTTCTTCTTCTGCAATATTCATTTTTTTTTGTTAGTTCTTTAATTTATTACGGCTGCTTTTTTTTTATTCTTTAATTTTTCTTTCTTTGTGTTTCTTGTGTTTTTTTTTCTCTTTGATTGATTTGATTTTAACTTTCAAAAAATACGTAAAGAAATACAAGAAACAACAACAAAAACAACAACACTGAAGAATGCATTTTTTTTTTCTTCTTCTTAATATTTTGTAGAAACCATTTTAAATTAACCTTTTTATGTTTGGTTGTTATGTATACGTTTAATTTCAGTCATTCGTTCATTTAATTTTTATTTTGTAACAACAATCAACAACAACAACAAAAGAAATGCATATCCACACATCAAACATACACACAACACAACAATATAAAATAAATAAAGTGTGTCTTGTGTCCAATCAACCATAAACAATTATTATAAAATCTTTTCTTTTTTTTTTTTTGTTTCTTTTGCACAATTGTGTAATTTTTTTTTCTTCTTAACATCACCCATACCCCACATTTTTAAATATACAGCGCAATGAAAATAAAGTCATATTAAAAATAGAGCTGGTCTTGTGGTTATAATTTATTCTTGCATTTTTAACGGAGGTTAAATTTTTGCATTTTTTTTTTTTTGCTTTTTTTTTTATTTGATCCAACAACAACAATAAATTAATGAAACTGAAACAGAGAAATAACAACAACAAGATTATAAAGACAATAAAAACAGTACAGAGAAGTGAATCAAAAAAGACAAATGTTTATAAAGAGGTCAATTGGAACCAAAAAAAATCAACACTTTTACTCCATTTTGTTTTTGTTGTTATTGTTGTTGTTGTTGTTGTTGTTATTTTTCATTGGTGCCTAATTACAAAAAAAAGAAACGTTTAATTTCTCGTTCATTAAACAGAGCCCGCCATATAAAAAAAAAAACCAATGTTTTTGTTGTGTCTGTGTGTGTGTGTTGGTTTCTTTTTTTACTTTGCCCTTCTCGCCACCCCCTCATCATAACAGTTTGAAAAATATTTAATTAATTAAAAGTGTGAAGGTTACAATTTTACAATTGAGACAGACCGAAACGAGAGAAAAAAAAAACACAAAGATTGTCAACCAAATTTCCTTCAACAAAAAGAAAAAAAAAAAAAATACAAACGCAAACAAAAAAAAATTATTACAAAATGTAATTGTTGTAATAATCGCAGTCGGCCAGTTGCTTTCATTCATTCATTTCAATAATTAATTAACAAAAAAATATATTTGTACTTTTGGATCGTACAAAAGTGCGCAACAATTAAATTGTTTCTAGTCCTAATCTAAACAACAACTACAACAACAGACACAACACTACACACAAGTTATTAGATGCAACGAAATTTTATTTTCTATTTCATGACCCAACTCATTAAAGGTACTCTGTTAGAAATAGTTGAGAGAATCAGAGTGAACGTAGGTGTGCAGTACAATAATTAATTTACTCAGCGTTAATTAAATTGAAAAATCAAAATAAAAAAATTGTTTTGATTTGATTTCTTGTCGATTTTTTTCTTGAAACAAAAAAAAAAAAAATAATCAAATTTTTCGTTTCAAATTAAATTCTAAATTTTTATTGAACAAAAATTTACAAAACTGCGTAAAGAATTCCGTCACCAATGGGAACAAGAAATAATTGATCATCTGTTATTAATAATAAGAAATTATTGGATGTATGGGGGCGAAATGTGAAAAAAAATTACAAAAATATTTTTTAATAAATTTTTTTATTGCGGAGGATTTTCATTTTTTTCATTTTTCTTTCTAAACAAAAAAAAATTCTTTAATTAATTTTATTGCATTTTAAATGCAACTTTTCTTGTTCTTGTTGTTGTTTGTTTGTTTATTATTTCCTTTTTCTCTTTTTACATTAATTCATTCATTCATTTATTTATTCTTTATTTAATTTAAATTATTCAATTTCACAATTGTTTTAACCTTGTCCATAAGTGGAAGGCAATAATGTAATTAATTACAACAATATTGTTTGTATAGGTAAATTATCTGTTGGAAATTGTAAAAGTTTGATTCAAATCAAAGAGCAAGAGAGAGAGAGAGAGACGTGAACAGATTATTGGGAAACTGACATTTTCTGTACTTCATTTAATCAAGAAAAAGATTATTCTGATTTTGTCTTCTTCTCTCAATGAAAATATTTCTGATTTTTTTTTGTTGTTGTTGAGAAAAATCAGAATTTTTCCAACCTCCCCGTCCACCCACTCTTGTCAAACACATTAAACTGAAGGATATCGAGGGGAAAAAGTATAAATGAATAAAAAGTTGGAGGAGTGAAAATTTTTTATTTGGAAAGGTTAACTTCGTGATTGATTTTTTTATTTCACCGTCTCTTTTTCGTCTTTTGCCGTCTAGGCAAAATAAAAATTATGTTTTCGGTTCAAATTGAAAATGTCAATTTAAAATTTGAAGGGGGACAACAAAAAAAAAAAAAAAGAAGCATTTTTTATTCGTTGTAATTTAATGTCATAAATAATATGGTTGGGTTCACTTGATAAAATATTCGTTTTACTTTAATTTAGTTTCAATTCAAATTCCCAAGGTCAAAGTGTCAACATATTTTCTTTGTTTTTTTATTAATTTCTTATTCTTTCTAATTCTTTTACTTGACTCGGAAATGCTCAACAAAAAAAAAATCTATTTATTAAATTAAGATTTCCCGCATCTTTTAAAAAATAATTGACCAAAAGAGGCAGAGAGAGATAGAGAAAGAAATGAGTTAAGAAGAGGGAGGGAGTGAGAGATAGTAAATTGTATAAAATTAAGGTCAAGAAATGCAAAAAAAAAAGAAAGAGGCAAACATTTTTATTTGCCCAGACTAAACTAAACTCCTGACTGACTCCCCCCGATGTCTTATAAGTTTTGATGGCACTTAGCCAAATAAAATGACTCGTTTAGCTTCAGCTTCTTTTTTCTTTTGGTTTTTTACTTAATGCAGTTTAAAATATTTATTTAAGTTCCTTCTTTAAAATTCTTCTTTTCTTCTTCTTAATATTTTTCCATCTTTAAATTATTTCACTTTAATACAACATTAGCCAGATACGGAATTATTTCTTTTTTTGTTGTTGCATCATTTTGTTGTTGTTGTTGTTTTTGTTGTAATTTTCATTAAAAGAAGAAAAAGAAGAACAGAAAAAATAACAAATCCAACTGACAACACAATCACACAATCACACAATGATGATATCTTGTGTTTTGTCCAGATGATGATGATGACGAAGATGATGATGATTTTTATTTTTTGTTTATTAGTTTTTATTTTTTAATTATCCAAATGCCTCGGTCATTTGGGTAACCTCAAAAACAATTACAACAATCCTTGTGAGTTTCTGACGTTTGTTTGGATTTTTTTTTTGTTGTAATTGTTGTT
>OY720154.1:31305468-31375659 GCA_963082725.1 Pedicia rivosa
TTGACCTTTCATATTCTAAGTCTTACTCTCCTCTTTTCTCCCACTACAGTTAACTTATCCATTGTTCTTGTAAATTTTGTTCTAATTTTAGAGTATGATCGGTTAAGGAGGTGAGGGTTGGGAGGAATCAAATTCCAAAATATTGATAATTTTGATTAATTTTATTTAATGAAGAAAATTTAATTAAAATTTAATCAATTATTGAGCCAATACTGTGATAACATCTAAGTAGAATATTATTAATAGTTCTACCGATGGACGAACATATTTGGTGGAATGAAAAAAAAAAAGGGAAGTTAACAGAGTAAATTACCACAAAAATTTCCAATCAATTTGATTTAAAAACAAAAAATATATTCTAAGATGAAAATCTCTTGAAATTCCGTTAAATGCTGTAAATATTGAAAATGTGAAGAGTGAAGTGAATATTTTTTTTTACTAAAAAATTAAAATTGTAACAAATTTTAAGTATTTTTCTTTTTCTCTTAAGTGTGTGTGTGTTGCGTTTAGTCAGAGTCGCCTGTTGACCAGATGTCACCAAAAAAAAATTAATATTCAAATAACTCATCCTATCATTCTATACTCTTCTACACAGTCTACACTCTACAACAACAAAACAACCAACCAACCAGAGATTTATTTATTGTTGTAAATTTTTGTAGAAAAGAAAAAAATTATGTGAATATTTTTTTTTTTCGGTTAATTCTCTTTTTTTTTTGCTGATGATTATTTGGGAACTGAATTATGTTGTTGTTGGTGTTGCTGTTGTTGTTGTGAAGCATCTTTAAATCTTAAAATTTAAAGAAATGAAAAAAAGAAACAACAACAACGCCAATAACATGTGTGGTTCGTTGAAATTCAAACCAATTGGAAAAAAAAGGAGAAAAAGAAGAAGAAGAATAAAAATTAAAATTTGATATTCGTTTTGGTATCTCAATACCCTGAAGCCCTGATGCAATAATTTTGCTTCTATATTTTGTATCGCTCACAAAATTAAAGAATATTTCTTATTTTTTCTTTGTCATATTTTTTGTGTTTCTTGTTCAAAATTTTAAACTCTTAATTGTTGTTGTTGTTGTTGCTGTTTTAATTTGTCTTTTTCTTAATTATTTTTCATTTTATTTTTGGTTAGTTCTTGTCTCTTTCTCTTTCTCCCTCTCTCTGTTTTTTGATGAGAATCTTATAGGAAAACACACACGCACACACTGACTCTGTAACTGATGTGAATTAATCTATGTAATAAAAAAAGAGTGTAGAGTGTAGAGTGTAAAAGTGAAACACAAAAATTCAAAACACAAAAAAAATATAGACGAAAAAGATTAACGTGAATCCTATTCTCATAAATTCTTTTTCTTTTCTTTTCTTTTCTTTTTCTTCTATTTTTCCCCATTTCATTTCTTTTTTTTTTTTTGGTTGTATCAAATTTTTTATGATTTTTCATTTTTGTTTCATTTCGTTTTATTTTTATTTTTGTATAAATAAAGAGACAACAACAACAAAAGAGAGAAAAAACTAAATTTTTGGGGTTCTTTTATAGTTTTTTAGTTGTTTTTTTTTTGGTAGAAGAAAATTGATCCAGTTGAAAATTTACAATAAAAAAAAAAGAGTTAACTTCTTCTTCTTCTTCATTTTCTTATGAATTGCCTTTTCTTTTTCTTATTTTTGTTCTTCTTATAACTGCCTTGTGGTTATTTTTTTTGGTTCTCTCTTACTCTCTCTCTCTCTCTCTCTCTCTTGTTTTGTTAAATTTTTGTCGTGTGTTTGCATTCAGCTGTTTAACCTTTTTTTTAAGCTGATGTTGGGTAACTATTCACACTTTTGAAGGATGATTTGTGTGTGAGTGGAAGGAGAGGGAGGAGGAGGCAGTGGAAAAAAGTGAATGTTTTTAATGTGTGTGTGTATTTGTGTGGGTGTTCGGTGAGAAGATTCTATTCTTCTTCTTCTTCTTCATATTTTTTTTTATGTCTTTTTGATGGGAAAATAATTTAATTTTCGTTTAGAATTTAGATAATGATGTCAATAGATTGAACAAAATGAACAGTGTGAATATTTTCTGTTTTTTTTTATCTCCTTCCTCTTCTTCATCTTCTACATTTTCTGTGTCTAAATAATTTTTTCTATTTTGTTTTTGTTGTTATTGTTGTCTTTTTTTTCTTCTTTTCTTCTATGACTTTTTTTTTTTTTGGTTTTTCTTTGTCCTCTTCCCAATTTTACTTCTTTTTCTTCTTCTTCTTATTGTAACATGTGTTTGTGTGTCTTCTGATTTTCTTTCAATTTTTTTTTTGTACGTTTGTTTGTTCGTTATTTGTTTTGTGGGTGAGAGACAAAATGATTTTAATCTTGAGATAAAATAAATATTGAAGTGGGGAAAATATTATTTATGTGTGACAAATGATGATGATGATGATGATGATGATAATGATAATGATAATCTGTTAGGGGGTGGCTAGAGAGAGGGGGATTTATGAAATTATTGAGATGTTTATACTTCGTACTTCGGTTTTGCCCATTGCACCTTTATTTTATTCCCTAAATATTTATTTTGTTTGAATTCTTTTAATTGTTTTGTGGTTTTCTTATGAATGACAAAAAAAAAATTCTCAGATTTCAACAGGTATAGTCACGTGTTCTTATTGCTAGTCAGAGTCTCTCGTCTGAATTAGTCATTTGTTGTTTTTTTTTTTTTTTTTTATATTCGTTATAAAATTGAGCATTTGACGAGAATAAAATGACGTCTTTGTAAAATATCCAATTTTTTCAAATTTAATTCTACGAAAAAAAAAAATAAAAACAAATTCAATAAAAAATTTATTTCATAGAAAAAGAAGAAGAAGAAGAAGAAGAAAAGAGAATTTCACTTCTGTTCCTTTTGTTGACACTTCTTTTGTCTTTATTATATTTTTCTTATCTGTTATTTCTTAAAACAAAAACAAAATGGGGTGGAGAGAGACGAAGAGAAACACATCTGTTTTGTATATTATTAATTTTTTTTTTCTACTTTTCATAAATTCTTTTTCTTTTTTTTTTTTAAACACAAAAAAATAACAAAAAACTAAAACAAGAAAAAAAATAGAAATTCTTTAAAAGGAACAAAAAAAAACTTGCACATTTTATTTATTTATTTATTTATGTGTTGTTGTTGTTGTTGTTGTATTCACTTTAGTTTATTTGAAAAAATGTCGATATTTTTATTTTGTTTGTTTTAATTGTTTCTACTTAAAAAGCACGTACGCCAAAAAGTTAATTTTTAATAAGGTGGTTTGGGGGGGGGGGGGGGGATTTGGTGATTTTGAAGTGGAAATATTGTTGTAAATACAGAGATATTCTAAACAGTTAAAAATATTCATTACACCAATAATAAATAATGTTTGGAGGAGTTTTGTCATTTTCAATTGTTTAAATTCTTAGAACTTTTTCCTAAAATTTCATTAAAGTAAAGATTGCAACACTTTAATAGGAATATGACCCAATTAATGAGTTATGTGTGTCTACATCCACCCTTTATACATTTATCCCAATATATTCAATATTCTCCCTTTTACAATTATTGTTTTTCCCTATTTTCATTTGATATTGTTTTGGCCAAACAAATTTTTTTCCTTCATTAAATATTGGCTTTAAATGGGTCAACCGACATTAGCAAGAAACAAACAAAAAGGCACACACACACATAAAACACTTATGTGTTTCACTTTAACTTCACCATTTAATAAATACAAAAGTTTACAAAAGTACAAATATTAAAAGGAAAGAAGAACAAAAAAAAAATGCACAAAAATAGAGCAGAAAAAAATGATGAAATAAAAATATCGTCAAGTCTCAATAAAGAAAGAAGAATGTAAGGAGTGTGAGAGAGAGAGAGAGAAAGAAAAAAAATTTAAACTGAGTAAAAAAGGCGCAAAATTAAAACAACATAAAAAAAAAACAAACACAACAACAACATCAAAACAAATAAACGAACCAATATAATACTGTATGCATGTGTGTGTGTGTGTGTAAATTATTTTATTTTTTGTTGACGAGATTCAATTTGGTCATTTGATATTTTTTTTTTTTTTGGTTTTGTTTTCAAAAAAAAAAGAAAAATAAAACTAAAAACACAAAACTAAAAGACAAAAATGTCTTTCTTCTTTTTTTTTTTTGTTTTTGTACTTTTAAAGAAACTAAGAAAAATATCAAGGTCTTTCCTCTGTTCAGTATTTATTTTAATGATGGAAAGAATAGCATTCTAGAAGGAGTTAAAGAATTTATAGAATGATATGTAACATAGGCGAAATGATTAAAAAAAAATATGAAACAAGAATGAAAAATTTGGAACGTAAATTCCATCCATTGTTGGGATTTTCCTAACTTTTAAACCGTTCCACACAGTTCACTCTGTTACATGTTACATTCTAGTCCTAGGAAATTCTAAAAATATGATAATAATTGAATAATTGTCATCCTCATCTTAAGAAAATATTATCACAACCACAAGTAATTAATTTTAATATTAATTTTTAATTCTAAAAAGAATCAACAAACAAAATTTCAATTAATTCGTTATTTTGTCATTTGTAATTTTTTTTTTCCACTTGTTGTTTTTCATCTACAACGAAAAAAAAAATTCTCCAATTATTTTTGTTCTCTGTACAATTTGTGTTTTTGAATTTGTTTCAACCAAAAAGAAGAAGAAAAACTAAAAAAGATTTATTGTTACGAGAAAATATAAATTTTTATAAAATGAAATTGGAGAATTGCAGCTGCAACTTTTTGTTTACTTTTTATATTTTTCTTTATTTATAAAGAATTTTCTGTTTTTTTGTTTTTTTTTTCTTCTCCATAAAATATTTTTCAATTACAAATAATAATATTTTCTAATTAAAAGTTGACTTCGACACTGAATGATTGGGAAATAATTGTGGTGCAAATCTAATCGTTTTTATTTTCTTTTTCTGTCTAAGAGAAGAAAAAATCTGAAGAACTTTATGAAAATACTGAGCTTTGTAATTGAAATTTTATGTTATAACTTATAAGTCATGGAAGATGTATGGGAGAGAAGGGGAAAAACAAGACGATGTCAGATGGAAGATTTTATGAAATTAAAATGCACATAAAAAATTTATTAATTAACTGACAATTTTTACATTCACTTTATTAGAAGACGTTCTTTAAACACACACACACACATATGTACATATGTGTGGTTTTATGGTTAGCCTATCTGTTGGTTTATCTTACAATAATAAGTCACTTCTTCTTCTTCTAACTCCGTCTTTTTTGTCTTACAATGATGATATGATGATTTGTTACTTGAACCCACACACACAGAACACACAAATGTATGCATGCAACACATACATGAAGATATGTGAGCGGACCGAAAAATAAAAATACAAAACAAAGAAGAAAAGCCAAGAAGATAAATTAATAAAAAACGCAAGCAAAAAAAAAAAGAAGTAACGTGAAATAATAGAAAAAAGGGCAAAGCAAAAAAAAAAAAAAAACAGAAAATTATGCAACAAATATAAATTATTTTGTGTTCTTCAATCATCATAACTGTTTCATATATACGATGTGATCGTTTATTATCCATTTACACTCATCTACATCACTGTTGTCTTCTGTTTCTTAAGAGTCATTTTAAATCTTATAGACAAAATATTGAAATCTTACAAGTCTCCCAGTATAGGGAAACAACACAAAAATTTTAATATTTTTATTCTTCTCTTATTTCTGTTATTTATTTATTTTCTTCTTTTTTTTCTCCTTCTGTCTTATTTAAATTGCAAATCATGATCATCATCATCATCACGTTCCAACGTCTTTTCAATCTTTTTATTTGTTCGTTTGTTCATTTGTTTTTTTTTTTTTTTTTACTTCTTCCTTCTTTTTATTCGTTCATTTGTTTATTGTTTTCATTTTTTTTTATATTAATGCAGTAATTTATTATCATAAAAAATAAGAAGAAAACACAAATGTTGTTGTTTTTGTTGTTTGTTTGTCTTTTTTTCTTCTTCTTAAAATTCGAAACAACAGAAAACGTCAAAATAAAAGCAAAATAAACTCTGAAATAGAAAAAAAAAACAAGAATATTGTATTTTAGCTGCTGTTGTATAGTTTGTAATTATTTTTATTATTGTGTTTGATTTAATTTTCTTCTTAAGAAAATTTATCCAATCAAAAATATGAACAAAATTGAAAAATAGAAGAAAACAGAGATCGCATGTGTTGTCTTCCTGAATGATTGGTAACACCTGTTTTGTCTATACATTTTTTGTCTTTCATCTTCTTGTTCTTCTTCTTCATCTTCTTCTTCTTCTTCTTATTTTCTTTTGTCTGGATTGAACATTTTTTTCGAAAATTATGAAGAGGTTTTCTTTAAGTTAACGGTTTATTATATCATCTTAATTATATGAACTATGAAAGTATATTGACATTTATTGTAATTACATTTAAATATTTCTTAGATTCTGTTTTTATTTTTCTATTCAATCTTTAGCAGCAAATTTTATCTTCAATTTCCACTTGAAATTATGTATTCAACATTTAATCGGTGGCTTGAATTTTATTTTTATTGTTGTCGTTGATGTTACAAGAAAAAAAAGAGTTGAAGATGATGATTGTTGCAAACGTCCAATGTCCAAATGTCATGTAAGGAAATTTATTGTTTATTTTGTATTGGTGTATTGTGAAGCTCTTACAGAATCTTAGTAATTTCACATCATTCATTGAATTAAATTCCTTGATGTATGTAGGTTTACAATTTTGTATTGTTTCATTTTTTGTCTTGTTCTTCTTCTTCTTAATGCAAAAATCAATATGCTGTTTAGGTGAATAAATTTTGTTTTGTTTGTAGCAAATATTTTTAACAGCATAACTAACATTATTCTTGAAATTATTATTTTTTGTTTATTTTGTGTGTGAGTGTGTGTGTGTGTGTGTTTCTCTCTCATTGCAAATAATTACATACAACAATATTATAAAATGCTATAATATTTATTAATTCACTTAAATTCATTCAATTTCATCAAACATGATCATGTTCGTTCATGTCACACGTTATAACAGGATATAAAATGGTAACCATTAAAGAACCGATAATTACGTCATTTCACTTTATTTTATTTCTTCTTCTTTTATTTTTTACTGTTTGATTCATTTTTACTTTAATAATCATATCAAACAAAAAATCAACAACTTAAAATATATCAAAACACAAATTTTTAACAATTTTCTTATTTTCTTACATTTTTCTTCTGTTGACTTTTTTGTTTGTGTTTTTTTTTTTGGGTCCTTTCAATTTGTGTGATTATGTTTTTCTTCTTCTTCTTCTTTGAGTTTTATTATAAAGATGAAAAATAAAAAAATAATAAACGAAGCTAAGAAAGAAAAAAAGGAAAAGCAGAACAAATAAAATAAAATAAAAGGAAAAAGGAAATTTTCCACAAGAGAAAAAAAAATAAAAGAAAAGAAAGAAAAAAGATTGATTATTTCCTATAAATTTTTCACATTTTCTTTTTCTTCTTTCTATTTCTGTTTTATTTTCTTCATACAAAAAAAATATGTAAAAATAAAAACGTGGTGGCGTTGGTTGAACAAATGGACAGAGTCAGAGTGAAGAAGGAAATAAAGAATATGAGAGAAAGGAAAAAAAAAAGGTAGAACATTCAATGAGGGAATAACAGGTGGAAAATATATAAGAAAGGTCGAAGGAAAAGAGACGACGTTTGTCGGACATTCAAATTGATTTTTACCATTTTTTTTCCTCTGTATTTCCTCATTTTCTTTCCGTTCACCATCCCCTCCTTCCTCATGCTCATTCTTCAAATTTTTTTTTATATTAAAATTGTTTTGACCCTCTTTCCTTCTCATAATCCCTTCCTACTCCTTTCCACTCTCTCTCCCTCTTTCTCTCTCTTTCAGAATATCAAATAATTTTTTTTTCTATTTTCCCGTTTTGTTTTTGTTGTTTTTTTTCTTGTATTTTTTTTTCTTATTAAAAAAAATATTTACGGATTTAAAGATTTAAAAAGTTAAGAAATAATTTTTATTAATTAATCATTATTTTTGGTCAGTGGCTGTTGTTGTTATTGTTGTTGTTTTTTTTATATGAAAAATTTATGAAAAATCAACAAAATTGTAGATAATTAATTAATCTTCTTTTTTTTTTGTCTCTTTCAGGTATGTCCAGACAATATTAATCCGATTAAACGTCTTTATTGTGTAAGTTTTCTATATATTTTTTTTTCTATTTAGTTATTTTCTTTCTTGTCTTTTGTTTTGATTATAGAAAAATATGATTCTATCATATTTGTTGTTGTGTTTTGTATTTTTTTTCTTGTGTTGATGAAATTATTCACTACAGCAAATACAACGTTTATTATTTAATCAAATGTTAATTTTCAATTTTAATTACAAATAAGAAGAGATTTTATTTGTTTTGTTTTTTTTTTTAATTTTATGGTAAAAAAAAATTATGGCAGAATTATAGCAAAATTATAGCATAATGAATAATGGCGTATGCATTAGGTTTTTGTTCTGATTAAAGCATCACAGTTGTAATAATTCTGCTATTCAGTTATTTCATCTTTTATTACAAACAAATGGAAAGAGACAGATGAATTCACACTAAAATGTATTCAACTTATTTTCTCACTCATATCTTTTCCTATAAAATTTTGAAAAATTTTTATAGAAAAAAATAAAATTCAGAAAATTTGACGAGTAAAAAATAAAATTAAGAAAATTTCTCCGTGTGTGTGCTAAAAACCGCCATTAATGTTTCATTATGAAATTTAAATTGAATTTAAATAAAAAGAAAAAAGAAGAGGAAGAGACGAGAGAAAGTAGATAGATAGGAGTGAAAGAGAAATAAAGTGGAAATAATAATTTTGTAATTTAATGACCTTCAAAAGTCGATATAGAAATGAACAAGAAAGAAAAAAAAAAGTAAAGGTGGAATTATTAAATCCGATTTACGAAAGATTTAAAAAAAGAGAAGAAAAAAGAGTCTGTCGAGAAAATTTGTTATTTAATAAAATGGAAGAGAAATAAAAAATTGTCTATTTTTCATCTTTCTGTTTGGGTTTTTTTTTTTGGTTTGTTTGTTTTTGTTGTTGTTAGTAAACAAAAGAAAAAAAAAATGGACTTTAAAGAAGACATTGCATAATTGTCTTTATCCTTAATCTCTTTATTTCCGTAGATTCAAAAACGAATGGACTTTATAATACTTTCTATCTCTTTCACTCTTGTGCTATAATAAAACACACAGAATAATATTAATACAATGTGACGTAGTTGAACTCACACACACACACACATACATATTATGTAGTAAGAATAACATTCGAACGGAATACGTAAATACTAAATTAGGAAAAATTTTGTGGTTGGATAAAAGATGCAGAGTAAGAAGACGACGGTGGTATGAGGGAAAATCCATATGTCCAAAATAAACCGTAATCTTTAATGTCTTGTCTGTCTGGGATGTGTTATATGATGACCTTTAGTGTCAAATAATATATCTTCTTCATCTTCTACATCATCTTCTTCTTTTTCATCTTATATTTTTTTTGTTTCGTTATTTATATAAATATTTCATCCCATTTCTACTTTTTTCTACATTTTTCTTGTTAGATTTTCTTTTTATATTTTTCATCTTCAGATCTCAGACATCACAATTGTAATTGGTGAAATTGTATATATATTTTTTTTTCTTGTGTTATTCCATAACCTCTACTCATCTTTATCTTCATCATCTTCCTCTGTTTCTTTTTTCTCTTTCTTCAACTATTGCTTCATCTTCACGTATATGTGTGTGTGTGTGTGTGTGTATATAAGGAAAAAAACGAAAAGAAATAAAATACGAAAAACCAACAACAACAACAACAACACAAATATGGGAAAAATAAGATGAGAGTTTTTTTTTTCTTTTGAAGGAGAAAAAAAAAGTAAGAAAAAGAAGAAGGGAAAAAAATCTGTCTCGTCTGTTAATCTGACAGACAGAAGACACAATCAGCTTTTTTTTCTTTTTTCTTTCTTTCTTTCTTTCTTTCTTTCTTTCTTTCTTTATATAAATGTATGTTTAAGATGAAGATGAAATAAAAAGAGGAAGACGAAGAAAAAGTGTAAAAAAAAAGTGGAAGATGAAAAAAAATGAAGAAAAACGACGACTAAGACGACGACGAATAAAATAAATAATAAATAAGAAATTGTGATGTTGTTTGGGGGTGCATTTGGGTGTTTTTCCTCTCATCTATACACTTTTTTTTTTGTTTATTTAATGTTGGAACAAATTCACCAACAAACCGTTCATCTATGATCTTCTTCTTTTTCTTGTTATTTATTCGTTGCCTTTTTTTTCTTCTTCTTCTCTGTTATTATTATTATTATTTTTTTTTTTAATGTCACAAAACTGGTTTTTCTTCTTAAACTTATTGAAAAATTTTATCTTTGTCGCCTTCTTCTTATTCATTTTCTTCGTCGTCTTCATTTTCTTATAAATGTATAATAATTATTTTGGTCATCATCAATCGTGTATGCAAATTTAAATTATAAAGAATTTACATAAAACAAAAACAAAAAAAACCTATAAAAGCGAATAAGAAGAAGAAGAAGAAGAAGAAGATGAAGAATACAACAATAACAACAAAAAGTTGAATTGCATTTTTTTTTTTCGTTTCTGTGAAGCTTTTTTTTTCTTCTTCTAATATTTTGTTGCTGTTTGTTGTTTTGGTTATTTCTTGTTTCTTGTTTTTAGAGTAAGATCACCAAGAGTTTAGGTCAAAGTCGAATTATGTCACGTATAAATTTTTGCGGTTTTATTGAATTATTAACGTTTTCCAATCTAAATATAGGATTTAAAAAAAACCACACACACAAAGATTTTTTTTCTTTTTATTTTTGTTGCTGTTATTATTTCCTTTCACCTTTTTTCTACTAAATTAAATTTTTATTTTTTTTCCAATCTTCGTATATTTCTTTCTCTCTTTCTCGTATTATTCCGGAATAATTAATTAAAATGGCCTCGTAATAATGGCCTACTCTGATTTTAGTTTTTAGTTTTTTTTTCTTTTTCTGTTAAGTCAAAATTTCATATAAATTAACAAATAAGTAAAGGCTTAACGCTTAAACACAAATTAAGTCAATAATATTAAAATTAACGTTTTTTTTTTATTCTTTATAAAGATTAAAATTTTCTTTGAATTTCACAAATTTTTCTACATCAGCTGGATTCACAATGTTTATGCTTTTTTTTTTAATTCTGTAAGGACAAATTTTATTTCTCACGTTCAGTGGAGGCGCCACAATTCTAACATAAATTTTTTTTTCCATTTATTTTGGAAAATTGGAACAACAACAAAAACGACGATACGTTCATTTGAATTTATGTTAGACGTCCAATAGAAGTTTTTCATATGTTCGGCCAAAATACGGTGACTTTCCATTTTCCATTTTTCACAATAAGCAACTATTGTTTTTTTTTGTTCTTTCACATTTTCCTTCCACATTTTCTGATTTTATTTATTATTTATTTATTATTATTATTGTTGTAGTCATTGTCCTTACCTTACATAGAATACTTCTTCATCTTCATCTTCTTCTTTAATTTGACCTATGACATCAATTCTTAAGATATGTGACTCAAGTACACAAATAAATGTAGACAAGATCAAAGTTCTTTCCATTCATTCTTATAAAACTGAACTTGACAGTTTTTTTTTCTTTCTATTTTTCTTCTTCATTTTCTTTTTCATGTTTTTCCAAAACTTCATTAATTTTTTTTTTACTTTTGGTTTGTTTTTCCCATTTCTTTTTTCTTAATGTTTTTTGATCTTTTTCCTTTCGTTCTTTCTTTCATTCATCCGTTCTTTCTTTTTTTTTTCTTTTTGATTTTCAGTTCAAAAACCAAACCACACACGACGTTTGTTCATAATAAATCAAAGGATTCATTTTTTTTTTTCATTTTTATTATTATTGTTGTTGTTGTTGTTGTCTGTTTTTATTTCAAAAATATATTTTTGTTTTATGTACGCCATTTTGAATAATAGAAAAACCTTCAAAATGTGACCACAATTTTATTTCTTTATATTAGTCAGACGAGAGAGAGAGAGAGAGAGAGATAGAAACGACTTTTATTGCCTCAGGAATTTAAAAATGTTTCTTTTTTTTTTTTTTTGTTAAAGAAACCCCAGAGGTCAGATTCCCCTTGGAGCCTCTAAGCCTGATGTGCTTGACCAAATTTTAAACATTCTTCTAAAAACGAAACAACAACAAAAATAATTTTCTTTTTATATGAAATAATTTGATTTTATGGAATTATCGCAGCTTCTGGCACCCGTAAACTCACTTTAATTAATTTTAGATTTATATAAAATTATTTTCAAAGAATTCATTCTTTGCATAGAAAATTTTCTAAGTATTTCTGATTTCCTATGACCAATTAGCATAATAATAATTCAGTTCAGTTTGCTTCTTTTTTTTTTTTTGTTTTCTGATTAAAATTAATGAAATAAAAATTATAATTTTTATCCAATCAGAGAAAAGTTTGAAAAGAAGAATGAGTCAATTTTACGTGTTTGTTTAAAAAAACCGGGACCTTAATATATTGACCACAATTAATTTAATTACAACTTTTGTAATGGTCACTTTATTAGAGAGAATAAACAATAAGACATTTTGTGCACTAAGAGAAAATGAAGAAAATTCAACAACATATATTTATTACAATGCTTTGGAAACTTTGGTCAAAAGATTAAATCTTATACAAAGAATAAAACAAGTTTCATTTTAAGGAAATGGAAAAGTCAGTCATAAAATAAAAAAAAAAAGCAATAATAAAATTTTCATTATTTAAATTGATTCCAATTCCATTTCATTGTTTGATTGAAATTGATTTCAGTGTTGATTTGGATTCATCCATTTCGTCTGTCGTGATTTAATTGAAGATAATTAATTACAATTATTAAATATTCTCTCTCCCTGTCTTCTGGTTTGTTCTTTTTTTTTTTTGATTGTTTTCAACTTGTTCTTCTTCTTATTTCTAACATAATAATCGATTATTGACAGTAGGTAATTTCTATTTATCATCATCTGATGATTTAATTTACGAATTTCATTCTTCTCCTTCCTTCTTTCACTCACTCGCTCTCTCTCTCGCTTGTGTTAATTTTTTTTTTGTCAAAAAAAATTTCTTTCATGTTGTGTCTTTCTCTTCTTCTTATTATTTTTGCAAATTTAAATCTCAAACAACAATGACGAAAAAATCAAAATAAAACACAACCAAAAAAAAAAAAGAAGAAAAAAAAAACAAAACGAAACGAAACAAACAACAAAAACTTCCATAACGAGGTCAATTTCAACGTTCTTTCATCTCATCTTTTAAATAACAACAAAAACAACAAACATAAATCTTTTCTTTTCACCTTCTTCTTTTTCTTCTTTCACAATTATTCTTATCTTTCTGTTTATTTTAATAATAGTACTTTTTCAATCTTCTTCTTATTCTTCTTCTTCTTTTTCCACTTACAATGTAATGTCATGTCGTTGTCTTCATTACATTTGTCTGGTGTCTCCGTTTAATTATTGTTGTTGTTTTTTCTTCTTTTTTTTTCATTTTGTTGCTATTTTTGTTTTGTATTGTTGTTGTTGTTGGTTTTATTTTCAATCAAAGAAGAGTTTTTTTTGCGTGTTGCTGAGGAAATGATTGTATCGAAATAAAAAACAAAAAAAAACTTTTAAAAAACGTGAAAAGTGAAGAAAGAAAGAAAGAATTTAAAGAAAAGAATATTTTATGAAAGAAAGAGAGAGAGAGAGAGAAGTAAATTTGTCGTGTCCGAATAATCAAGATATAATCGGTTTAATCCGCATTCGATCAAGATGGGATTTCCCAAAAATAATAAAATGAAAAAAGAAAAAAAAAAGATGAAGAAGAAAAAAAGTAGAACTACTACTTACTACTACTACTACTTACTACTTACTACCACTATCATTCTACCTGTCCATATATATGATCTTCACGATATTGTTGTTGTTGATGATGATGATAATCATCATCATGAATTACCACAGGTAGACAATTTTTTCTACATATCAAATTTTATGTATTCTTTGTCGTGACGGGATCACAAAACCAAAAATTTTTATATTCTTTATTTCGTTGTTTTCATTTCTTCCTTTTCCTCTTCCTCCTCATCTGATTTTGATTGGCATTTTTTAAGACTTCTATGGAGCCAAGAGCATCTTAAAAAATATTTGTTGTTGTTTTATTTTCGTAATTCAATTTTTGGTTTAATTCAACAAACCCGTTGTTTTGATTCTTCTTTCTTAGTATAGTCATTCGCGTTCTTGTTGTTGCTATTTGTTTCTGTTCTTTTTTTTTACTTCAGTTGTATATTTGTTGTTGTTGTTGTTGTTGTATTTTTTTTATAGTCGGCGTCTTTCGCGAAATGTGTGTCTACGAGTCTAGGTATTTTTTTTTTGTCTTTTATTAACAAAAAATAAAAAAAATACAACAACAACAAAATAATGTGTGTGTGCTGCCTGTGCGTTTTTTTTTTGGTCTACGAAGAGGTGGTGCTCTTTGTTGAAGAGGGGAGGAGGAGGAGAACGAGGAGGTAGGTGATAGATGAAGAAAGAATATATTAAAGATTTATTTTTTATTTGAAGTTTACAAAATAAAAAAAAGAAATAAACAAATAAACAAATACAAGATTTTAGCAATGAAAGAAGAAGAAACAAATTCATATTGTTGTTGTTTTTGTTGTTTGATTCCTATAAAGCGTTAAAAAGAATTGGAAGTTTATGGAAGAAAAATAATAATAAAGAACCGGTTCATTTTTGTCTTAGAGATCAGAGGACTCCTTAAGTTCGTTGTTGCTCTTCTTCTTCTTCTTCTTCTTCTCTTTTTTTTTTTTTAACAAACAGCATTATTATTGGCGTCTTTGATTATTTTTAGAATCTTGTCTGAATTTTTTTTTTGTGTTTCGGATTTTTAAAGCAAAAAAAAAACAAAAAAACAACTCACAAAAAAAAATGCGTAAAAATTCTTTCAAGGTGGGTTAACTCACCCACCGCCAAAAAAAAATCAGCATACAAACACCGACACACTCACAATTAATCTACCATCTGTCTTTTAAAACTGTTTTTTTTTTTTTATTTGTTTTCTACGAAAGGAAGTTAGAATTGGACCTTTTCTGTTTTTTTTTTGCTTGTACTTTTTATTTTTTTAATTCATTCTCCTTATGCCAAATAAAATTCGTTAATTCGCATGAAAAATATTTTCAAAAAAAAAAAAAACATAAAGGGTCGACGAAAAAAGGAACAAAAAAAAAATCTTAACTAACAACCAAAAAGGAAATGGACACTTCACAAGAGCGTGATATATATTGAGTGGAGGGGTGGGGATTATTTCCTTAATTCCACGTAAATGAACAAAAAGCAAGCCTAAAGAATTTTATATGGTCGCCATTGACGACGATATTATTGTTGTTGTTGATGATTATTATTATTATTTTGTTGATGCGTGATATTAATAATGAGGAATGAATTTTTTCAGGAATATTTTACCGGTTCTTCTGATTTCTCATTTATTTTTTTCTACACACACGCACACACCCACATTTTTTTTGAAGACGCTTTACTTTTGTTTTTTTCTTTTTTGTAGTTATTTTTGTCTTCATTTTTTTTTTCAAGAAGGTCAATCAAAATCGGTAGAGTCAATCTAATAATTTCATTTCATAAAATGATTTAATCTTTTGTCAATTAGTTGAAAAACTTTTAACAGTGACCACTTAAAATATTCTGGTCAATTTACACGAGTTTAATTATTTATGTACAAGAACCCAGAGAAAATTATTATTTGAAATTTACAAAATAAATTCTAAGATGAATTCTGTAAAGATTTTTTTTAATTAGGATTACATTAGACCGTTTCTTTTCTTCTGACATACTTAAGTCTTTCCAGGGCAGCTATTGATCACTTTATTAAACGTTTGCATTACGTAATTTTCTTATCTTAGAAAATAAAACTCATTCCACCCAATATTGAAATTGGAAAGCAAACGCTGTGAGCAACATTTTTAATTTGATTCCTTCTAATTTTTATAAATAATTACGATGATGATGATCGTTTAATGATGATAATGATGATTGTTATGTTGAGTGAACATTTATTTTTTTCTACGAATTTACAAAAAAAATGTCCCAAAAATAATACGATTTTTTATGATAAAAAAATGAAAAAGTAAAAAAAAAAAGAAACAAATCGGAATAGAAAAAAAAATATTGATAAAATTTTAATTAGCTTCTTATAAATAAATTTCTTCTTTCATTTCTTCTTTTTGTTTTATTTTTGTTTTTATCAACTTGAATCTCTGAAATGTCTAAATGTTACGTCTTAAATAATTAGGAAAAACCTAGACAACGGACTGAATGAATGTTTCCACTGTTCTTCTTCTTTTTTTTTATTCACAATTTTCCCATTTTTTCTTCTTCTTTATTTTTCAATTAAATTTTATAATTTTAAATTTGAACCGTTCTCCATCACTCCTCTCTGTCACTCTTTCTCTCTCTCTCTCACTCTCCTTCATCTAAAGTGTTTTATTTTAAGAAATTTAAAATTTGTTTCTTTTTATTTATTTTTCAATTCTCGGTAGAAAATTAAAATTTGACGAAATGAAAAAAAAAAGCAACAATTATTTGTCTGATTTTTTTTTTCGGTTTTCTTCATGAAAAATTTCAATTTTCTATATTTGATTTTCATTTTGTTTAAACAAATCGAAGGTTTTTCTTGGAACTTCCAGTTTAGAATGATTTTTATAATGGTAAGGACATAAAATGATGGTGGCAATTAATGACAATAATTATCAGAATTCATTAATTTTGTTTCTATTTTGAAATAAATTTAATTGGATAAACAATTCAACGAAATTTTAGATAAACAAAAAAAAAACAAGACATGCAAATTCTGAAAGGATTAATTCCTGATCAAAACGGAGGAACAAATAAATAAAGAATAAATTTAATTAATTCCAAAAAAATTCATGTCATGTGTTGTGTGTGTGTGTGTGTGTTGTTGTTTTTTTTTTGGGGAAACGAGTAAATTACAGAGGGAACGACAATTCATTTCTAACAATTTTGTAGGATAAAAAAAAATGTTTTTTGTTTTACGTGGGATAACAATGAACAAAACTCAATCAATTATTGTTAGTTCTGTATATTTAATTCTATCAAAATTAGTTGAGTTAAGTTCATTGTTTATCCTCACACTGTATGAGGAAGTATATAATATTGTTGAATATTCAGGGAAGATTAATTTATTACATTAAATAAAAATAACCACAATTAATTTAGATTTAAAATGAAAGGAATGAACAAAAAAAAATAATAAAATAAAATATAAAATTAAATGTTAGTCGCCTAGAGACAAGAATGAAGAAAAATGAAAAATATTTCGTATCCTCATATACAACAATATTTTGGTCTCGCCATTCATCTAATAATTCATTTATAAATCCACGTGTGTGGTGTGACTCCATTATTATTATTATTTTTATTATTGTTATTTTTATTTTAAAAAAAAAAAATGTATTGCGATGTTTCTGCGTGAAAAATTTGTAATTTTTCATAAATTTTACGGATTTAGTTTTTTTTTTAAAAGTTGTTATTGGAATTGTGTGGTGTTGTTTTTTTGTTATTTATAAAAATACACTAATCCGTTCTTTATTTAACCCCTTCAGATATAACTAATTTATTTTATCCAATCCTAAATTTATCAATACATAATTATTATTTGTGCTATTATTATTTTTTTGACAAAATTACGAAACCTAGTGAGAGAGAGAGAGAGTGTGAGAGAGAAGATTCACTAATGAAGAGTAAAAGAGACAAGTGTGAAAAAATGGAGGAAAATTGTTGTTTGTCGTTTTAAATGAGAGAAAAAATTAAATATTTAAAAGAAGAAGAAAGAAAATGTAGGCAGCTGCCTCTTTCACGTGAAACGGATAAAATATTTGAGGTTTTTATTTTAAACGTCACAAAATCTATTTCGAATTATTATATTTTTGTATTTTGGATTTTTTTTTTGTTTTTTTGTTTTTTTTTTTTTTGTTGAAAGACGAAGAAGAAGATGAGGAAGAAGTAGATGAAGAAAATCAAGATGAAGAAGAAGACGATGTTGTTGATAGGTTTTGAGAAGTGAAGAGTGAAATGAGAATCAGTATATAAGAATACGACCTTGGTATGTATAAAAAATATTGTCCTCATGAAATCCCATGAGTCAGTTTTTTTTTTTCTTATTCGCTTTCGAATACAAATTTTTATTTCTTTTTTGGCATCTTCGAAAATAAGTTTCATCTGTTTTTTTTTTTTTTAATTCTCTCTTCTGAATAAACACACAAAAAAAAAGTCTAAGATATGGATAAGAAAAATTTATAGAGATGAGAAATAATAGAGGAAGTATAAAAGGGAGTTTTATTGTATATGTTGTTGTTGTTGTTGCTGTGTGTTTTTTTTTTCTCGTTGTGATCTCGTATATCCGATTAAAAATAATATCAAATTACAGCATCACAAAAAAAAAAACACAACAACAACAACAGCAAGATCGCGAATCGTTTTTTTTTTATTCCTCTGTTCTTATTTTTTGTTTTTTTTTTCTTGTGCTGTTCTTCTCATTCTATTTCTTTCTAATTCTAAGTTGTTGTTGTTTTTTTTTTGGTCTTAAATTATTATAACTCTCAGGGTCTTTTTGCGGTCTCCAAATCCAACAAATGTGCCTTTTTTTCTCTCTCTTCATTTCTATTAAATGAGAATTTATTTGCTTGTTTGTTTGTGTGTGTGTGTGTGTGTGTGTGCATGTGATGGACTTTAATAAAAAAAACTAATAAAATAACATAAGAACTGGGATGCACAGACTTATTATTATTCAAGATACATTCGGTATGAACAAAAAAAATTAAGTTTATCGTTAATAAATGTAATAATATTCTTTCGCAAAGATGACGAAAATTTAAGATAAATAAAGAATATGAAGAAGAAGAAGTAAAAGATGATGATTGTGTTGAGTTAGATGAAGAGCATGAGGTGAAATGTATAAAAATAATACATAACAGAACCAAAAAAAAAAAAAATGTAAAAAAGTAATGAAGACAAAGATGTTATCGTGTCGGTGTCACCTAAAATAAGAATAAGAATAAGAAGAAGAAATAAAAAGAAAAAATATTTGATTCTACATCTTTTTTTTCTGTGGCTTTCTCTCTCTCTCTCTCACTCTTTCTGACTAGTTCAATTTTTCTGCATGTGAAGAGAGAGAGAAGGAGTGAGTTCGTTGTGTACAAACAAAAACAAACTCATTAAAATTTCGCAAAATAAAAACAGAAAATGAAGTAAAGTCGCCCGTCTTCTTGTCTGAAGGCACATTTTTTTTTTCTTTTCTTCTTTACTTCATCATTCTTCTTTCATTAGTTTTTTCTTCATTGTTTTCTCTTTTCTATACAAAATTATTCTTCTATAAAAATTTGTGTGAAAGAAAAGGATAAACATACACGGTTAATTCGGTTGTTTGTGTTTGTTTGTGTGTTTGTGTTTGTTTTTCGGTGGAGACACCAGAGTTGAATTTAGGTCGAAACGAGAAAAAAAGAAAAACTAATCGAAATGGAAAATATTTTTGCCAAAAATGAAAAAAGAAAAAAATTTCAAAAATTTTTCGTCGTATTTTTTTTTTTGTTAGAAAATTTCGCGTGATTTTATTTCTGCTTGGATCTCAAGAAGAAGCGAGGAGTCAAATATTAGTGGAAAAGAAAGAGATAGAATCTGTTGTATGTTTTTTTTTTTTTTTTACAAAACCCAGTCACATCTTCGACTCTGATTTATTTTTATTTACATTTTTATTAATTTTTTTTTATGAATTTTTCTGTGAACTTTTGTTTTTTTCTCTCTTACGTTTTTTTTATTTATTGTGATTTTTCAGCGGTTTTTTTTTAATACTTAAGATGACGAGACAATATAATTAATAATATAAATTATTCGGGGGTCTGCATCTTTTTTTTTTCTAAAAGATTTTAAACAACAACAAAACATACAGAATGTGTCGTAAGTTTACTTTTTTTTGTCTTTTACCTTACGATCCCTCACTCTCTCTCTCTCTGCCTCCTTAATTTTTATCACAAAATATATTATTTCACTATGACTTGTTTTTACACATATTGTGTCTCTTTCTAATTAGTACCTAATTTTTTTGTTGGTCAAAATAAAGACAAAAATCAAAAGAGAATAAAAAATTCGGCTTTTTAATTTTTCGTTCTGTTTTTATCCCCCAAATAAATAATTATTTTGACTGATAAAGATGATTTCCGCTGATTTAATATTATATTTGAAATTTGTCAGTATTGTCTTCTTCTTCTTTTTTTTTTGTTTGATATCTTAAACAAAACTTATGATCATGACACAAAAAAACTTCTTGACAATTGTGAAAATTTTGATTAAAGCTGATTTGCTTCCCCTTTTTTTTTTTTTTTTGTTATAATTGATTTCTACGATGAAAGATTAAAGAAATGAAGACGGGGTCGAAGTGCGATTTGAAATGACTGTAGTGAGAGAGAGAGAGAGAAAAATATGACGCGAAAAGTCTTCTTTACGTTGTCTTTTGTGCCCTCCATTCTTTTTATCTGAATTTTATTTGGAAAGCATAAAAAAATAGAGAATTTAATTTATTGTGTTTGAATATTTTTATTTATTTTTATTTTTACCAATAAAAAAAATGAAAAGACCCAACCCAACCCCCCTACAATTTTTTTTATTATTATTTATTTATTAAAAGAGTTGCGTTCATTAACCTCTTTGGGCCGCCTGTTACTCATCAAATATTCAGCTCACCTTCAATAATTTTTTTGTTGTTGCTGTTGTATGTTTTTTTTTTTTTTTATTAAAAATGCAAAAATATATATTCGCCTGTTTTTTTTTCTTTTATCGTATTTTTTAAATACATAAAATAAAATAAATAAAAATTGACTAAAAGAGAGAGAGAGAGAGAGAGAAAAAATGAATACATGTAATAATCCGATCAAGTTGGATTTATTTTACGTGATTTATTACAAAAGTTAAAATTTAAAGAAAAATGTGTGAGAGAGAGTGAGACACAAAACAAACAAAAAAAATGGAAGAGGAGGAAGATAAAAAATACAAAAAAATCTAATTCGAATTTTGACTGAATTTTTGTTTTTTTAATATTCTTGTTTGTGTTGTTGTTGTTGTTGTAAATATTTAATTCAAATGAGAAAAAAATAAAAAAAATTTACAAATGTTTAGAATTTTATTTCCACTGATAGAATTGGGAAGGGGAGGGAGTTTTGTAAAAAAAAAAAACTAGACGAAGAACACAAATTATTATAAGAACGAGAATAATATAGGAATAACGTCTCCATAGAATCAGACTAGACATTAGAGATCAAAGTCGAAAATTAAAATGAATAATAAAACATGATTTGTTCTTTTTCTCTCCAACATCAATGAACCACTTTTTATTGTTTTTGTAATTTTTGTGAACAACCAAAAAAAATAAATACACTTGAAACAAGTACAGAAAATTGCAGTAGCTACACATTAGAACTTTTTAGTTCAAATAAGGCATCGGCCGACTGTTAGCAACTATTCTATGAGTTTGCATAAAAACAACAACAAAAAAAAAAACAATAATTTATTTATAAATATTAAATTATGACGTCATAAGTCTATAGTTCGTGTTTAAATAAAAAATCTAATTCATTTCAGAGAAGAAACAAAAAAATTATAATCAGAAAAGCAACAACAACAAAACATAGGCAAAAAAAAATGATCGAGTTTTCTTTTTTTTTTTATTAACTGTTGTTGTTGTTGTTTTTTATTCTTATTATTATTTTTTTTTAATGTTTTGTCGGTCGGACAGGCGTCTACCGTCTTCATCTTATTTCTTCTTTTTCGTCTTCTTCTTCATCTAAATTTCTTCTTCTTTTTTTTCTACTTCTACTTACAATCAGTAATTATGTAATTTAACAGAAAATATAAAAAAACAAAAAAACAACAACCACAACAAAATAAAAAAAATTAAAAAGAGAAGAAGAAGAAGAAGACGAACAAAAAATAAACGATCAAGAAGAAAGGAATATTCTCGTTATGTGAGAATAACAGATGAAAAATTAACCGCCTTCTTTATTTTTTATCATTTTTTTTTTTATGAAGATCTAAATCAACGTTGCTGGATCTAAATCTTCTGGCTTCTTCTTCATCTTCTTCTCTGATTGTCGTTTTTTTTATTCTTCATCTTCTTATTTTTTTGTTTTCTTCTTCTGATAAATCTCACAAGAAACAGTTTGTTAGATAAATGTATAGTGTGATTGTAGATTGGGAGGAACCTAACATTAATGTAGAGTAATGAAAGAGTAAAATGAGTAAAAAGAGAAAGAGAGAGAGAGAGAGTAGAGTAGAGTAGAGCAATGATGAAATATGATTATTATTATTTATTCTGAACTGGAATTAAAATTGTTGTAATTGGTACAAAGACAAAAAAAAAAAAGCAACAACATAAATTTAGAGAAAAAATCAAATATAACTAACTCATGAATTATTTTTTTTTTTTTTTTTGTAAAAGGAGAACAAATCATTAGGCACACACACACACACACATGAATTTTTCTTAATAGTTTTCTTTGTGAACGCAAAAAATAAAAAAAAATAATAGAAAATAGAAGAAAGACAATAAATTTGAATAGAAAAGATTTATACAACTGAAAGATTTTATTTTCTGGATTCTGTGACTTCTGACTCAGGGGATAAAGAGAAACGAGTGAGGAGTTAAAAAAAAAAGCAAATAAAAAAAAATCCATTAAAATATGGAACGTGTTAAAATATTAATTTTATTTGTTAGTTTTTGTGGTTGGTCGAAGGAGGGTGAGGAGGAGGAGGAGGAGGAGAAGGAGTAGAATAACAAAAAATGAAATCATAAAAAATGATTTAATTTAATTGAATTTTAGTTTTTTTTTTGTTTTTTTTTTGTCTTCGGTTTTATTTTATTACCAATTTTTTTTAATTGACAAATTTTTATGGTTTCTCAGATTCCTCTATCTTCATCACTGATGAATCTTCGATTATTTTTTTTGATATTTATGAGTTTATATATAGTTTAGTTTGTTACTGTTGTTGTTGTTCGTTCTTATTGTTATGTCGTCATAATGATTTATGTATTATTTTTTTTGTTTTCATTTTTTTTCTTTCTTTTTTTATAATTAAGTAGCGTGTAATTATATATTTTTATCTGTTTTTTTTTTCTTTCGATAATCTTTCACTTTATTATTTCACCAATTCCTTACACACACACACACACACATGTTCTATTTCTAATGCCGTAGTTATTTTGTATCAATTGTTGTTGTTGCTGTTGTTGTTGTTGTTATTATTATTGTTGTCGTTTGGTTTCATCTTTTTTTTTTCTTCATCTTCTTCGTTCGTTCGTTCTGTGTGTCGATCCGGATAGTTTTTTAATAGTTTTTCTTCTTCTTCTTCTTTTAAATAATAATAATTTATTTATTCGTCATTTTTAGTTTTTTATGTTTTTTTTTTTTGATTCTTTTTCCCGTCTTTTTTTCAAAATCACTTTTTACTAGTTGGTGTTGTTGTTGTTATTTTAATGTTATTTTCATTATTAGTCACATATTTATTTATGATCAGAAAAATGTTTCTCTTATTTCTGTTTTTGTTTTTTTGTTTTTGTTTTTCTTTCTTCACGAAACTAAAGTGAGAGAGAACAAAAATAAAAAGTTAAAATCTGAAAAACAATTTAAAACTAAAAAATCTAATACATCTTCTTCTTTTCACTCTTCTTCTACTTCTTCTTTTTACTTCGTCTTTCACTTCTTCTTCAATAGTTTCTTATTTATTTTCAGATTATGTTTTTTTTTTTTTTTTTTGTGTTAAAATTTTATGTTTTCAAATTTTGTGTGAAATCTTTTTCCTTGAAATTTTACTTCTTGTTTTTTATTTCTTGGTTGTTTTTGTTGTTGTTGTTTTTGGTTTGATTTAATTTTAGTTCGAATTATTTTTGTTTTATTTTTTTATTGCAATAATCTAATACGGTAAATAAATTCTTATCGAAAATAAAACGGATTCAGGAAAAACAAAAATAATTAATTTTTTTCTTTCTGTTTTCACTTTTCTTCAAATTAAGAAAATTTGCAAATTTTGTACTAAATATTTTCGTTCAGTTTAAAAATTATTTCTAACAAATTATTTGAAATAAAATTTCACTACTTATTTATTTTAGTCTATGAAAATTTCTTTAAAAACCAAAGGAAAAATCAGAAACAAATAAAAATATTTAAATGAAACAAAAATTTTTCAATATTGAAATTTTGTTTGAAATTTTATTGAAAGAAATCTAACAATAACGACAGAAGGTATTTTTTCATTAAACTCCACTGATGTTTGAATTTTGCAGAATTAATGTGGGTTTCGGTTTTCCCTATATTCTCATAATTTCAAGTAAAAGAAACATTTAAAAATATTTAATTAAATAAGATACAGAAATTAATGCGACTTTTTTTTTCTTCTAACTTCTCCGTCATTCTCTGTGTTGCCGTGTTCTTTTATCATTAACACATCGCCTACTTAACAATTTCTTCACCAAATTCGTAAATTCACTGAAATTTCATTGAACTTCTTATTTCAATACGAATACACCATACGTGTCTGAAACCCGTCAAAGAAAAGCAAAGAAAAAAAAATCGTATTCAAAAATTCATTCATAAAAAAAAAACCCCACCCTACCCCGAAAAAAATTTTAATTAAAGAAGAAAAACAAAATTTCTTTATCTCTTAATTCTAAAAATGTAAACAGAAAAGTTGTAACACACCAAAAACCTAAAGAGATAAACCTACAGAAGAGAGAGGAACCTACAGAAGAGAGAGGAACCTAGAGAGAATAAAAGAATTTATTTAGTTGTTTGTTCAACGGTGATCTAAACATCACAATCGCCACTGTGTGTGGATACTGGGACTCTAAATTTTTTTTATAAAAAAACAATAAAGAAACCGTTCCCAATTAGGCACTGACGTAAACAAACGTTTCAATTGTTTTGTTGTTGTTTTTTTGTTTGTTTCATTTTGTTGTTTTTGTTATTGGAATAAATGCTGAATGATCAGAATATTTCAGATTACAATGTATCACTTTGTAACGTTTATCTTCTTAAATATACAAATAATGATTGAAATAAATATTATGAGATCATATAAGAAATTTCAAGACAAATAAATTCCTAACGTATATTTTTCTTCTAAATTTTGTATTTTGTCAAAAGTGTGGAAGTCAATTTTAATTGTTTTATTTGGTATGATCCAAAGTGAAGGGCATTGTTTATACTAAGTGTATTAAATTTATCCGATTAATCTGTTCCTAATACTGATCATCTCAGATCATCAGCAATTTCTATAACTTTTACATTTAAGTTGTACGAATTTAATACAAAAATGTTACCCAATCTAAAGTACTTAAAATATTTTGGTTCCATTTCACAACCAACCCCAAATCGAATTTCTTACTCTGATCAAAAATTGATCTACAAAAAATTCTTCTTTCTCATCATTTTCTTGATCCATCTCTTCTTATTCTAAATTCAAGATAGAAAACAGTTTATTTTTAAGAAGAAGTAAAAACAAAAAAAGAAGAAAACTATAAAAAACAACAACAAAATTACACAAATGATTAAAAATAATATTCGTATACGCATAAAGAAAAAAAAAATGAGATCATAACCTATAAAAAATGAAGAAGAAGAAGAAGAGAAGGAAATAAATAAGACAATTTTTTTTTGCTTTCAATTCTGAATTAAAAAAAATATATATATATACAAAATTGTGTGTTTGAACAACATAATTTATTTCTTAAGTTTTCTTCTTTTTACTGTGATAATGTTGCCCCTCTAAATATGTTAGATTGTCTCTTTCTGATTATGTATTATAAATTTGAAATGATCATTCATTCATACACACAGGCACACATTCGTTCATATTCAACCCTATGTGTTATTACAACACAAACGCTGGCATACACACACAGGCGAACAAATAAATAAACATTTATTATATAAAATAGTTAGAACAACAACACTAAGAAAAATAACATAATTTTTTTTTATGGCAAATTACCAAAAATGAAGGAAAGCAAATACAACAACAACAACAAAAAAAAGAAACAACAAAATAACAAAATTTCTCAAAAAGAATTTATGTCAATTTTTTTTATTCTTCTTCTTCTTCTTCAACTTCTTCTTTATATTTAATTCTGATTTTGAACGATCATTAATATTTTATTGATATCATAAATCTCAAAGTACACACACACACACACGCAGATAGTTAATCAGTCAGGCATTTTTTTTAAATAAAATTACAGAGAAAATCAAAAAGTTTTGAAAAATCTTATAAGAAATGTTTTAAATGTTGTTTTAAAAAAAACTATTTGAAATAAGTGAGACAAAGAAGAAGAAGAAGAAGAAATAGACGTCGACGACGACGACGACAATGACAAATATATAAGAAGAAAAATAGTCTAATAAAACTTTCAACACATAAAAAGGTATAAATTAACTTTCAATTGTAAATCTTAACAACAAACCAACAACAACAATAACCAGTCGTAACATTAAAATTCGAACTAATCTCAATGACATCAAAAACAATATAGAAAATTTGATTTAATTGTAAAATGACATAACCAGGAATTCAAAATGGTCGACAGGATCATTCATTTTATAATTTTATTCTTTTCAGTCATTATTCTAAAATTTAACTTCACTTGTCGTTGTCTCCTGTGAATGGAATTTAAACCCTGAGAGACAAACGAATAATGTAAACTAAGTAACTTCATCTATCCATTAAAAGAATCCTTTTTATTCTCGATACCTGAATGAAGTTTCAAATTCTTCTCAGTAGTTACTGGTTCTTTGCTCTTAATAGTAGTTTTCACGAGACAAATTTATTGTTCTTGTAAGGAAAATTAATTTCAAGAAAATTTAAAAAGTTTCTTTCAATTTTATTTGAATTTCATTGGATTCCATATGACCATAAAGAAAATAATACTAATTATATTTTATAAGACAGAAGACAAAAGACAGAAGAAAAATAAAGGAATTTATGTGTGTGTGTGTGTTTACGTTCATTATGTTTTGTTGTTTTTGTTATAATATAATTCATTTGTACCAATGAAAAAAAAATAGAATACGATACGATGACGCGGTTGAAGTGAGATAAACATTATTTCTGTATTTATTCAGAATTTCTTACTTGACTGTTGTTGTTGTTGTTATTGTTATTTTTCAATTATAAATGAAAAATAAATAAAATATTAATACTGACATTTTATTATTGTGTCTTCTCTCTCACTGTCACTTTATAGCATTTCCATGGATTTTATTTATTCACCGTTATCTTTTTTCCATTCTTCAGCCTCTTTGCACCTCGTCTGTTCCAATGTTTTTTTTTCTTCCATTGAATTTCATACATTTTCTTAGTTTTTGTAGTTTGCTTCTTTTTTTTTTTTGATTTTTTAATGGAAGAACAATTGAACATTTTCTTGTTTTTTTATTTAACGTTAAAACGTAAAAGAAAGAAAAACAATCATTGGTGTAAGATTGACGTATACTACAAGTTACATTTCTATTTCATATTTATTTTCTTTAAAGTTATATTCATAAAATGTTTTAAGATGAATTGTAATAAGCTGTAGGTATTTTTCTACTTAATACCTGACATAATTGATCGTTTTATTTATTCATTTCATTAGGCGATCGAAGAAGGTAAAATATTATAAAGTTTTCATATCGTTTGTTTCTTCTTTATCCCTTTTATCAAATAAGATAAAATAAATGTCTTAAATATTCGTTGTTGTCATTGTTGTTGTTGTTATGCATTAAAATAATTTTTTTTTATTTAGATTTTCCGTTTCTTATTTTCAATCGATAAATTTGAATTGAATTGATTTTTTCTGTTTTTTTTCTTTCTTTTCTTTTCTCTCTTCTAAATCTACAGATATTGATTGTTCTGATTGTTCTGTGTTATTCTTCTAGATTTTTCTTCTGTAATTTTTTTTTTTTAATCTGTAAAAAAAATTATCGTTGATTACTATGTTGATGCTGCTGCTGCTTCTGGGTTGTTGTTGTTGTTGCTATTGAGTAAATTATATTACAAAACTTAAAAGATTCCATTTTTCATTTCTGATTTATTTTTGTTCTTTTTCTTTTAAATAATTTCCTTTCTGTTTTTACTTTTACAAATTTACTTTGTAGACTTTTTTTTAATATTTTTTTTTCTTTTGAAATAATTTTATTATTCAACTGTTTTACTATTTTTCTTCTCTTCCACGTCTTCTTCGTCTTCATCTTCGTCTTTTAACTTCTTCTTCCTTGATCTCTTTTAAGAAGCATTGTTTCAATTGTATTTATTTTTCCCAATTTTTCAAACAAAATATATTTTCTCTATCTGTCGCTCTCTCTCTCTCTCTCTCTTTCTCTCTTTTTCTTTCTTTTGTATATTTATCGCGGATGCAATGCAACTTCATGCGAGTCTTCGTCTTAATTTTTTTTTTTCATTTTTTTTTAAATTTATGTTCCTTTTATTTTTAGAATTCGATCATTAATTTTTTTTTTATTATTATTTTATAAACGGGAAATTATTTTTCATCTGTTCCTGTCGATCGATATTCCCCTTCCATTTCCCCTCATTCCACTATCCAGTACCAGAAAATTACACAAGTTTTTTTTTCTTCATAAATATAAAATTACAAAATCAAAAGACACAACGTTCTTCTTTCCATTTATTCCCGTCTCTGTCCCTCTGTCTCTCTCGCGCTGTAAAATTGAAGAAAATAAATTCGCTATGGAACATCAATTAACTGAATCATTTTTTAAACCAGGAATAATTTTCCGAAATTACAGGGTGAACTGTTGTTTGATTTTTCCATGAAAACAACAGAAAATCAATTAAAATCACATTCTCGAAATTTGTAAAGGATTTTAATTTTAATTGCGGAACCAAACCACGCAGAACATTTTCTAAAAATATTTATCGATTCACTTTTGTGTTGCCTTTATTTTCTGGAAGATTTCCCCATTTCATTTTTTTCAATTCTCTCCCTTTATCCTTTCAACAACAAAATATTCACATATTCACAATATTTTTTACCTTTAATAATTGCGTATAATAATTTTGTGTGTGTGCTAAAGGCGAGAAAAAAAATAATAAAATAAATTAGATGGTTTATTTTCTGTGTTTTGGTCGTCAGTTTTATGATCAGTATATATTTTTTTTTATTTATTTATTGAAAAATTTTCAAAAAGGTAAATACCGAATTTTTTTGGTTGAAGTCTTGAAAGAGAACAAAAAGAACAAAAGAAATTGTAAGAAAAAGAAAAGGGGTTCTACCTATCGACAGAGTGGCGAGTGCGTTTATGGATTTTGAAGAAGGATCGAAAAAAAAAATAGAAAGGGGAATCTATTCCGAATATTAGAAAATTGTATAGGGTCGTGACCTTTTTTTTTTTTTTCGTTACCTCATGGCACGTTATAATGTGCGTCTGTGTGTGTGTGTGTGTGTGTGTGTTTATCCTTTATTACAATTATGATATGTCTTTAATATCTTTGTGATATTCACGCATATAATGGATTGAATATAATTTCTTATATATACGAGAGTATTGTTTTTGTTGTGCTCACGTGTGTAGTGTTTGTGTGTGTGTGTGTGTGTTCTCTATGTTGTGTGTGTGTGTTCTCTATGTTGTGTGTGTGTGTATGCGTTCATATAATAAATCCAGGAAATGATGATTCAAAAGAAAAGCAAAAAAAAAAACTTTATGATTCGGTTCTTGTTTTTGTTGTTATTATTATTTATTTTTATTTTATTTTATTTTATTTATTTTTCTTTTTGTTCTTTCTTTCTTTCTTACATCAATTGAATCTCATCAAATGCACGCGAATAAAATGAAATTAAAAAAAAAAAAAAAATAGGAAAAAAAATACAGAAGAATAGGAATACTGACGTGATGACGATGATGAGAGAAACGGAATAACAACCATAACAACAACAACAACAACAATACAAATCTTAGAATAAAGAAAAAATTAAAAAGTTTTATCGATTTTTTTTTCAAGCCCCTTTTTCTTCTTCTTCTATCAATTTTTTTTTTGTTTATTCAATCGCGTTTTATTTCACGTTTTTTCTTCTTGTCTTCATCTCTCTTTCCTTCCAAGATTTCTTTCTTTAACAATTTTTTTTTCGTTGTTTTTTTCTCAAAATTTTAGCTTCTTTTTTTTTCTTCTTCTCTTAATTCACCAATTTTGTGTGTGTGTGTATGCGTTCTTATAAGAAAAGAGTATTCTTGTATTGAAGAGAATTTTTTTTATAAGCAAGAAGAAATAAGCGACCGACGACCGTTGAAGAGGAAATATAACACCCGCCGGCTGTTTGATTAGAATTTTTAATGCATAAGAACAACAAAAGCAACAACAAAAACTCTTAAAAAAAAAGCCAAAAAAGAAAGAAAAATCCAAATTGGTTTTTTTTTTTGCATCAAACAACGTTTTTTTTGTTTTTGTTTAAATTTTGTTTGTAGTTGATGATTTTCTATCTTTTCTCCACATCTTTATTCTTCTTTTGGTTCCTTCTAACATTTTTTTGTTGAAGTTGTTGTTGTTGTTGTTTTTACGTTGCTGCTTTTGCATAATTTTTTTTTTCCGCGTTGCCATAATTTGGTTGTTTTGTTAGAAACCCCCTACCCCCTTACCCACCTTCATTTACATTATTTTTGAAAATATCAAAAATTCATTAAATCAATTTCCAATTTGAAGTGTTTTTGTTTTTTCGTTGATCTTTGGTTTTGCCTCATTATTCCCCCTCCACTTTCTGTCGATTTGTAAGTTTTTTCTTTTTTTTTTACATAAAAAAGATTTTATTAAAATATTATTATTAATGAGATAAATTAAGAAATGTTAGAAGTTTCTGTTCTTGTTGTTGTTGTTATTGTTGTTTGTGTAGTGGTGATGATGGTGAATATTGATGGAATACAATGGGTTAATAGTCTTTCCATTTTCATCCTCCTCATTTAACCTACGTCAATGAAAGGATGTTCTTTATAGTATAATTTTTTTCTTTCTGTTTTAATTTCTTAAGAAATGAACAACAACAACAACAAAAAATATGGATTAATGTGTGTGTGTGTGTGTAGAAACGCTGTTTATTTTTTAAACAAAATTTCGATTGCGACAATTTTACAAATAAGAAATATATACATTTTTTTAGTGTGTGTGTGTGTATTGTGTTTGTGCGTCTTCTTTTATTTTTTAAGTTCATTTGAAAAGAATAATGGATTCATGTTAAGAATAGTAACGTCATCGTATAGAACACATTTGATTATTTTCAAATTGATTGTAAATTATTTGATGACAATTGTGTGTCTGTGTGTACGTGTGTGTTTGTCACTATAAACAAAAAGTAGAACAAAAAACGTTAACTTTTGTGATTCAACTTTTTTTTTTGTTTTGAATTTTGAATTTTGTTTTTTTTTTTTTTGCTATAAAGAACGAAAGCCAACCAAAATATTCTAAATTAATTAAAATTCAATTTAAACCAAACAAAAAAAAAATTGCATAAATTCTTTTTAAAATTTTTTTTGTCTAATTTTATTTTGGTTCTTGTTGTTGTTTTTTTATTTATTAATTTTGTTGTTGTTTCTCTTGTAAGCTTAATCAATTTGCTGCGAATTTATGAAAAACGAAAAAAAAAAAACAAATTAATGAAAACATTTTTATTGCATTTGATTCATTCAACAAAAATGATTTTTTTAAATTTTATAATAAAAGTTGAATGTCCAATTTGTCGATTTGTTGTTTTTTTTTTTTATCTTTTTGTCTTTTTCCCGAAATTGAATTTTAATCAATTAAATGTTTTAAATCAGCAGTCCATTAAATTCAATACATATGAGTGCCAAAAAAAACTATGATTGTGTTAATTAAATTATAAAATTCATTTGAATTCGTATTCAACTAAAAATGATGATAATGAATATTGGTTGTTTTAGATTTTTTTCCCAAAAGAGAAATTAAACAAAACGAAATAATGTTTGATTACAATAGCAGAATGGATTTGCAAGCAATAGCAACCAACTTCACTAGTCTCTGTCCTTACACTTTACACTAGTGCTCAGTTTTGATTTCAACATATTTTTTTCTGATATTACATTTATTATGAACTTATGGACTTTATGAGCCATTACAAGTAATGTGAAATATTTGTTAACCTGAAATAAACTTTAAAACGAAATTTTTTACTTAACAATAATTTCCGTGCTAGTCAATCAACTAGTATACTACTGTTAAACGACTAGATTCTATTTAAGTAGATACTAACCAGCATTTATTTGAACAGAGATTTTTTTTTTAAATCAAATAATCACAAATGATAAATGCATCTTAATATGCATACGGTACACACAAGATTTTTGTATTTATTGTTTTTCTTTCATTTTAAAGCAAATAATCATCTTAGAAATTAAGTGTAACCACTTCTTTCGTTCTCTATTCTAATGAGTCAGTTGTGAAGATGTTTTCTTTATTTTTTTGTCTTTTTGTTTTTTTTTTGTATTTTTCTTTCTTCTTCTTCTCCTAATATAAGTTCTTGTGGATATTATTTCAATGATCGTTCTTATTACTGTTGTCGTTAGCAAAGCAATGTATCAGAGGAATTCTTTTATTTTATTTTTTCCACTTCCCCTCCACCTCATTCAACCATTATTATTTATTTACGTTAAATAAAATTAAATTTAAAACACAACAACTAGATTAAATTACATTTTCAATTCTGTTTTTGTTGTTTTTTTTTTCAAAAACAAAAAACCATCTTTGTTTTTTAATCATAAAATATATTTATGTGTGTGTGTGTATGAATGTTTGTGTATGGGTGTGTGTGTGTGAGTAGATATCAATGAATGGATCAATAAATTTATAATGGACAAAAAATTAAAGTTAAAGGAACAGAATGAAATGTATGAATTAAATTTGAATGGTAAAGGGGAAGAGGAGGAAATGAATTGGAAGCAAAACAAAAAAAAACTGCGGATAAATAAATAAAATATTGATTTGTAATCAAAGTAGATTATCGTTTATTATTTTTCTTCTTCTTTTATTACAAATAAACAATTATTTTTTACCAGTATTCAATTTCCTTCACTCTCTCTCTCTCTCTCTAACACAACTTCCAGTCATTCGTGTTGTTTTTTTTATTTATATTTTTATCCATTCCCAATTCCCAATTGAGATGATGTGTGGTTCTTGTTGTTGTTGTTCTGTTGTTCTTCTTTTTTTTGTGTCTTGCAAACGCATTTATTCATTATCTACTTTTTTCTTTTTGATTTTGTAGCAATATAACGATATTCACAAACTTCCGCTCTAGAATCAACCTCGTTTTGTTTATAATACAACAACAACAACAACAACAACAACAAAATAAATTTAAAAAAAAATTAAACAAAAACAAATCATAAACTTTAATTTGAATTAAAGGCCAAAGCAAAAGAGTAAATTAAGAACAAAAAAGAAGAAAACAGGCAGAGCTTTTATAAGATGAATATTGAAGAAGAAGAAGAAGAAGACGAAGACGAGAGTAAAGAAAACATCGAGTTGTCTGCCATTGTCCATTTATATCGATTGTGATGCAGAGCAGAAGAGCAAAGATTTTTTTCTTTTGTTTTTGTTTTATTTTTCTTTAATGTGTTGTTGTCAAGGGGGAATTTGTTGGGAGTCAAAGAAGGTGGTGAAAGAAAACGAATCGTTTTTTTTTGTTCTATTTCTCTCTTTCTGTCTCTTTTGTCCTTCATCTTTTCAAAGTTTCCTAAAGGAGAACGAAAAAATAGAAGAGGAGGAAAAAAAAAGAAATAAAGAAAGAAAAACATTGTCTTCTAAAAATGTATAAAGTACGCTATGGGTCTGATTTCGCCCAAGGGGCTAGACATCAAAAGAATATAAATAATTTTTGTTCTATTCTGTTGGACTAAATTTAATGGTTCTTTTATTTTTACTTTACTTTTTGTTTGTGTTTTTCTAAGTTGCGTTTGTTGTGCGTTCTTTTCTTTTCGTTTTTTTTTTTCTTGTCCAAAATTCTCTTCTCGTTTTTTTCTCAAACATTTTGACAACAAAGAAAAATAAAACATCCCAACAAATCTCTACACAAAACACTTTTAGTAGTCTCCACAATAACAAAATGCAAATATACACTCTTAAAGATTTCTTCTTGGTTGTATTTTTCTTAACCCAAGAAAGAAAGAAAAAAAAAAAGATTTTTGTTGTTTTTTTTTTTTATAATTAAATTAGAATTTTTTCTTTTCTTTTCTTACGATTTTTCTTGTTTTCTTATGTTTTTTTTTTTTGTTTGTATGGAAGAATAAAAGAAAAAAACTATAATTTTTTTTTTCTTTTAATTCATTCTTTCAAGAATGTTTAAAAGTTTTTGACTCTCTTTCACTTTACGTCAAGTTTAATCTTTGTCGTGTTTGCTGAGCCATGCAACTTTTTTGTTTTATAAAGAGTCACATTTTGAATTTTATTATTCGGTGTGTGTGCTGTGTATGTATGGTCACATTTGATTATTTTATTATGTGTACAAGTGTGTGTGTGTGTGTGTGTGCTGTGTCAAAATGAAATATCGTGTTTATGCAAAGTCTTTTTTTTGTATTTTTGTTGTTGTTTCTTCTGTGTACTTATGTGACTTTGTATATCATGACAATTTTATAAGACTCTATTCTCTATTCTACAATAACATTTTGTTTTTTGTCTCTTTTTAATTCTTCATCTTCTTCTTCTTCTTCTTCATTTACTTCTTCTTACTTATATACAAAATATTTGTTGTTGTTGTTTTTCGACTTTTAAAAGATTTCAATGTTTTTTTTTCTTGTTTCTCTTGATGCAATTTTTATTTTGTAAGAACATTTTCCTTTATTTTATATATTTTTGGTTGATTTTTAAGTTTGGAAGATTTAAAAAGAGAAATAATAATAAGAATATAATTTAATCTAAAATCGCAACCAAAAATAGAAGACCAAAAGACGCACACACACGAACACACACATGCACAAAAAGAGAGAGAGAAACAAAGTTTTTTTTTTGTTAAAAAGTTTGTCTGGCAAAAGTGGCGCCATATTGTTCAGTCGCAGTCTGGTTGAGTCGACATTATTAATTCATTTTAAAAAACAAAAAAAAAAAGAACCAAAAAAAAAACAAGCAAGCAAGACAAAAAAAAACACAATGAATGTGAAAGAGTGAGACAGAGACATTGAATATATAATTAAATTTTTGTTTCATAGAAGAAGAAAATAAAGAAGAAAAAAAACAACGTGGAAACAACAAACATTATTACCGTTACTTTCTGTCTGTGTAAACGCAATAAAAGGTGTGCGTTCCGGATTAAAAAATCCTTCCTTTTTTTTTTCTCTCTCTCTGTCTCTCTCTCTCTCTTCTTCCATTTTTTATTTTTTTCTTATATCTGACTTAAATTGCGCGCGCATAATTTTCTTTTATTAAATTTATTTATTTGATGATAAGATAATAAAGATGGCGTTGACCCTCTAATGACTCACACACTACTACTACATCGATAAAATCCTGAATAAAAAAAATCTCTATAAAAGAAGAAAAAAAAAATACAGCAAAAGAGCAAACAGCACAACACAAAAAACAAAATCACCAATTGATTTTTTTTTAAACTTTTTTATTGCATTTTAAGTCACTGAACACCAACACCAGTACCAGACTTAAGAATATTAGATTAAGGAATTGAGATAAAATTTGAAAAAGTAGGAATTAAGAATGTATTTTTTTTTACTGAAATAAAATGGTCATTAATTAAAGAGTGAATAAAAGAAGTGTCTAGAATCATTAAATAAAAAATCTAGTCTTCCCCTTTTCAACTTTTATTTTCGACAAAAAAAGATCATTGGATTTTTTTTATTCTAACGCATTTATTTTTGCTCACCAAAAATTAATGAAACTTTGCAAACGAATTTAAAAATTGCATACAATTATTACTAACTCCTTTGGAGTTAGTTTTATTGTTTCATTTCTCAGCAATTTGGATATTTCTTGGTTCAAAAAAATTTAATTTTTTATTAAAATAAAAAACAAAAAAAAAATCTAAATTATAATTTATTCATCAAAAATTAACAACAACAAAATTGCAGAGCTTTGACCTGACCCTCGTCTTCTATTTTCTTCATTCTTCATTCTTCTTCATTTTTTAGTTAATAATTTTAGTAATATTTTTTTTTTTCTTAGTTTTTGATTTTGTGCAAACATTTAAATAAAACAAAACAAAACGAGAACAGTGTCCATGTTTTTGCTGATTGTTTCTTTGCAACAAAAAATAAATAAAATATTATTGTGAATTTCATGTTTGCCTCTGTTTTGTGTACTTACGTATGTGTGTGTGTGTGTGTGTGTGTATGAGCACGCATGCGATATCTCTTTCGTGAGTCTATCTAAATCTACATCTGTATGCGTAATTGAAAGATATTCGCGGTTAACTGTACTATCATCGGTCGCTCGCTTGCTTGGACTGTCTGCCGGTTTTTTTTTCTTTTTTTCTTCTGTTTTTCATTAACTTCTTCTCTGCGATATTGATTTGACTGTAGTATTTACTTAATGATATTTATTTAAATTCAATACAAGAAAAAAAAATATACAAAAGACAAAAATAAACGAACACACACACACACACACACTCATATAAATATACAGAACGCCATAGAGTGAGAGAGAGAGAGAAAGACAAAGATGAACAGCATCATCCAACAATAAACAACAAAATCAATTGATTTGCATACTTGTTTTTTTTTTCTTTCTTAATTTTTTGACTTTTTTTTTGTCTACTTTTGGTCTCTTGTCTGGACAACAATTTGTTGTTGTACTTATTATTATAATAATCATCATCATGAAGAAGCTCTATACTGATGATGATGATGATCATGATGTAGTGACGTCAGTATGGTCAGATAATAACAGTCAGTTTATTTTAAATAATTTCATTATTTTTAAGTTTTCTTAATTTTTTTTTCATCTTCAACTTTTCGTTGATTTGTTTCTCTTTTCTTGTTTTTTTTTCGCCCCTCGTTGTTTGATTTATTCGTTTCGTTTCGTTTTTTTTTCTGTTTTCTTTTTTAATAACGATAATTTTTTTTTTTGAATAATTTAATTTAATTTCATTCGTTTATATCTTACTTATGTCATCGTCATCGTTAGTTGATTAAAACAAAAAAAAAAACAAAAGAATTGTTTGATTGCGTTTAAATGAAGAAGAAGCAAAATAAAGAAAAAACGTATCACTTTGAAAGTTCCAGAACTGAAAGCTTTTAATGATGACAACAGAGAGAATTTTTATAATCTAAGTCTGGTTAGAAATTCGAATTGTGTGTTCAAAATGTTGGTGACAGTAACAAATAAAGAGGATTTTATATTTTGCTTTAAGTTAAATGTGTTCATAATTGTATATTTTTGACAATCTTTGATTTTACAATAAAGAAAACAAAAACAACACAAAACATATGTCCTGATTCATCGTGGGAGAGAAAAGGGGTGGATGCACTCAAAAGAGAAAAAAACATAAAAAAACTTCTTTTTTTTAGACAAAAAATTTGTTGAATTATTTTTTTTTTGTAATGAAAATAAAAAAAAAATCGTTACTTTGAATTTTGAAGTTAATTTAAAAATTAGAAAATAATGACATCAAAATTATTATGACTTTAAAGATGACAATTTCTTGTGTTTATATAAAATATAAGATAGAATCATTGACCTTCTTCTTCTTCTTCTTCTTTTTCTTCTTCTTTTTCTACTTCTTCTTTTTTTTTTGGAGGAGGTGACACTTTTACATTATCTCTGTATAGAAAGGAATACGAAAAAAAACTACAAGAAGAAAAAAATTATTTGGTACGAACACAAAAAAAAAAAAAAAAACAAAAAAGCTGAAATTTAAAAAACCTCCACATCCACTAAAAGACGTTAAAAAGTTTTTGTTTAAATTAAAGGCCGACGATCGTGAACACAGGAGATGAAGAAAAGACATGAAAAACAATCATTTTAACTCTTTGACTCTGTGATTCTGAAACTTTGACTCTGAAATATTTAAATTGAATTTTTTTTCTTGTTGTTATTATATTTTTAAATCAAAAATAAAAAAAATAAAGACAAATATTGAAAACATTTTTTTTGGCCTGTTCCGTATTTCTTCCCAAATGCAGCTATTCTTGTAAAGATGGACTTTTTCGGGTGTCGTCATTTTACATCGATTGTCATATTACCTAAATGCATATCATCATTCACACACACACACACACACATACATACACACAATAAAAAGTCAATATCTTTAAAAGGTTTATGTTTGGGCGGACCTCACGCGACAATAACAGAAAACCGATAACACTTTTATTTAATATTTTATAGCGTTGATTAAATGCGAAAGAATAAAATATAAGAGAACAACAACAACAACAACAACAAAAAGAAGAACAGCAACAACAAAAACAACAACACCAGTAAGAAAATGTTGAAAAAATAATATCCTACACTTTTTTTTTTATTGAATTAAATATTTTTTATGATTATTGGGACTTATCACCTCGTTTAGATCTTGCATTTATCTTCTTTTATATCCCTCTTCTTCTTGTTCTTTATCATCATCTTCTTATGTGTCCCCACATAAGTCCATATGTTATAATATTCGTTTCTTTCTCAATATCTGTCCCCCCTTACGGCTCGTTTTGTATTGCAGAGACACAACCCAAATGTATTTTCTGAACTCTGTTGTATGTTTTGAATGTGTTTGTGTTTTTGTTTGCATGCGTGTGAGTGTGTGTGTACTTAATTGCATATTACTTTATTTGTTCATATTTGGGGTGTGTAGGGGTCATTTTTATAAGCGCTTACAAAATATAATTGACTTTAATCGACTCTTTTCTGCTTCTTCTTTTTCTTTTTTTATTTTTTAATAAAATAACAAAGTTGCAGTTTATTTTTTTTTTTATTAATAAAAATATAAAGTGAATATTTTTCAGCGCTTCGTTTTCTCTTCTTACTTCACACTTGACACTTCTTTCTTTTCTTTTGCTTGAATTGTTTGTTCTTTTTTTTTTTTTGTTGTTCTAAGTAAATTAAAAAGAACAAGAGAAGAAGAAGAAGAGGAAGCGGAGAAAGAAGAACAGAAAAAAACGCGAACCAAATAGAATATTATTATAAAATTACGACGATTCAGTTCAGTAACCCGCGCGAGAACTTCAAGAAATAAATAAAAAAAAAATAAAACAAAAATGAAACCAAAAACAACAACAAATTTATGAAAGAAAACGAAACAAACGAGATGACAATAACAAATAAATACAAAAAGACGAAGGAGAAAAAGAAGAAGAATAAAACAAAAAAGAAAGAAAGAAAGAAAGAAAGAAGAAAAAGAAGAACAACAGCCGCAATTTGATAAAATAAAGAAAAAAAAAGCAAAAACAAACAACAACAACAAAATATCAAATGATATTTTTGTGAAGGCAAAAATGATCAACGCGGCATCGCACATCGCATCGCATCTTCGTTAACCGCGAATATATGGATAGAGAAGATTTCTTGGCCGTTTGTTTTTTTTTCTTTCCTTATGCTTCTCCGTCTTTTCGTCTCTAAAGAACCAGAAAAATAAAACTACATTCGCGCATTTGATTTCTTTCTTTTCTTTTTTCTTTTCGTGTTAATTTTGAACTTTTTGATTTTTATCTAAATACAACAACAAATGCTCATATATGTATATGTGTATGTGTCTGTGTATGTCATAAAAAATATATAGGGAAAAAAATAGCAAATATACAGAAAAAAGCAAAAAAAAAAACAAATAACAAAAACAGAATCATCTAAAATCAGGTTTTTGCATCTTTTTCTTTTTGTTTTTTTTTTATTCGTTGACCGAAGAAGAAATTTATGACATCATTAAGTAGAAAGAATAACATTGATTATTTGTGATTCGCGATAAACAAGTTTCTTTCATTTCTTCTTCTTCTTCTTTTTGATTTTTTATAAAACAAAAAAAAAAACTTATGGGGGAATCGAAGAATATGAATTTGTCTATTCACAAAAACACATTAAGAATGAATTTGATGGGTTTAGATTTTATAGGACACAAAAATGTTTTGTTCTGTATAAAAATATAATAATGGACAATCTTTATGTCTCTCTCACTCTCTTACTCTTATTTCTCCCTTATTTCAAAATATTCATTTTCATGTAATTCTCTATAAACTACATTATCTGTCTCATTCATTCAACTGTCTTTGTCATTCAACTGTCTTTGTCTCTTTATTCACAATATATGTACACATATTGTGTAATTTAAGTAAAAAAAAGGTAAAAGGTAATGTTGTCAATCTATTATTTTTCTATTATTATGGATTAATAATAAAATTGAAGATGTGAAAAGAAATGAAAAGAAAAGAAAATAAGTAGAATATGATCTGAACCTGATTTTGACCCTCTTTTAATTTTTTTGTTTCTTTACAAATACAAAATACATTTCACATTTCATTATAATTTCTAATGTTATGATTTCGCGTTTTTTCTTCTTCTTCTTTTACTTCTACGATGTTGTTGTTGTTGTCTTGTCTCTTTTCATAATAATAAAATTGTACAAGAAGTGATATTAATACACCCCTTGTGTCCCCTTTCGTTAATATTATTATTATGAAAGAGTTTTTTTTCTATTGTATCATAATTTTTATTGTTGGTTTTCTTGTTAATAGGAAAATAGATGAAAATTTAGTTAGAACAAGCTACAACAACAACAACAACAAGATAGAAACAACAAATAAATTGTATAAAAAAAATATCATATTTCAGAAGAACAAAAAAAAACACATTAAATAAAACAACAACAATCAAAAAATGTGCGGTCTTTACGGTCATTTTTTGATCCTTATGTGTGCGTGCGTGCGTGTGTGTGTGTGTGTGTGTGTGTAGGAAATAACCCTTTTCTATTCTATTCCTTTTATTTTTTGTTAAGAATTAGATCTTTTAGTTTATTCGCATTAAATTGCGGCGAACAATAAATACAAAATGAAAAATTATTTAATGTTTTAATATTTCTTCTTCTTCTTCATCGTTTTCTTTGTATTCTTCTTCTTCTTATTCTATTTTTTTTTCTTCTTTTTTTGGTAATAAAAACGCGAAATTTATGATTATTACAATTTTTGTGTTTTTTTTTTTTTTTTTTGTGATAAATAAGAGGAGGGTTAGAATTTTCGTGGAAACATAGATGAAGAAGAAGAAGAAGTTTGTGGAAGAAATATTTATTGAAGTTGAAAACAGAAAAAAAAAAAAATTACGATTCACCAGATTTGTTGATTCGTTTTGTTTTTTTGTATTGTTGTTAGATTCCTTGCGAAAACAAAAAAAAAAATAGGCAACAAAAAATTCTTCTTCATCCCAGATTCCACGTACAGTCGTGTATACTTTATATAAATGAAAATGTCGTTAAAATTTAGAAGTGAAAGAAAAGAATTGAGAAGTGAAAAAAAAAACAAAAAAAGGAATTAATCTGAGAAGTGATCATTTCTTACATTAAATTGAAAACTTATAAAAGATTCTTTAAATTTTTGTTGTTGTTTAAAAATTCTTTTATACATAAGATTCTCTTTCCAACCACTTTACTCTTAAGATCATTTACTCTTAATATGAAACCAAACAGCAGCAGCAAGAAATAATACAAAACGAATTCTTTTCTTTTGTAAATAAATATTTATGACGTCATTAACGTAAAATGCAAGACAAAATTCTTTTTACAAAAAAAAACATTAGAAACAAAAACAGTTGAAAATTTCAATTAACGATATTTTTTCTATATAATCTTTTTACTAAAAAAGGAATTTCTTAAACGAAGAAGAATAAGAAGAAGAAAATAAATGATTTTTAATGAACCATTAATTGAAAGAAAATAGATTTTTCTTCTTCTTCTTTTTGTCCTCTTTTGCATTATTCTCTTATGAACAAATTCAAGTGATCATCATAATTTTCAATTATATTTTTTACCCATTAGAGGTTACAAACAACAAAAACATAATCAGCCATTTAGAAAAAACATAAGAATCAAAGAGTCTAAAAGACGAAGACGTAAAAGAAGAAGAAGAAAAAATGAATATTTTTACATGTTCTTTCTTTTTTTTGCTCCTGTCTATTCTATTTGTTGTTGTTTTATTGTTGCTGTTTGTTCTTTTTTCTGCGCTTTACTTTAAACTTTAACGTTTCTTCTTCTTTTAACTCAAAAGATCGTTTAATTTTATTAAGTAATAAATTTCACCCGTTTTACTTCGTCTAACTATAGTCAAACAATATTCATACTAGAAAGTGTACACACATACATACACACACACATACATATATATGACAAAATAAATATAAAGTGTTGCATTATTCCTTGTATGTTCATCTTAACAATTTTTTTTGTTGTTTCTTCTTTTCTTGTTTTTTGGTTTCTTTTGATTTTTTTTTTTGATTTTCTTGCATGGAATGGAATAATAATAATAATATTGTTGGTTAGGTCGATCAAGTCACGATCAAAAAAAAAAAAAAAGGCAGAAAGAAGAAGAAGAAGAAGTAAAGAAAAAAATGGCAAAAAAACCATCGCGACAATTTTTGTTGTTGTTTTTGTTTTTGTATTCAACAACAGAGTGTTTCTTTTGCAGACGATCAGTTTACAATTTTTAATTTTGATATTTTTAATATCACCTCAACCTGATAATATCGCGATCGCACAATAATAATAAAGTAACAACAACAACAATAACAACAACACAAAACAAAGGAACAATAAAGCGAGTGTCCTGTTAAATTTAGGTGGGATTTATATTTTTCACTCTTGTGTGAAGTTTTTTTTTTAATTTTTTTTGTTCATCCATCGCGACATTTTGTTTCTGTTTCTTCTTCTTTTTTTTTGTTTGGTTTTTTATTTTAATTTTTCAATGCACAGGTTTGTTGTTGTTGTTGATGTGGTGAATGACACGATTGCATCATGTGATATTTTTTTAATGATGATGTGTCGCCAATATATTCTTTTTTTTTTGTTCTGTTTTTTTGTTCTTCTTCTTCTACTTCTTCTTCATATTTTAAGTTATTCAATCCAAATGCAATTTACACCTTTTTTTTTCTTTTTTATTGTTCGCGGATTTAAAATCTAAAAACTTACTTAACGTAACTTAAGCACAAAATTTCCTTCTTATATTGTCAGATTTTTTTCTATACATCACATAAATAAATTCTACTTAACTTCTTAAGATTTTTGTTGCGATTTTATACTTATATTTTTTTTTTATGCTGTTTGGTCAATAGTTCTGACGAATACTTTTTTTTTTCTTATTTATTTAAGAATAACAAAAAAAAAAGCGCATATAATTTTTTCACATCCGACTCCGTTCATTTCGGTTCTTTTTTTTTTTTTTTTTTTGTTTTAATTCGATAATTTTTAATTCTTCACAGTTGAGTTGACAAAGTTTTAAGCAGCAACACAGAATAAATGTGCAAAACACAAATACTAACAAATGTTGATTTATAAATTAAAAGGAGATTTAATATTTTTATTGTTTAATTTTGTGCTAATCTTAAGGTGTGGACTTCTTTGTTTTAGTAAACACGCATCTTTTTATTTGATTGGGTGGTCGAGTGAGATTCGGAGTGGATGGCACTTATTTGATTGATGTGAAGGGATTAGGGAGTGAGGTGGGAGAGTAGTGGTAGGCACAGTTGAGTTTCTATTTATCATCACCCTATTCGTGATCTTAAAACGTTACTTTTTATAAGTTTATAGTTTTATAGACACACAACACACAAACACACACACATATGCACACACACACACATAAATTACTATTATTAAAATTTCCAAGAAACAATAAAAAATCCTAGAAATGCGAAAAGGTTGTGTATTTCTTTTAGTTTTGGTTGTCTTACGAAAAACACAACAAAAACATTCAATCGATTCATCACAAAAGAACAAAAAAAAAATACCCAAAAGTCATAAAAACAACAACACCAAATGACGCGAAGAAATGAAGAAGATTAAACTATAAATTGTTTTTATTGTGAAATGAAAGAATTGAAACAAATTCCTTTTAATAATTATTATTTCCTAATTTTCGTTTCCCTAATTCCAAGTAAAAACAATAAAAAAAGCGCGTCTTCAATTCTAAAACCGAAAGAAAGAAAAAAAAGGAGAAAAAACGTTAAAAAAAATTAGAATTTATCTTTTTTCTAAAGATTTGAATCGTGATCGCTGTTGTCTGTTTTTTTTGTTCTTGTAAATTTCTTAAAAGACATCCATCAAAAAAAAATATAAACGAATTGAAACAAAAGGTTTGTGATTTTTTTTTTTGTTTGCAACAAAGATTTTTCCAATTTGAACTTTGGACAGAACATTTTTTCGTCTTAAGTACCCCTGGCTCTGACCACCTACAAAAGTACAATGGCAAGTTACAAGAAATTCGCATTAAATAATTGTTTAAATTTAAAATTAAAATCAGAGAGCAAAGGTTAAAGACAAGAATGTAATCTGATAAAAATTCTGCTGTAAATATTAACGTGAAATTTTTACATAAGTATTTGTGTCCTTGATCCACTACTCTACTACTCTACTACACTTCACTTCATTTCACTTCATTGTTTTTAAATTAATTTATTTATTTTGTTACATAAATTTCACACACACACACACATACACAAAATCAAACAATCAATCACACAAATATTGTTTTAAAATAAATTTTCTTATCAATTTTTTTTTATTTTTTTACTTTAACTTAAAAAATTATTGTCTCATTTTTACTTGACACTTTTTTTTATTTCTTATCATTTTCCGTGTACTTCATTCATATTTATCTTCTTTACTCTGTTGTTGTTTTTTTTTTATCAAAACAAAAATGAAACAAAAAAAAAGTCATCAATGCAAAGGTCTTCCCAGTGTGTGTTTTTTTTCTTCACTTTTCGAAAGAAACAAAAATATCAAATCAAATTCTTTTAGTGCGACGTATTTTTTTTGTCTGTTATTTGTTGTTGCTATTGTTATGATTACTCGTGTTATTGTTGTTGTTGTTGTTGTTACCGTTGTTGTTGTTGTGTTTATATCAATGTACATAAGTTAAATTTATTTATAAAATTATTGAACTTAAAATTATCCAACTGAAATTTAGTTACAATTGAATATTATAAATAACTCCAACTGTCTATTTTACTAACTTAGTCTAGTGCGGAAAACTACAAACTTATTCCAACACTCTTTATTATTTTGTAGTTCCAATAGAAATAAATGTTATAGAAAAATTTTTTACTGATCTCTATCGATGAGTTTGTCAAAAGAATTGTCTGAACTTATTTTTTACAGAATAATAATAATTCCTATGCCTTAAACTTTGAACCATATGACAAACTGAAACATTTCAGTTGATTTCATAAAATTAGCAAACAATTGATTTTTTCTATTCCTGTACCTGTGGTTTCTGTTTGTTTAAATTTTGGATTAAGTTTGAATTAAAATTGGTAAATGAAATCCGTCAAAAAGGGAACGTATTCTATAAAGACGCGTGTTCTTTATAAAAATTGCGTATATTTATAGAGTCCACCACAATAGACAAGGATTACATTTTATTTTGCCTCTTTCAGTTCATTATGGGTAAGACACAAACGTTCGTTAAATGAATCTGTTACGTTACTTACTTCATTATAACAACTAATTGAAGGTTACTTTCAAAAAGAAAATATTTTAAATGAACTTTTACTGTTTTTTTTTTCTTGTCTTCGTTTATAAAAGAGATCGAGGTAAAAATATGTAAAAGAAAATAAATGAATGTGTCAAATTTAACCATACATTACACTAATGAAGTTCATCGTCATCTCCATAAAATATATTTAATTTCTTTGTCAATCGGACTCCACTACAAAATACACTTCTCCCCCTCTCTCTCTACCTATGTAGACAATTTTTCTTTATTTCATTTTAGTAAAAAAAAATCAGATCAAATAAATGAATATCATCAGTTTTTCATTTGTGAATTTCATTTTTTTTTGTTCAATTTTTTTTTTTATAAGAACCAACTACAACGTAAAAAAAACAGGCATAAAGACTTTTAATAATTTTTTGTTTGAATTGAAAAAAATTAATAATTATTGTTGTTGTTGTTGCTGTTGCTGTTGTTATAAAATTTCATTGGAATTGATTTTTGTCTTCTTTTTGTTGATGTCACTGTTGTTGTTGTTGTTGTTATTATATTAATTGTTTCATTTGTCGCGAGAATTTTTAACGCAAAACAAATGAAATTGAAAACTTCTCTTGTAAACTGATAATAAATAATTTGAGATGAGTAATACTGTTTTGTCATTGCACACATATGATTCACATACGCATGACATACAAACATACACACACACACTCATGTTTTGTATAAGACAGAAAATAATTTAAAGAAAGAAAATTTTCAACAATATCTCTCGCATTCAATTTGTATTTTTATTCCACAAATATTTTCAACTAAACAAAAGAGTCAATATTCGTAATAATGAGGTTTCCCTTAAGGACACACTAAAATTATTGTCCCTATTCCTTTATTGGAAAGAAAAAAAATGACCATGAGATCATAAATATTATTTTCAATTCAAATAAAAAAAAACCGCGCATTTTATTTTTATACGTTTTCCTTTCTTTTTTTTCTTTTCATTCATTTTCAATTTTTTCTTTTCATTCGACAAAATAAATAAAGAAATTATATACAAATTTTGTTGTTTAAAATTTTAAACGTACGGTTACGCATACGCATATATTTATTAAGCGCTTCAAATTTCAACATAACATACAAAAATATTCGTAAACGTTAAAATCATCTATCGTCTAAACTAATTCGATTAAAATCACCATATAAATAGACGGTACGGAAAAGCCTACTTTTATGATGCATGTAAGTCAGTAGGTCAGTAACAATTTCGTTTTATATCCTTTTTTTTTGTTTGCCTCTTGCCTGTATTGCCTTTAACTTATTATTCCTTACATATTGTCCTCTTTTTTTTCTTCTTCTTCTTCTTCTTCTTTCTACTTATTCTTGTTACCTTCTGTCCATTCATTTTTAATACAAAAAAAAAATGAAATGAAATGAAATGAAGAGAAATATTAAACTTATGGCATTCAGTATTTAATAAAATGTTGACCCCTTTCTTCATCTTATTCAAACCAACAACAAGGGAATAAAAAAAAATAGTGTAAGTAGAACAACAACAAAATCATCCTAGAAATAATACAGTAACAACAACAACAATAAAAGACGAATAAACGAATGAAATCAAAACTAACTTAATTCAGGTAATGTGTAAGTGTAACAAGAACAGCAAACACCATAAATGTAAAAAAATCTATAAATAAAGAATAGCGAAAAAATACACACACACACACACACATGTGTGTGAATTAAACGTTGAATTGGGAAGAAAATCTAAAAATGGGGGAAGAGTTCAGACAATTCATGTAACCAAAAAAAAAGAGGAAAAAAAAATTGAAAGAAGAAAATAATAGAAAATAAGGAAAAACCGGAATCGCGATATTGATCCTATTAAGCTTCTATTTATTTCTGTTTCTTGTTTTTCTTTCTTTCTTTTTTATTCCTACATTTTATTCAATTTTTTGTTTTTGTATTTTGTTTTTGGTTCTAATCGGCAAACTACAAAATGTGAGAAATTGATTCAAACTTTTTTTTTTGTATTAAAATATTAAAATGGAAATGTACGCGTTTTTTTTCTTTTTAAATGTAAGTTAGTGTTGTTGTTGTTGTTGTTACTCTTCTCTTTCGTTTAAATTGTGAAAATGAAACAATAGCAGAGAGAAATAAAATCGCGAAAGAAAATAATGCAAAAATAAAAGGGTTATTGCGGCGGCAAAGGAAATCATATCCTATTATTCGGTCCTCTCACTCTTGTCACATTTATTTATTAGACGAATATTTTTATTTTATTTTCAATTCAAAATTGTTTTTTTTTTATGTTTAGAATGAATAACAACAACAGCAACAAGAAGAAACGTGGAAATACTGGTTTTACGCGAAATACATTTTTTTTTGGCCCCTCCTTAAGGGAAACTTTTAAATAATTGTTCTTTTTTTTTTTTCTTCAACTTATAGGTATGTTGCCGTTTGGCTTCTACTTTGTTTCTTATATTTTTTATTTCTTATTTATAGTCGATTCTTATACGCATATTTACTTTTAGTTTCTGAATTGTGAATCTCCTTAAGGTAACAAAAATTCAAATAAAAATAAAGGGGGATCGATGTACCGGGATAAAACGTTGGTCCTTTGACTTCAATTTGTCCATGATTTCAATGAGACTGTTCACTTGATTCCATAACAATGAAACTGTTCAACGTGTGCAATTTTCTAAATTCCTTTTGCCAGTAACAATTCTATTTCAACCAATCACTGACAAGATACAAAAAATCTCTTAATCAATGAATTCTTATATTTTGAATCGTCTTCAAATTAAATCTGAATTGTAGATCAGTTTTTCTTCAATAATTTCTTACCTTTACTTTATTGCTAACAATTCAATTGAATACAAAAAAATAAAGTTAATTATTCCTTCTGAACGTAAAATTTAAGACAAAAATTTAAAATTAAAAACATTATTCAGATTTTAGTCTGAAGTTGCGTACATTGATCCTTTTAACAAAATAAATTTTTAACTGAATTCATTGAATGAAACCATCAACTTTAACTTAATAATATTTGGAAGAAATTTTGCGTCAATATTGTGTCTGCTTTCCCAAAATCATTCATTCAGTTTCTTCAATTTTCTTCACTTTACTTTTTGCTCTCTTTGTACACGTTTTTTTTTTGTGTGTTTTGCGTTTATAAATTCATAATATTCATGAATAACATTTTACACTTTAATAATTTCTTCCATTACACGTGTTTGTTATTATTTCATCTTTATATTTCTTTATTTTTACATTTTCTAAGAAAATTTTGAGAACAGAAAATCAAAATTCAAAATAAAAAAAAAAACAAAAAAAAATATTGTTTGCCTTTTATTTTCTTCTTCTTCTTTTATTTCTTCTTATTATTTAACTTCTTAGAACTTTTCAAATCATAAAATCAATTCAATTACACAAAAATAATTATTTTTGTCGTTTTTTGTTGTTGCTTACTGTGAACGATAAATTTAAATTTATTGAAATTTTCTGTTCCCATTAAATTAATTTTCATTCTAACAAAAAAAAAAAATTATTCCCAATTTTCCACGGTGATAAAGATTTACGTTTGTTTACAATTTCACACAATCAAAAGCGGTACAAACACTTTAATTCTAAGTTTCTAATTCTTTGAAATTCATAAAATTTTTATTTTCTTTTTACAGAAAATTTATAAAAAAAAAAATTTAGAAACAATTTTTTTTTTATTAATTATTGAATTTTTTTTCTTACACAACAATAATTATTGTTGTGTAATTGATTTTATAATTTCATAAGTTCTAAGAAGTTAAAGAATAAGAAGAAGAAGAAGAAGAAACTATGATAAAATGTTAGTCCGTGAAGTTGTTGTGTGTGTTGTTGTTTCTATTGTTGTTTTTATTGTTGATAAGAGAGAAAATAAAAATCAAATCAATTTAATTTACTTTGATTATTTTTATGTCTTTTAATTAATTCCAATTTCGTGTTGGTGAAGATTTAGTGTTGGTGTGTTCCATATTTTTATTATTTTTTTTTTTTTTAAATAAAATTAAAAATTGCAGAACAGAAATAATTCTTGTAAAATTTCATTAGAAAATTGGGAGCACGAAATTTTTTGTTGATTTTCGTTTCAGTCAATAAAAAATGGTGGAAAATTTTTCATTTAATTTTTATAAATCATTAAATTGAAAATCAGTTCCATTGAAGTTCTGTAATGAGAATAATTCTTGTTGTTATTCATTCCACACTGACTCAATAATTCTATCACGTGAACCAGAGATTCGCGGGGATCTTCCAAGTTGAATTTCGTCTTTTCTCACAATTTATTTTGAATAAGGAAAAGAAAACAAATGCAGTCATGTTGGTTCAAGAAAATATTTCTGTAGACAAAATACAAAAAAAAAAAACAACACAAACACAAAGTAATGACTTTTTTCATGTAAAATCGCAAAATAAATTATAATTATGAAAACAGAAACAAAAACAGAAACAGAAACAATCCAATAATAAAAATACGCGTGATAATTCACTGATTTTCATTGTGCGTGTGTGTGTGTGCATATACTTTTTTTATAGAGCCAGTAAAATTCCCCTTTTTTAAAATTAACATCATGAAACACGAGGCTTATAGAAAAAAGAAGAAGAAGAAGAATTACAAAAAAATTCACAAAAAAAATACAAATTCATAATTTTTGATTTTGATTCAAAAATAAATTTTTTCATACTTGTCATTTTATTTCCTGTTCCCGATTATTTTTTATTTATTAATAAACACAATTTAATTATTTGTTAATTTTAGGTTTTATGTTTACACACCAAAAATAAATTAAATGAACACAAATTTTTGTACATGTTTGAAAAAGGAGTTTTTTTTGTCCATAATTTTCAATTGGGTCAAATTTCACAAAAATGTTTAAACGAAAGAGAAAAACGAGAGAGTTGTTGTTTTTTTTTCATAGGGAAATTATTTAAAAATCAATTTGAAAATGGTCCTCTGGGCACATTGAGTAAAACCTATCTGTGAGGATCACGTACGGTGGATCACTTCAATAATTGTCATTTGTTCACTCGTATAGATTATTACTGAAATATTGTCTAATTGGAACGATTAATTAACCCTTAAAATGTTTTAAGTTTTGTACAAATTTCTTGAATGGTTTGTATCGTTTCACCTCAACCAACAATTTTGTAGTCATACATTTGAAACGTTCAAGAAATGATTTAGATCAGTCTCTCCCATATACTAATTACACAATACACGAATAATAATTCTTGTTTTTTTTACCTTTGAAACAACAACAACAACAACAACAACAAAAACAACAACAACTGATGAATATTCAAATACACTGTTTTTTTTATAAGAAAATACAACAACAACAACAATGATAAAGTCAATTTGTTAATTTTTCGCTTTCATTCTTTTAATTATTTACACACGTGTTTTATTTCTCTTATATTCTTTGTTGTTATTGTTATTTTTTACCTTTTATTTTTTTTTTTTTTGTTTTCTTATTAGAACTTTTTCTAAGAAAATAAAGCAAAAAGAAAATAAATGATGAAAAACAGAATATTACCAACAAATATTTATCATTTTTTAATAAAAAAAAAATTGTTTTTCATCTGTTTTTATTCAATTTGAATAATTGTATAATGTGTACCTACACTCACACACACACAATCTCTCACACACACAAGCTCATACCCACACAAGCTCATACCCACATAAGCTCATACCCACATAAGCTCACACACACGAATACACAAACAAATAGATTAGAATTATTATTCTACTCTATTTGTTTAATAATACAGACACACCGTACGTGTGTGTGTGTGTTGTATATTTGCATAAATTAATTAATAATAAATTACTTTAGATCTTAATGATCTAATAATAACAACAACAATAATAATAAATAAATGAAGAAAAATATGTAAGATTGAAAAGTTGGTCTAGACATGGAAAAAAAACTAATGTAAGAGATTAAACAGAATTATTGTATTTTTTTTTGGTTTTTCTGTTTATAAGAATTGATTGAAAATTCTTGTTTTTTTTTTAAAAGATATTTTATTAAATTCTAATTTGTAAAGTCCTGTCTAAGATGACCATCAATTTTAAGATGAACATTCTACGTTTAAATGAAAACCGTTTTCAAAAGTATTCAATTTAAAGTTTACACGAATTCAATTTGCATCGTTGTCTGATTAGAACACAAAAGTTCAATTCAACAAAGTTTCTTGTTGGAACATTTTTTTTTATCCTTTATTGGTTGTTGTTTTTTTTTTCGTCTGTAATTATTTGAAATTACACTTTCCTAAATATGCAGATATTCCGTATAAAGTCAATCACTCATATAATGTGTTTTCATTCTTTTTCTTCTTCTTCTTCTTCTTCTTCTCACATCAGTGTAAAAGTAAATATTGATACGCACGCAATAATAAAATTTTATATAAATATTGGACAAATCTTAATCTTAATCTTCTAACTAAAGTCTGAAATCTAAATATTAACATTTTATAATCATTAATATAATCAACAATCATCATCATCATCAACTATCGTCATTATCAACCATCATCATTATCATAAATATTGTCGTCATCAACATATAAATATAATTTGTTGAATGTGTCATAATTTCAATAGTTTTACGAGACTTGTCACTCTTCTCACTTCACATTTTTCCATAACTACTTTTTTCTTTCTTTCTTTCTTTTTTTCTGTTACTTTTGATTTGTTTATATAACTTACACACACACAACACACACATATATATACACATTATAGCACAAACACAAATACATAAATACATTAATGTCATTCTAATCTAAAGAACACAAAAAGAAAGAAAAAATAAAAGTAAAGTGTCGAGACAGAAATACAAATATTTAGTGTGTAAATTATAATAAAATAATCATTAATTAAGGCAAGTGAGAGAGCAAGAGAGAGAGAGAGAGAGTAAAAGAGTAAAAGTGTGATAAAAAAAAATACATAAAAGTTAGAGGAAGGAAGAAGAAAAAGAAAATTTTTTTTTTGCCCTTTTAGTTTTCTTTCCACTTTTTTGTTTTGTTTTGTTATTTTTTTACACAAACAAACGAATTATTTACTTTTGTAATCATTAATAATCTATGTGTGTATGTATGTGTAATGTGTGATAATGAATGATGACGTAATATGTCATCATACACATAGAAATTTTATACACGGGCCACTCATCTGATCTGACATCAAACGCGGAACAACAAACAACAACACCAACTAAACAATAAAAAAAAAAATTCAAATAATAAATTATTCGTTATTGTTGTTGTTGTTGCCGTTTTTTGTTACAATTTCTTCTTCATTATTGTTGTTGTTGTTGTTATTATTTATTTTTGATTGTAGAAAAATTTTCAATGTCAATAATTATTGTAGTAAATATATCTTCTACTTTTTTTTTTTGTTTTTGAGTTTCTTTTTCTTTATTTACCGTTTTATTAATTAATTTTTATTATCATTATGAAAATGTTATCATCATCAATTTTAGTTTTTTTTTTGTTATTGATAATACACACACACACATACACAACACACGCAAAAAAAAAGCTCATTATCAGTTATTAGATAGATTTTTTTTTTGTGTTTACTGATGTTTGTTGTTGTTTTTTTTTTTGTTTAATTTCTGTTGAGTGATTCGTAAATATTTTTCTGTTGTTTTTTTTTTTCCTTTTTTTTTCATTATCGAATAAAAACAATAAAACAAAATTTAATCGACCGAGTGCGGGGTGACAGAGGATAAACTTACTTTGAATGAATTTGATTTTATTTAAAGTCTCATTTTTACTTTTGTTATTTTTGTTTTTATTTTATGTGTGTGTGTGTGTGTGAGTGTGTGAGTGTGTGCGAGTGTGTGTAAGGAGGTTAATTTAAATGTGTAGAAATTTTAGTGTTCCTCTTACTATTTTTATATTCAAAATGTTTACAATAAAATGCAGTTAGGATTTGAGTTTGAAGAGGAATAACAAAATCTTTCTACTCAAAGTGTGTGCGTGTGTCCACTATTCAGAACTTTAAAGAATTCACATCTTTTAATTGAAATCTGATAATACTTAAACTTTCTTCAATTTTACAACAACAGGATGATGGAACCGTCAATAATCATTGAAAAATTCATTCCTCTTAGTTAGAAAATTTTGTCAAACAATTCGGTCATTAAACTTTACAATTTTAAATCTTTATCGTTAAAAATTAAAGATTGAAAAAATTTATACGCAAATGTAATTAAGCGCGTATACAATCTTTCATTACAAATCTTACATTCTAATCTTAGGTAGTTAATTTTGGTCACACTTAAAGAATTATTTTCAAGAATTTTTCTTTATTCGCGTAACTAGAAAAAAAAAAAAGAAGTCAAACACTTTACAGAAGAGCTTTTGACGATTTACAAGAATACAAAATAATTGTATGACGTTAATATTTTCTAATCTGAATTACTCATTTCTTATAAGTGCGTTAACTTTATCTATACTTAGGTACTACTTACCAATTTACCAACTTACTACTTTTCAGTAATTAAAACAAAATAAAAAAGACAAAGGAAAATTTATTTTTCTTGTTTACAATTTAATGGGCACAAAATAAAAAAACAATAAAAAAAAACAATTAACCAAATTGGTTGATGGAATTGTCTGATAAGATATTCACTAATCTGGATCATCCTGAAATTCAATAAAATATTTATTCCCAAAATAATCGTCTCATTTCAATTAATTTTTGTATTTTATTTTTTGTTGTTGTTGTTATTTTTCTTTCATTCTTCAATTAAAGATTTTCTTTTAGCTTTTAGCTTTGTGTCTATGACTTTGGGAACGTGTTTAAAGTTGTTGTTTTTATTTTATGATTGTTTTTTTGTTGTTGTTATTGTTGTTGTGTTGTTGTCACTGTTCTTCTCTTAATAAAACGAAAGAAAAATAAATCTCGTTTATTTCTTGTCTATAAGAAACACTTTCATTTCATTGAATATAAATTCTTTTATTTTATTCTTCTTTTTTTCTATTTATCATTTCACTTCGTCTTTTACCTCTTCTTCATCCATATCTTTTTTTTTTGGTTCTTCTTCTTAAAATATTCATCACATTTTTTAGAATGTGTAACCAGAAATATATTATTCTCTTTAGATTCTATAAAAAAGAAAATCTTCTGTATTGAAATACAAGTGATACAAACACACACACACACACATAATGATATATTGTTGTTGTATTATTTTGTCGCCTCTTTTAAAAGATGTTAGACAATAGAAGACAGAATATTATTACTCACTCGTAACTCGTAAGTAAAATGTACTAAACTCTGTCTTAAAAGTATAGAAAATAAAAATGTAACCATACTTTTTACTTAGTTTCTCTAGAAGAAAAATCAAATAAAGAATTGAATGAAAAAAAAATAAAGAAAATAATAATCTATATAAAATGATGAAGTAAAAGGTGGGTAAAAGGGGGTGATGGAAGAAGTATTACAAAATAGGAGAAAAACATTAAAAATCTGATTGCAATTCTATAGAAGAAGAATGAAGAAAATGTAACAAATTTTATTACTTTGTCTCTTCTTATTTACAGTTTGTTTGTTTGTTTGTTGTTGTTTTTTTATATCTTTCATAAGATTGTTTCTTTTTTTTTTACTTCAATACACAGACACACACATACGAAGTTATACTAAAGGCACACACACACACGACGGATACACACACAATATTTATAAGGATCTATTTTATTTGAATCTTACTAAACGTATGGATGGATATTGATCTCTTCCACTGTTGTCGTCTTATGTCTTTTTTCTTCTTTCTCTCTCTCTCTCTCATTTTATTTCAAAATAAATAAATTTTATTACATTTTTGTTCTTTCACTGGTTTTTATCTTTATTTGTACGTTTTCTTTTTCTTATTTTTTTTTTATCTAAAAGTTATTTTGTTGCTTCTGTCTTCTCTGTCTCTTAAGTCCTCTCTACAGATTAGTATTTGTGTCTTTATGCCTGTATATGTATGTGTCTGTGTGTGTGGGTTTGTGTAAGTTCGCGATTTATATTGCATTGTAAAAGTAAAAGAAATAAAAGGTGTAAAGTGTGTAAACGTACAGATACGATAAGAATATTGACAAGATTTACAAAGATTTTCAGTTAAGATTATTTCTTTTTTTTTTTTGTAATAAAAATAAGAGAAAAATCAATAATTCAAAAATTTATTCAACTGTTACCGTCTTCTTTTTATTCTTCTTCGTTTTTGTTGAAAAGAAAAAAAAAAATTCACTCCATTTGTCTGTCCGGACCAAACAAAAAGATTTTGATAATGATGACGATAAACACAAAAGATGAAGATGTGTTGGGTTGATGTGTGAGGGAGGGGATTGAGAATAAAAATGATTTGTCAACATTTACGTTTTTTTTTTGTTTTCTTGTTTTGTTCTGTCCTCTTTCCCCTCCTATCACCATCTTCTAATTTTCATTCTACATTTTCTTCTTTTTTTTACCAATTTTACTTTTTGATTTTGATTTTAATTTTGATTATAAATAAAAAGCAACAACAACAACAGCAACCACGAGAAAAAAAAGTAGAAATGAAAGATAAAGGAAATTTTTTTTTTGTTGTATTTTAAACGACGTCATCGATTTATTTCTTCAACGTTAAAAAATTTTGATTTTCATTTTAAGATAATCAAGTCCAGAAGTATTATTTAAGAGTCGTATTCAATTCTTTAACAGAAGAGAAAGAAGAGGAAATAATAAAAAGAGAAAATAGAAAAGGACATTCATAAAGAGCGAACCGAAAAAGAAAGAAAACGAAAAAGAAAGAAAAAGAAAAACTTGAATGAATGATTTTTCTTATGAAATGAATAATAAATAATAATAAGACTATAGAATAAAATATAAAAGTACAATAAGTATTAAAGGAGAGTTAGATAAGGTGATGAGGTGTATATACTGATAGGGTGGGACAAGAGTGGTGAGAGAGGGTGAAAAAAGAAAAAGATTATAGGAAAAACAAAAAACAAAAAAAAAATAAAAATAAAAGGAAGAAAATAAAATAAACGTAAAAGCCCCTCTCTAATTGATTATCCATCTACCCTAACCTTAAACTTGTTTTCGATTTATTTATTATTATTTTTTTCTTTCTTTCTTTCATCCCCGTCTTCATTTTTCTTCTTTCACTACCCCTCGTACCCGTCTTACCCTCTTCACCGTCATTCACTGTGTGTGTATGTATGTGTGTTATTTTTTTCTAAATCACTTCACTTCAACTGAATTAAAAAGACATCAATCAATGTAAAGGAGATTTATAAGTTGATTGTACAAACACACACACACACACACTCGGGAGAGAATTTTTTTTTCCATTTTGTGTGTTACGTTTCCTTCTTTTTCTTTTTTATTTAAGAAAAAAAAAAAAAGTGTGTATATTATGGGACAAGTTATACGTTACGTTACGTTACGTTCCCAAGCCTAGCCAACCGTTTTTTTTTTATTAACAAAAAAAAAAAGTATGAAAATTCATTAAAATAAAAATTTTGCAGAATTTTGTGAAACTCAAAAGGATTGAACAAAACGGTTCATCCGAATTTATATTCTGAATTCGGCCAGTTTTGAATTAATTTTAATTTTTTTCTTTTTCTCTTTCTTTCTCTTCCTTTTACTCATTTACTTGCTCTTTCTTATTTTGTATTAATTTTGTAATAAAAATAATTTTCAAATTGAATCGCCGTGATCCAAAGGAAATATCGAAATACAAGTAAGAGAAGGTGCTTTCAGTTGGGATGGGTCAATAAGAAAATACACAAAATGTATGTAGTTGTTGGAAAGGTCTTGTTTGAATGTAAAAAGGAGTAATGGCGCAAAGGGGAGAAATAAAAGGAAACTAGTAAATTTCAATTGATTCAAAATTCATAAAAAACAACAACAACAACTAAAAGGTGTGTTTTCCTTCTTAACCTATGTGCGTTGTCCAGTCAGGACCTCAGTGGTTCACTCACACAATTGAAATATAGTTTTGTGCGGGGTACAAGGAAAAAAAGGGACCAACGTTTTTTTCTTTTCATTATTTTTTTTGTTGCAAATATTTTAAAAGGTTTATTTTAAATTTAATTGAGTTCAGATAATAATATACTCCTTTTGTTGTTGTTGTTATTCTATTTTTTTTAAGAAAGAAAAAGATTGAATTTTTCTTTGAAATTATTTTCTCTCTTGGATTATTTTTTTTTTGTTTTTTGGGATTGGAATAAAATATTTAATATACGTTCGGTCGTTTTTTTTTTGTGTTTTCGTTTTTGTTCTTGGGTTTATTTTGTGCGTAGATTTTTATGAATAATTTAATGGAAATTTTGTTACTCAAAATTTTGGCGTTATTTCTCTCTTGGATGAATGAAAAATATGTGTGTGTGTGTTTGTGTCTGTGTATAAGTTTGTCGGGTAATTAATTAAAGTTGTTTCAATTTGTGTATGGGAGAGCACAAGCATTTGTGTATTAACATAATATGAACTCGTTTATTAAAAAGGTTCAAACCCTGGTTGGTGTATATTCAACTGAATGATTCATTCATAACAATATTTTTCGTTGTCTTTTTTTTTTCTTTTCTCGTAATTAATTCATTTTCACACAAAATTTACTATTTGTAATTTATGCGTACAAATTACAAAATTGTTTTAATCAAAACAAAAAAATTATAAACTTCAGAAGAAGGCCGGGGGTAGCCCAGATGTATTTAAATAACGTAACAAAAAAAAAACAGAGTTCAATTTTTTTATAAATAATTGCAAAAGGTCAAAATAAGTTCAATATTTTCTTCTCAGAATGACAGAGAGTTAAAACAATGTCCTTCTCTCTCTCTCTCTCTCTCTCTCTCTCTCTCTCTCTCTCTCTCTCTCTCTCTCTCTCTCTCTCTGTCTTCTCAGGTTGGAATATGGAAATCAATTAATTCTCATCTCATATCAATAATTTATTTTAATAAATAGAATTTTATTGAATTTTTACATTTAACAACAACAACAAAAATAATGAGAACATAGAAAATATTAAAGATTTATTACTTATCACAAATGTAACAAGGACTCTTCATGGAGTTATTTCTTTTTTAGAGCGAATAAATTGTTTACTCGATCACTTTTGAAGGTTTTGTTTACATTGAAATCTTCGTAACAAAAGATAAGAAAATTTGATACAAAACTTTTATTTTTTTCTTTTGATTTTTTGTTTTATTCTTGAATTTCTCTTTTTTTCTGCATTTTCCCCATTTTTGTGCATTTTCACTTTAATTACAATTCATTTGTTTTGCTTTAATTCTCTTCAATTTCTAACTCTGGACATCCTCTCAGAATAATTGAAAAAGTGGAAGAAGAGAATTTTCATTGCATTTTTCCTTTTGTCAATAAATTTTCATTATTATAATTTTTGGTTAATTTCCGTTTTTTCTCACACTACAATTTAATTTTGTTGTTGTTGTTATGTTTCTGTCACAATAAATATTCTCATTCTTCTCTTATCACACAGTCAGTAGACAGACACACACACACATAATTCCTCTATCTTCTTTTCTCTATTGAATTCTATTGAATTCCTCTCGTCTATTTTTTCTTTTTATAGCAAAATGAAAAAAAAAATTTGCACGAGTTTTTTTTTTATTTTTTAACAAGCTGATAAAGAAAAATAGAAGAAGAAGAAGAAGAAGAAGAAGAGGAGGAAGAAGAAAAAATATAAAAAATACAAAAATCAAAAATGAAAAAATAAAAGAAAAAAAAATGGTATTTTTTTTTTGATAAAAATTTGTCTGTGTTAACGAGTGTGTGTGTGTCGTGTGTGTGTGTATTTTTTATACAAATATTTTTTTTAATGTTTTTCGTTGATAAAAATTATTAAAATAAAATAAAATTAATTATAAAATGACCCCCACCCCCCAGACGCGTCTCTCCAGTAAACAAATAATAATATGTCTCATTCCTCTTTACTTCACTTCATCCCATCCCATCCCCACCCCCTTTATTTTTACTGTCTGGTACTGATACTGGTTTGATTAAAAATAAATAGAAATACACAAATTATAAATAAATTTTATAAACGGCTAAAAATAATCAATTTAATTATTGTTGTTGTTGTTGTTGTTGTTGTTGTTGATGATGTTGTCGCTTTTGTTTTGTTTTTCTGTTTGTATTTGTTGTTGTTGTTGTTGATAGAAACTTCAGTAAAGTAAACATTTAAATTCATTTATATTTTGTTGTGTTTGTTGTTATTTTTTTTTTTTACAAACAAAAAATTAATGTGCAGATGCTAGATGGTTCAGAGTCCACCTTAAAAATAGTGGGTCTCGTCTTAAGTTGACCTAGTGTGAAAAAAGTGGACGTTAATATTAAATAGTAAATGGCTATATAGGAAAAAGCCAATAAAAACAATCACTTGATGCATGTCAAGTACAAAGAGAGAAGAAGAAGAAGAACAAAAAATTACTTTATTATTTTTATTTTTGGTTGCTGTTTGTCCGACCTGTCCGACCAATAAATAATTTTCGATTAATTTTATTTATTGGCTAAAAAAAAAAAAGTATAATTCCAGTCTACATAATACTGAACGAAGAAAAAACTTATACATTTGTGATTTACAGAGGCCGCCCCCTTACAACCCTTCCAACCCTTAAAGTTTTTCATTACAAAAGAAAGATTCCACAGAAATTTTGAGATTTTTTATTTATTTCTTGATGTTGTTTCATCTTCTTTAATCATTTTCCTCTTCTCTCCTTTTATTCATTATGAAATTTTCAGAAAATTTACGTCATCCAAAGAATTTTTTGTAATGTAAGAAAAAAAAAATGTTTGTATAAAAAAGCGCGCGGTGATTTAATGTATTTTTTTTTTGCTTTATTTAAATTTTTCTGAAGGAAAAAGTTTTTTTTTTTTTGATAAGTGCCGAACAAATTGTTTTGACGAAGAATTTTTTATTCTTTTTTTTTTTTTGGTTGTATTGAGTTGTTACTTTTGATTTTCTTCTATCTGTTATCAGTTATCAGTCTTCTTTTTCAGTCTTGTCTGTTTGTCGTCTTATCATCGTAACCTTTTTTTTTTTTGTATTTTATATTTTGTTTATTAATTTAGTTGATTTGTACTGAAAGTAGAAAACTGGGTCTTTGAGATTATGTTTGTTGTTGTTGTTGTTGGTCCTATTTTTGTATTTTTTTTTTTTGTTGTTTTTTGTTTTTTTTTTTATTCTTGATTGCACCAATGTTTTTTTTTGTCATTTTCTGTTTGTTGTTATTGTTATTATTGTTGTTGTTGTTCTTTTGTCACAAGAAAAAAAAAGCACACGCAAGCTTTTTATTTTGATTCTCTGTTGTTTTTTTTCTTTTATTTTTGGTTGGGCGTATGTCTGTGTATGAGATTTTGTATTTTACTTGGATGACTTAGAAATGGGAAGAGAGAGAGAGAAAGAGAAGAAGTTTATAAGAGCATAAAACAAAAGCAAAAAATGTTGATGATTTTGTTTCAATAATGGCGGAGAGAGTGAGGGAGAAAGAAAGATGTTATTATATTCCTATTTATAGATTTCTTTTGTATAATGACGTCAATATGGGTGGATATTGTTACAATTATTCTTTTTGTATGTCAAAAGTGACAAACAACATAACAACAACAAAAATCAACTAAAACCAAAAAAAAAAAAAGACAGAACAAAATATTAGAACAAAAAAAAAAAGCATTAATAAATAATGGAAATTTGATCATTGTGCTTTGTATTTTATCAAAAATCAAAAATATGAAAAGAAAAACAAATGTAATGAACCAACACATTTGTTTTAGTTCTCACGTATAACTTTTTTTTTTTGTTATATTTTTCTTATCAACAACAAAAACAATAATAACAACAGCAACAATACCAATACATACAAGACTCAATGTGGTCAATGTCATAATTATTTATTGAAATTCATAATTTTCTTTCTGTATTACGTAAAATACAATTTAGTGGTTAAGGAATTTAAGTTGGGAATATATTTTACTGTCCATCCGTTTCTCTCAATGTCAAATGACAATAATGTACCCGATGTTTTAGTTTTGATTTTTTTACTTGAATTAAATTGCCATAAAATCACAGCTGAAAATACATTTCAATTCACTGAATCTTTAACAATAAATAAATAAATGTATTTTCTTTTTTAAAATAAATAATAAATTTGTCTTTTTTCTTTTTATTACAGGCTGTTATTGAGGAATCTCATATACAAATGCCAACATGTAAAACAGAACCATTAGATATACCATTGAAGAAAACAAAATTAATCGATGATACATATAATTTAATTGAATATCATCAATATCAACAGGCATTACTTTATGCACAAGCACAATTTAGACAACAACAACAACAAATGTCTGCATTTCGGCCATGGGCACAAATAACACCAAAACATTTACCTCATCTTCCATATACGGCAGGTTTACCGTATTTAAGTCAGGAACCACCAATTTTACAAAATCCTGAACGTGTTGTTAAATTAGAAGAATGTGAAAGATTTGAACGTAGCTTCCAGCCAAATGTAGCATTGGCACCAAGACGACACCACAACAATAATAATAATAATAATAATAATAATAATTTAAATAATAATAATAATAATAATTTAAATAATAATAATAATAATTTTATAATAAAAGAACGTGATCGTGATAGAACACGTTTACATGCAACCACAACAACATCATTAACAACTTCAGCAACAACTGGTACAACATTAACAGCATCAACAACAATAACAACAGCAAAAACAACAGCATTAACAACAACTACAACATCATTAACAACAACAACATTATCATCGTCATCACGTGTTATTGGTGGTATTGGTGGTAGTGGTAATGTTAATGAAACAGGTATTGGATTAACAACAGCTGCAATTGGTACAACAACAGATATTATACAAATAAAACAAGAACGTCCTAGTACACCACCAGATGAAATATTATCTAATTCACCTGAATTAAGAGTAACACAATCACCAATTGAACAACCACAATTTAGTCCTGAAGCATTTTCTGGTTCAAATGAGATAACATCATCAACATCACCTGTATTAACACTTAAATCTGGTGATACATTATTAAATTCACCATTACATCAAATATCTGTACCAATGGAAAATTTACATCATCATAATCATCATCATAATCATATAAATAATAATAATCATCATCATCATTATCATAATAATAATAATAATAATAATTTAATAAATAATAATAATCATCGTATTCAACAATCACCAATAATGTTAAAAAATTGTTCAAATGCAATTATGGGTAATCCAGAATTTGAATTATCAACAGATACAGATGATGATAGTATGACTGGTGAACCAGATAGTAGTAATACAAATGTACCATTAGAACTTGCTGCTGATATATTAAAAGATGTACGTCCAGATGATAAAGATAAAGTTTTAAATATAATAAAAATGTTATTACATGAGAATGTACAATTAAGACATTTTAGTATGGAAAATCAAGAAGAGCTTAGACGTAAAGATGAACAAATAAATGAATTATTAAGACAACAACAACATTTTGAACAACAACAAAGACGTCATCAAATACCATTATCACCAGTTGAGCCTAGCGTTATAGCTAAGCCTGAAAATAATATTGATAATATTGTTATTGATAGAAGTTATCGTACTGAAAAATTAGAAGTTATTATGAAACCATTAAAAAAGTCATTATTACGTCGAAGTCCTGAAGAAACTGTTGTTGTATTACAACAAACAAAACGTGAAGATAATATAGATCAATCAAAAGATAGTATTACACGTATAAATCTTGATTTAATAACAGATAAAGTAAAGGATATTCCATTAATAAAAAATACAGATAGTGGATAAAGTTACTTGCATACAAGTAGATAATGATGATGATTATGATGATGATAATTAGATGATGATGATGATGATGATGATAATGTTGCTGTAGATGAAGACGATGATGATGATGAAGAAGAAGAAGAAGAAGATGCAGATGCAGAAATTAGGATAATCACAGATGAAATATTTGAAGTAGAAGAAGAATATATATATGGTAGAAGATGAAGAAGAAGAAGAAGAAGAAAAATAAGGAAGAAAAAGTAATTATTTAAAAAATATAATTTTTCTTTCGTTTTTTCTTTTTCTTTTAATTTCTTTTTATTTTAAGTTTTCTCCTGTTTTTTTTTTTTTGTTTTAAAAATATTTTTTAATTATTATTAATTATTACGGAATTATTCTTAAACAAAAAACAAACAAAAAAAAAAAAATTAATAACTTTATTTAAGTTTTCTTTTCATTTCCTTTTTTTTTGTTTTTTTTTCTCTATTTTGTAACAAAAAATTTAAACAAAAACAAAAATAAAAAATATATAATTGATTTTTTTTTTGTTTTTTTTTTTTTTCTTAAATATTTCCCACCAAAAGCAACGTGTATGAATTTCAGTGAGAATAAATCCGTTTTTGTTTATTTTTTATTTATTTATTTTTAAAGTGAACAACATTTTTCTTTCACAAACAAAAAAAAAAATATTTATAAATATTAAAAAGGAGAAAGGAAAATTGTTTTATTTTTGGTAGAGGAAAACAAAAAAAAAAAAGAGAAAAGAATAAAAAACAAACGTAATTAATTTGAAAAGCGTTTCTTTTTTTTTTTTAGAAGAAGGACAAAAATACGACAAAATAAACATGTTTTTTTTTTCGATAGTCAAAAGTCTGAGAGAGAATTAAAACAAAAGTACCGTAACATTTTTACCGGTTGTGCATTAGATAAGAGAATTTTCATTGAAATCAATACGTTGGTTTGTGTCTCTGATAAAAATTCTCTTTTATGTCTTTATTTTGTCGTATTTTGTCTTCTTGTTTTTTTTTTGTTTTCTTTTGTTGGTGTGTGTTGCATTCAAGTTTTTTTTTTTGATTAATTGTTTTTTTTTGATTTGTCTTAAGTATTTATTCTTAATTAAATTAAATTAAATTAATAATTGTTGTTGTTGTTGTTGTAAATTTATATACGGTTGAAAAACGTTGGAATAAGAAGAATAAATTAAAAAAATTTATTAAAAGTAATATAGGCATTAGAATAGCAAACACACACACATACATACGTGATTTATTCTCACTAAAAATTCAACTGTTCTATGGTCAGTTAAATGATTTTCATACTTTTCTCTTGTTGTTTCTATTTTAATTATAAATTTATTTAAATTGTCTGATGGAAAATTAAAAAGGGAAAAATTGAATAGAGAAAAGAAAGAAAAATAAAAGTTATATAAAAAAATGGTTTTATAGAAGTTTAAAAACAAATAAGAAAAGATAAAATTAAAACGTAATTTAATTAATTCTCTTAAAATTTTAATTTTAATTTTAAAAAAAATAAAAAAATAAAAAGTAAAAAGTAAAAAATAAAAAGAATGAAATATTTATTATTATTTATTTTTGTGTGATTTGATGATGATGATGATGATGATGATGTTTATGATGAAAAATGACCTTTGAGAAAGTGATAATAGATTGTAAAAGTAAAAATTTGAAAAAAAAAGAAAATTAAGAATTTAAAAAAAACAAAAAAGTTAAAATTTAAGGAAGGGATTTTTTTTTTTGTTTCTTTGTTTTTCTTTTTGTTGTGGTTGTTGTTGTTATCGTAATGAAAGAGATAAAAAATGGGAGAAAAAGAGTTCATAAGATAAATTGAATTTATATTTAAAATAAAATTCAAATTGAAAACTTATGAATTTTCTTTTAGTTTCCATTCCGTTTATATTTTTTCTTTTTGTTTTTCTCTCTTTTTGTCGTTTTTTCGTAATTTTGTCTGTTTTTATTTTTTTTCGTTTCAATTTTATTTTTGATTCTCTTCCGTTTTTTATTTTTATCTTTTAATTATTTGTTTCTTTGTTTTTGTTGTTGTTGTTTTTTTTTTTGTTGTTCTTGTTTATATATTTTTTTTTTTGTTTGTTTTTTTTTTTTTTAAGAAAAAAAAAACCAACTGTTTGGCTGTGCTATTTTTTAATTTTCTCATTTTCTCTTAATTAATTTTCTCGGTTGTCTTATTTAATTATTTTTTCTTAACAGAAAAAAGAAAAGTAAAGAAATATTTTTTTTAATTAAAAATTTAAATAATGAATTTTTAGAAGAAACAAAAGAGGAAGGAGAATAAATATTCATTGAAATTAAATTTAATTATAATTACGATTACGGTTATTGAAGGGTTTGTGTCATCGATTTTGATTATTTATTTTTTTTCGGTTTTTTTTTTGGTTCATAAATAAACTAAACGAAGAATAAAAGAAGAAGAAGAAGAAGAATAAAAAAGGGGAAAAAAATAAAAATGAATCGAGACAAGAATGGAAAAAAAAAAAACAAAAATTGAAAATTACAAAAAAAAAAAATTCAAGAAAAATATTTAAGAAAATGTTTAAAATTATTTAGAAAATAATTAAGAGAAAAAATTAATAAGTTAAAAATAATAATAATTATTGTCACGCGTCCCGCCGTTTCCAAAATAAATAAAAAAAAAACTAAAAAAACAAAAAACATAAAATTATTGAAAGAGAAAAAATTTATAAAATCTAATTAATTTAAATAAAAGTTTAAAAAAGTTTAAAATTAAAGAAAAAAATTAATTAAAAATAAAAATTATAAAAAATAAAAAAAAACAAAGAAAATAAATCCGCTTTTGGGCTCAAAAGAAGAAACAAAAGCAAAAAAATAAATTAATAAATAAAAAAAATATTGTATTTAAAATAGTTGCCTTTTTATCAGCGTGTTTTTATATTATCCATCCCCCCACCATAACCACCACACCCCAAACAAACCCTTCATTCCGTTTCCATTTAATAAATTATACAAAATTTAATATTTACAAAAAAAAAAAATTAAGGAAAGAAAATTTTTAAAATAAAAATCAAAAAATGGCCAAAAACAAAGAAAAATTTAAGAAAAAAAAAAATACAAATACTCGGCTAACAAACACACCTCATTAAATTTAAAAACATAAAAATATATTTAATCTAAAATCTAAAATAAATGGAAATTGTTAACAATCAAAAAAAAAAAAATAAAAGAAAAATTTAAAAATACTAAATATAAAAAGAATTAAAAGAAGAAAAAAACTCTCCACCTTTACTTTCCGTTTACATAAACAAAGAAAAAAAAAGGTAAAAATGAAAAAATTTGTTAAGAAAAAAAAAAATTTCAGTTTTTTTTTTTTTGCAAGGAAACTTAAACAAAAAGATAAAAAATGAAAATAGAAAATAAAAAATAAAAAAAGTATTTTTTAATAATTAACAGACACTGCCAAAAACAAAAAAGTATAAAGTATAATTAAAATATTCTAATTATGCGCATATATTTCATGAATCTTATTAACAAAAACAAAAATTAAAAGTATTTTTGAATCCTTAACCCCTATTGCTCCCCAACCCTTCCATTTTAATTATTCAACAAAAATTATTCGTTGTCATTTTATCACCTTTGTTTTTATGTTTTCCTTTTTGATCGAGAAAATTTACAAAAATTATAAATTGATCAAATTTTCTTAATCGAAGACACGAAACGAAGCAATCGTTTCATTTTCTGTTTTTGTTACATTTTTGTGGTAAATTTTTGGTGACCTCTAACTTGTTTATTTTATCGGATTTTTGTCTTTTTTTTTGTTTGTAACAATTTTCAATTAAGTTTAAAATCAATGGGAAAATGTTTATTGTTCAAAATTTCCACAACCCCGTTTAATTAATAATCGAAAAAGATAATTTTATAATAAACTAATTCGTCACCATTTTGTATTTTATAATTTTTGCTTTCCCTCCATTTTTATTATGTCCTTTTCCTTTCCTCCATTTGTACTACCATTTTTTTTTTTTTGTTGATTGGAACAATTGCTTCAAATTTTTATTTTTCTTTTATTTATTGTGACACAAAAAAAAAATAAGAACACAACAAAATCAATCAAACCTGCTGATTTCGTTAAGAAAGAAAAGAAGAAAAGAAAAAAAACGAAAAACCCTAAAAAATATTTATAATTAAAAATTAATGGAAGAAAAGTGACGATGATGAGAGAACCAAAAACCTCTTTAAAAAAAAAACAAACAAAACAAACAAATTATTTAATAAAAACAAAAAAAAAAATAGAAAGAGAAAGAGAAAGAGAAAGAGAAAGTAAGAAAATAAGAGAAAAATATAAAAAAATATTTAATAAAAAAATTAAAAAAAAATTACAAATAAAAAAAAAACCTTAAAAATTATTTAAATTAAAAGAAAAAAAAAACTAAAAAATAAATAAAGTTAAAAAAAAAGAAAAAATACAAATACAAATTATAATTGTTAAGATTTAATAAAAGATAAATAAATAAATTAAATGAGTGTAAAATGTAGAAATTTTTTTATTAAAAAAAAAAAAAAGTAATTAAATTAAAAATTAAAAATTAAATATTAAAAATGAAAAATTGAAAACAAAAAAAAAAGTTTTCATTTTCTATTTATTATTTTCTTTTCATTTTCTTTAAGAAAACAAAAAAAATAAATAACGTTTAAAAACAAAAAATATATTTAATATTTAATATTTAAAGAATTAAAGAATTAAAGAAAGCATTAAAAGCATTAATTACGTAAGAAGGAAAATAATTTAAAATATAATTAAAATTAATAAAATAAAATAAAAACAAAAGTCCAAAAACGACTCAAATTTACTCTTTTTTTTTTGTTGTTTCTTTTTCTCTTTTCCATTTTCCTTTGCCTTTGCCTTTTACCATTTTCTACTTTCTTCGTTTTTCTCCTTTTTTTTTTTTGTTTTTTTTTTTTTGTATAAATGAAACAAAATTTAAGTAATTAATTAATAATGCCTACCTCTGCCCGCCCCCTTATCAACCAAAACCACAAACCCGTACTCTGACTCATCTCAGTGAGTTCTATGAAACAAAATGAACAAAATGAAAAAAAAAAAAAAACAAATTTGGAAAAAAAAATATTTTTCAACATTTTTTTGTCATTTTGTTGGTGAGAGAGAGCGAGAGAGCGAGAATGAGAAACTTTGTATATTTTTTATTTAGAATTTTAAATTAAGAAAATTAAGTATAAAAAGAAAGAAAAAGAAGAAGAAGAATAAAAAAAGTATAAAAATAAAAACAAAAAAAAAATGTTTAATAAAAAATTTAATTTATTCAAAAATAAAAAGTTTTTAGATTAAAAATTTAAAAAAAAAAAGAGTAAAAAAAATTAAATAATTTATAAAGAAAATTAAATTATAAAGAAATAGAAAGAAGAAGGAACAAAACAAAAAATTAAAGAAATAAGAGAGAAAATAAATGTAAAAAAGGGAGAGAGAGAGAGAGAGAGAAAGATGAAGAAGAAGAACACAACAAAAACAAAAGAGAAGAGACAAAAAGAGAAAACAAAAAAAAGCAAGAGAACAAATAAATTGTTGGGTGTGAGAGAGAGAGAGAAAGAAAATAGAGAGATAGAGAAAGAATTATTCTAATTGAAATAATAAAAAAAAAATAATTAAATAATTTTGAAGAATAAAATTAAATTAAATAATTAAAAATTAAAGTTAAAAAAAAAAAGTGGTACAAAACAGAATGAAGAAGAAGAAGAAGAAGAAGAAGAAAAAGAAAAAGAAAAAGAAGAAGAAAGTTAATTCTCCAATTTGTATTTTGTTGTTTTCTTTTCTTTCGAATTTTGTTTTCCTTTTCTTTTTTTTTTCTCACCAAGAAAACCCAAAAAAAAATCCCAATTTTTCTGTTTTCTATGTTTTTTTTATTTTTCTCTGTTTCTTTTTCCGTTTTTCTTCTCATTTTCATTTTTTCTTTGTCCGAAATTTAAAAGGGGGGGTGGGGGGTTTCCCCCCCAGGGAAAAAAATTTCTTTTTAAAAATTCTTTAACTTTAAAACCTAAAACAAAAAAAAAAAACACTTAAAATTAAAAAGTGAAACATTGTTATTATTAATTAAATTAATTCATTATTAATTATTGAAAAAGAAAGAAGAAAATTATTGAAAAAAAAAAAAAAATTACAAAAATTTAAAAAAAAAAAAACAAAAAAAAAATAAAAATAAAAAAATTATTGAGAAAATTTTGTTGAGTTTTTTTCTTTTGTGTTTTCTTTGGACATTTTGGATTATATTTTGTTTCAATAGAAAAAACAACGAATCAAACTACCAAATGGTCGTTGTTGTTGTTATTTACGATTGATTCTATTTTCCTTTCCCCTCCCATTATTTTTTTTCCCCTTTTCTTTGTTGGTTGATCTTTATTTTTTTTTACTTTTCTTTGTAATTCTTTTTGTTGTTGTTGTTGTTGTTGTTGTTGTTATTATTGTTATTATTGTATTTTTGTTATTTTTCTCAATGGAAAAGAAAAAAGGAAATTCTTTCTCTTCTCTTGTTCGTTTTCCAACCACCCCATTTTTTTTT
>OY720154.1:31375859-31459158 GCA_963082725.1 Pedicia rivosa
TTAAATAAAACATAATTTAATTAATTAAATATAAAAAAAAAAGAAAAAGAAAAAGAAAAACAAAATAAAATAAACAAAAATATAAATTTAATAAAATGAAAAAAAATTTAAAAAAACAACAAGAAAAACTTATTTAAAAAAAAAACAAATAAAAATATGCGAGCGAAAGATTATATAGATAAAGAGCGAGAGAGAGAGAGAGAGAGATAGAGAGATAGAGAAATAATTATATATTATGTAAGAATGATTCTATAAGAGAGAACAAACAAATAATTTATGTATAATTTTCTGAAAAATAAAAACAAAAAATACAAAAAAAACAAAAAAAAAAAAACAAAAACAAAGAAAACAAAAAAAAAAACACAAAAATAAACGCATAATTTGAAGCTTATTCTTTAAAATGTTTTTTTCTATTTTGATTTTTTTTTTTTTTAAAAGAACAACAATAAAATATTCCAAACGTCCAATATTTATTCCAAATATTTTTCACAAATTATTCGGAACTGTTTGTTCCACTTGATCCCATCCACCATAGTCCTAGATCAACATATACCTTTAAATCCAAACAAAATTATTCATTCCCTCAATCTTTCGAGGTGGTGAAACATTTTTATTCTGTTTATTGGTTTTTACAACATTTTCTCTGTTGGTTGTTTTTGTCTGTAAATTGTACGGAAACTAATAAGAATCTAATAAGAATGAGTGGGTCATTTAATTTTTTTTCTGTTTTATGTAAAATGGATCCAAAGTTCTAATTTTCGAATGAATTTCGTTGATTATCTCAATTGCTTCATTATTTTAAAAGTGTATTTCTTTGAAAAAGCAGAATACAAGATAAATAAGCAGAATTGGTTTGAAAGGATTAGCATTTTGTGTAAGTATCAATTGGTAAGTATAATTAAAAAATGAACCACGATCAAATAAGTGACGATAATATTGGAATTTCTCTCCTTACGTCTCTCTCTCTCTGTTTTTGTCTCCCATGATTTTGTGTAAATTAATGTGTATAGAAAAGGCTGAGAAATAAATTTTAAAATTAAAACTAAATCATCATCCATCCTTTTATTTTTTCAAATTTATAAATTTGTAGAAAGAGAATTTTTGTTTATTCATTAAAATTACAGAATTTCTACACTAAACTTACGTACGGTGACTAATAAGTAAAATTTGTGTCAATCATCAATCATCATCAACAAATCATGTAAATCTTAAAATAAATTTCTTCAAAAAATCTATAAACAATCCCATTAATTCACTCTTTTCTAAAACAGGAACAAACATTGAAGAACAACAAAAACAAAAAATTGGAAAATTTAGCCAAAAAATATGATGAAAAAATTCGTTATTTTGCGCCAACTTATTTTGCGTCATTTTTACTTTTTCTTTCAAAATCAAATAATACAGAAAATAAGATGGATTAAGTGGCCAATCTGTCTACATTCCACCAAAAAACAATAAAAAAAAAATAATTCATTTCCTTTCCAATATTTTATTCGTAGAATAATAAAAATAAATTGAATTCAAATGAAAGATTTATGTAATTGTTGTGATGAGTTTCACAATTAATTTTTTTACTATAGTGAGTTCTTTTATAATTGAACATCACAGAGAGGGAGAGAGAGAGAGAGAGAGAATTACTCATTTTATTTTTGAAGAGAATGAAGAAAGAAGAGAGAAATAATATTATCACCTATTAAAAATCCTCTACCCGGACCGTAATATCAAAAGCCACTGCTGGACCCCCATTAAAAATTACCCGTTCCACAGAAATATTAACAGTTTTTTTGAAAGAAGTTTTAGTTAAGAAGATTTGGTAACTTTAAACTTTTGTTATTTAATTCAAACGAACATTTTATCAGAATTTTACAATGGATTTGGTGTAAACTCAATTTTGTCTCTTTTAACAACTGACAGATATCTTTGAACATTTTTTCAGAACCTTTGGTTTGGTTCAAACTAATATTATTCATTAATCAAATGTTATAGGAAAACTTTTCTTTTCTTATAATTTCCTTTTGAATTTTCCTAAATTTATCAAGAAAAATGAATCTTTGTTATTGGAAATAAAAAAGTCTTTGAAGCAAAACCGTAGCTAGCATTAAGTGTGTGTATTAAATGTATCCAAATATTTGGGCAGACCTTAAAACTCAGAATACCAATTTTTTTGGTATGATACCTACTTTAAGACGACAAATTATTCATAAATTTTCATTCGTTTTCATTTTTTACTGATTGAAAAAAATTAAATTAATTTGTTGAAAATTTAAATGAAAAGAATTTTTTTTCTACAATTTTCACGTCTAAAACAGAAAAAAAATTATCTTGAAAACAAAATAATTAATGAATTTATACTTTATGTTGTTGTTTTTTTTTGTTGCATTTATTTCCTAGAAAAAACAAAATTTATAAAAAAAAAAAAACAGAAATACAAAAATAGTTTAATTAAATTTTTCGTCACTAAGGCAAGAGGTCACTTATTCTGTAATAATTTTTCTTTGCTTTTCTTTTGTTTTTTTTTTCTTCATGTTGTTTTTGTTGTTGTTTTTCTTTGTTTATCAAATAAGTGCCAATTATGTGTACTCTCTTAATTTTAATTTTAATTTTTTTTTGTTTTCAATTTTTTAAATGACAATTCTTTTACACACACATACACACACAACACACACAAACAACACACACACACACAACATAGAAACAGCAACAATAACAAATATAACGAATTGGAGAGAGACAGAGAGAGAACGAGAAGAACAAAAAAATAATATATTTTAATTTTTGTTCTTTGCCAAAATGACAAAACAAAAAAAAAAAAAAAAAAAAAAAAGCAACAATAACATCAACTATCGTGAGAAGCAACAATAACATTTATTTTGAAAAGTCCAACAACAGGGAAACAATACAAAAGAAAAAATTATTGTTAAAAGTTGAAAAAACAGTTAAATAGATTTTGATTTATTTTGTGCAAAGTGAGGAGTGAGAGAGAAAGAGTTTTATTTTTATTTCTTTTCTTTTTAAAAATAATTTAATTTTCTGTTTTCAATTTTTCAATTTTTCAATTTGTTTTTTGTCTTTTTCTTTTATAAATTTAGATTTATTTACGGTTTTTTTTTCTTCTGTATTTGATTTTTTTCTCTTTTTTTTCAAATGTCTCAATTTTCTCTCTATTTTTATTTATAAAATATTAAAAGATAATTGGGACTGACAAAACGTCCCATATTTAAATTAACGTCTAAATATATAATTGAATAATTCGATTTAGAAGAACAACCAGCACCAACCAGGAATGACAACAGTTATAATCCTCTAACTGGATTTATTCCATTTTTAATCTTTATATGGTCAAAGCTAATGATGATAACTTCATAAATTCAGTTCTTTATTTTTATGAATTTCAAAAATCGTTTTTACGTTTGGTTCTCGTTTGTTAATTTTCTAAAATAAATTGTGTCATCGAGTTAAACCATTAATTCAAATATTCGTTTTATCTTTATACCAGTTCTCCTAAAATCGATTAATTAAATAAAGGTTCGTAGATTTCTAATAGTTTTTTGTAATCTTTGCAAACTTAATTATGTTTTCACCATAAAAAGTTTTTTTTGTAAAGAAAAATTCATTAATTCGATAAATTGAATTGATTTGATTGTATCAATTAACTCATGATAAGACTCGTGATTGTGACGAACATTTTCTACGTCTTCTTCTTCAACTTTTTTTGTTTATTAATTTGAAAATATTTTCTAGATGTTGTTGCTGTTGTTATTATTGTTGTTTCGGAAAATAATAATAAATCTAGATAATTATAAAAATAGAAAATAAAAAGAGAATTTTTTAAATATATTTTTGTATACAATTCTCCGGAATAACTAATCTATCTCCATAATATAAACACCCATTTTATTTATAATGATTTTATAATGATAGATTAGTTATTACGGAGAATTGTAGGAAAAAGTTTTAAAATTAATTCATGAAAATCATACGATGTATCGATACAATGTAAATGTATCGATACAATGTAAATGTATCCATACATTGTGTCGGTGTCTTCCAATAAAACGTGTAAGTTTAAATATGGAAAAGGAGTGTTTATATTATTGAGATAGATTAGTTATTCCGGAGAATTGTAGGAAAAAGTTTTAAACTTAATTTATGAAAATCATACGATGTATCGATTCAATGTATCGATACATTCTGTCGGTGTCTTCCAATAAAAAGTGTAAGTTTAAATATGGAAAATGGGTGTTTATATTATGGAGATAGATTAGTTATTCCGGAGAATTGTAGGAAAAAAGTTTTAAAACTAACACGTTTTATTGGAAAGGACCGACACAATGTATCGATACAATGTATCGATACATTATATCGATACATTGTATGATTTTCATGTGTTAATTTTAAAACTTTTTTCCTATAATTCTCCGGAATAACTAATCTATCTCCATAATATAAACACCCATTTTCCATATTTAATCTTACACGTTTTATTGGAAGACACCGACAAAATATATCGATACATCCCATGATTTTCATGAATTAATTTTAAAACTTCTTTCTTACAATTCTCCGGAATAACTAATCTATCTCCATAATATAAACACCCGTTTTCCATATTTAAACTTACAAGTTTTATTGGAAGACACCGACACAATGCATCGATACAATGTATCGATACATCGTATGATTTTCATGTGTTAGTTTTAAAACATTTTTCCTACAATTCTTCGGAATAACTAATCTATCTCCATAATATAAACGCCCATTATCCATATTTAAACTTTCACGTTTTATTGGAAAACACCGACACAATGTATCGATACAATGTATCGATACATCGTATGATTTTCATGTGTTAATTTTAAAACTTTTTCCTACAATTCTCCGGAATAACTAATCTATCTCCATAATATAAACACCAGTTTTCCATATTTAAACTTTCACGTTTTATTGGAAGACACAGACACAATGATTCCGATACAATGTATTTATACAATGTATCGATACATTAACATTGTATCGATACATTGTATCGATACATCGTATGATTTTCATGAATTAATTTTAAAACTTTTTTCTTACAATTCTCCAGAATAACTAATCTATCTCCATAATATAAACACACGTTTTCCATATTTAAACTTACACGTTTTATTGGAAGTCACCGACACAATGTATCGATACATTGTATCAATACATCGTATGATTTTCATGGATTAATTTTAAAACTTTTTTCCTACAATTCTCCGGAATAACTAATCTATCTCCATAATATAAACACCCATTTTCCATTTTTAAACTTACACGTTTTATTGGAAGACACCGACACAATGTATCGATACAATGTATCGATACATTTACATTGTATCAATACATTTACATTGTATCGATACATTTACATTGTATCGATACATCGTATGATTTTCATTAATTAATTTTAAAACTTTTTCCAACAATTTTCCGGAATAACTAATCTATCTCCATAATATAAACACCCATTTTCCATATTTAAACTTACACGTTTTATTGCAAAACACCGACACAATGCATCCATACAATGTATCGATACATTGTATCGATACATCGTATGATTTTCATGAATTAATTTTAAAACTTTTTTTATACAATTCTCCGGAATAACTAATCTATCACAATAATATAAACACCCATTTTACATATTTAAACTTACACGTTTTATTGGAAGACATGATTTTCATGAATTAATTTTAAAACTTTTTCCTAGAATTCTCCGGAATAACTATCTATCTCAATAATATAAACACCCATTTTCCATATTTCAACTTACACGTTTTATTGGAAAACTACGACACATTGTATCGATACAATGTATCGATACATCGTATGATTTTCATGAATTAATTTTAAAACTTTTTTCCTACAATTCACCGGAATAACTAATCAATCTCCATAATATAAACACTCATTTTCCATATTTAAACTTTCACGTTTTATTGGAAAACACCGACACAATGTATCGATACATTTACATTGTATCGATACATTTTCATTGTATCTCTAACTGGATTTACTCCATTTTTAATCTTTAGATGGGCAAAGCTAATAATGATAACTTCATAAATTTAGTTCTTTATTTTTATGAATTTCAAAAATCGTTTGGTTCTCGTTTGTTAATTTTCTAAGATAAATTGTGTCTTCGAGTAAAACCATTAATTCAAATATTCGTTTTATCTTTATTATACCAGTTATACCAGTTTTCCTAAAATCAATTAATTAAATAAAGGTTCGTAGATTTCTAATAGTTTTTTGTAATCTTTGCAAACTTAATTTTGTTTTCACCATAAAAAGTCTTTTTTTGTAAAGAAAAATTCCTTAATTTGATAAATTGAATTGATTGTATCAATTAACTCATGATAAGACTCGTGATTGTGACGAACATTTTCTTCGTCTTCTTCTTCTTCTTCTTCTTCAACTTTTTTTGTTTATTAATTTGAAAATATTTTCTAGATGTTGTTGCTGTTGTTATTATTGTTGTTTCGGAAAATAATAATAAATCTTGATAATTATAAAAATAGAAAATAAAAAGAGAATTTTGTTAATTATATTTTTGTATATATAGTACGTCATTGTACTCTAATGTCAATATAATCTACTCTAGATTTTTTTATGTTATTTTTTTAGGTTTAGTATTCTAATTACAATAGTTATGTTATTTTTTTAGGTTTAGTATTCTAATTACAAATGTGACAATATTATATTTATTTATTTAATTAGAAATAATTAGAATTTTATGTTTATTGGCCAATTAAAAATGATAAAATGTACTAATTAAAATGCACAATATTATAGAAATTCAATTTATTTGAAAGTTTGTATTAGCTTCTCTGTAATTTAAACAAAATCAAAACAACAAATTTATAATCGGAACCAACTAATCAATTTTTATTTAATTAATTTGGTTAGATTTGGATATTTTCGTTTGTAGAACGAATAAGAAAAATATGAATTAAAAATTAAAATTTGTAAACATTTTTTTCTAATTTAAAAAAAAATCATTTATAAAATGTTGTTGTAAGGTTTCTTCAATTCACATTTGATAGGTTTTCTTAGCCGATTTTAAATTTTCTTCAAACGAATCATGCTAATTTTTTTTAACTTGATTGTTTGTAATTCTAATATTGAAAACAATAATTAAAACTATTATTCTGTTGTTGTTGTTTTTTTTTTAAATTCTTATTAAATATTTTATTCATTTCATAATTATCGCTAATACAAATTATTTAGAAACTAAAAAAAAGAAAATTAACACAATAAAAGAAGAAAGAAATACATTTATTTAAAATTATAGTTTTCAATATCAGTTCTTTTTTTTGTCTTCTTCTTCTTCTTCTAATTACAAGAAATTAATTCCAAAATATTATTAAAAAACCGAAAGAAAAAAAAAAAAATTTTTTACAAAAACAAAAAAATTTAATTAAAATTACATTTTTATTCTTCTTCCTCTTCTCTCTTCTCCTTCTTCTTTATGATTTAAATTTATTTTTAAGTTCTTCTTGTTTCACTCATACGATAACTAAAAAGAAAATTAAATTGAATTCATTAATTTTTACCTGATTGTAAGTTTACAGTGTCCTTTTTATTTAGATTAATAAAAAAATAAATTCTGATCCCACTATAAACCATTTCATGAACATTAATATAAGATAACTTTAATGAGACAAAATAATCGTAAACGAATGAAAGATTTTTTTCTCTAGTAAAAAAGAAGGAATAAAACTTAAATATTATTAGGATTAGTATGTAAAAACGTTCTAAGTGACAACATCGATTATACTCTTTTAATTCTAAACAAAATTTCAGTTAAGTCACCGATTACTGATGGATTATAGGTAAGTAATCAGTATAGAGGATTTTTTTAACACGTGTAATTAAAATAAATTAAAATTTACTTTGTTGGTTTATTCCCTGGATCACGATCAAATCAATTATTTGCTCTTTCTTTCTCCGGTATTGGATGAGGACCAGGATGTGAAGGATGTGAAGGAGTCACATCTGAAAATTAAATACAAAGTTATACAAGGAAATAAAAAAAATATTTTCATTTTCATACTTTTAATATTTTCATTAACCATTTCAAAACTTGTTCTAATATCTTCCAATGCTGTACCAAGACCAATTTTAATTGAATTAAATTCTTGTGTTACCAATGATAAACGTCCCAATAAAAAGTTTAAATTTGATTCAATTTCAACCATTCTCTCTGTTATTTGTGATACTTTTCCTTCCATACCATTCATTGTTGATAATGTACCATTTACATATGCTTCTGTATGTTTTTGTAATTTATCTAATGCTTGTTTACTTAATGATATTTCCTGATACATAATACCAATTTGTCGCCATACTTGTCCCATTTCTGTTTCAATTTTTGATGTTAAATTTGCTAATGAATCATCATTATTCTCATTTATTTTTATTTCCATATCATTTAAACGTTTTATTATTGTTGAATTAACATCATTTGTATTTGTTTTAATAATATCACCAATATCTGTTATTACCTGATGTATACCAAATTCAAGACGTTTTTTTGTATCAGAAATATGTTCAGCTGTTTCTAATAAAATTTTATCTAAACGTCCTAAACCAATAATATCATTTTTTATTTCATCCATATTTTTTTTCAATTCATTATTAATTGTTTCTGAATCACTTGCTGTCTCTGTTACAGTTTTTAACACTTCACTTATTGAATTACCTAATGCTTCATTTGTTTCTTTTATTCTTGATGTTGTCTTAGCTAAACCTAAAAAATAAGAAAAAAATTATAAAAAACAAAAATGACAAAAACATAAGAAAAAAAATGGAACAAACTTTTATCAGAGGCAGTCAATATTTCACTTTTCATTTCTTCAATTGCACTAAGTGTCATATTGTTTAAACCTTCAAAGAAACTTTTATCAAATGTAATTTCAATTGGTCCTTGTGTTGGCGGTTGTGTTGGTGGTTGTGTTGGTGGTTGTGTTGGTGGTTGTGTTGGTGGTTGTGTTGGTGGTGGATACGTTGGCATTGGCATTTCTTTAACTTTATTTATATTTGTATTTATATCATTTAATGTTTTTTCAATTTTACGTTCCCATTCTTCTGCATGTGAATTATCAACTGGTGCAGTTATATAAAAATGTGATAATTTTTCTTCTAATTTTGATATAACATCATCAGCTGAACCTATTTTTGAGTTTACTAATTTTTCTGCTTGTTTTAATAGACCCTTTGTGGTTTCCTTAAATTAAAAAATTTAATTTATTTTTTTTAGTAATTTTATAAATTTAGAAATTTAAAAAAAAAAATTTTACCTCCTTTATATCTTTCTCTGTTTTAAGTTCAGCAATTTCTTTCTTTAAATTTTTCACACTATTTGTTAAATCATCAATTTTTTTTATTAATTCATTATCTTTATCCTCTTCAGAACTATCTTTAATCTTTTTATTATTTTTATTATTTGTTGTTCCTGTATTTTCCATCATCCATTTTAATACTGATTCTAATGCTTCAGCTAATTTTATTTGTTGTTCACCAACTCTTTCCTCTTGCTTTAAAAATTAATATTTTATTATTTTCATTAATTTTGTTAACCAATGAAAAAATATCAACGAAATCAAAATAAAATCAAAATAATTCAATTCAATTAAAATTCAAAATAAACAAAAAATTACACAAATTGTATTTAATTTGTTTTTAATTGAATAATTTAATGTGTAAGACTAAAATTAGTTGATTACACTGAAGATATTTTATTTGACTAAAAATCTTATGATAGTTCAGTTGGTTCGATTATTCGACTGGATATTGAAAGATTTACCCCTGTTCAAATCTCAGTTGTAAACATCAAATGAAATATTTTCAGAGTAAATCTACATTTTGGATTACTAAAGGTAATTTTTGCTTCCATAAGAAAATTGTCGTCTTTAGACGTTTAAAGTTTAAACCAAAAAAAAAATATGATTTCGTTTGAGCCAACAAAAGAATAAATATTTTCTAACAAAGACTAAAAATTTAACAGATTTTCATTGTTTGCATTTTTTTTATTATGAATTATTTTTGGGTGAATAATTTAAAAGATTCTAAAAAATGTTTTTATATTTAACAAAGAATAAAAAGAATAAAAAGAATGAAAAAAAAGAAATTTTATACTTACAGACAAAAGAATTGTTTCAATTTGTCCAACACGTTCTTCTAAACGTATAAATGAACCTTTCATTGGATCAAATGAACGTTGCCCCTTTTGTAATGTGATTAAACCTTTTTTTATAATTTCACCAAGTGCTCTTTCACGTTGTTCATGTCTATCCAATTTATTATCTAATTGTGAATATGATTGTATCAATGACATAATTGCATCATCAAGTGTTCCAGTTCTATAATTTATATTTTTATTAAAAAAAAAGAAAAAATTTCAATAAATTAATTTTAATTAAATATATTTTATAATTTTTTAATTAAATTGAATTAAATTAATTCAATAATGAAAATTGTAGTTTATCAGTAAAATGAATCAATTTATTATTTGAAATCTGTAAATGTGATTTTGTATATGAAAAAAACAGAAAAACAACGATTTTGTTTTTATACGCATGCGACTGTTACATGAATTTCACTATTTAGATTTCTAAAAGAAAAATTGTAAAATCAACATAACAACTATTGTTGTTGTTAATTGTGTAATAAATTTTATACTTATCCCCCCCCCATATGATACTGAGTCTTTATTATTTCCTAATTAAATAATCAATCATTCTAAAAAAGACATAAAAAAAAAACAAAAAAATAAAGACAAAACTAAATTCCTTTTGTCTATCCTCTTAAAGTCTAAATTCTTAAAGTTTTTTATTAATCTTCAAATTAAAAAAAATTTCTTTGCAGTTCGGTTGAAATAAAAGAAGAAAGAAATAAATTCATTTTTCTTAAAAATCTGTTTACACAGATGTTTATATTGTTCATCGTTTCTAACAAACTGACACACTCTCCTCTCTCTCTCTTTCTCTCTCTTTTATTTTATTCTATTTTATAAATTTTCCAAAAACAAAAAAAAAACAACACATACAAAAATTTATTAATAAAATTTTTGAAATGAAAATGTATCAAAAAATTTCTCTAACAAAACCCAGAAAAAGACAAAATAAGAATAAAAAATGAAAAGATGAAAAATTGGTTGTAGTTGTTGTTGTTGTTATAATTTTGATTTTATTTTTGAAAAATCAAAAATAAACAACAACAAAAATAATCCTTTTATCTTCATCGTTCTGTGTTTGGTGTTTTTGTTTTCTTCTTTTTGTTTGTTGTATTTTTTTTTTTTGATTCTCTTACTAAAACTTCTTCCAATTTTAGTTTTCTTTTCTGATGTGTGGCTGCGTTTGTATGTGCGTGTGTGTGTGTAAAAATAAAATAAAATCAAACCAACAAAAAAAAAACAAACAACAACAACAAAAAAGGAATAAAAAAAAGAAGAAGAAAAAAGTAAAAATATCATCTTCAAATCAAAGTCTAAAATTCTAAAAGAAGAGAAGAACATATGTTTGTGTATATTCATTTCGTTTGTGGACTGCATTCATGATGGTGATGATGATGACGATGGTTGATGCTCATATGATGACAATTCATACATTATGGTTAACAATAATTACACATTTATAATAAAGTTATACGCATACATTTTCAATTTTCTTTTCTAAATGAAATTATATATTGGAACAAAATTTAATTTATTAAAAATTGTACGATGAGTTTATTTTGTTTATTGTGACGAAATGCAAGTTAAATTTTGTCATTTTTTTTTTGCTGTTGGCAATTTGACAGCAATAAATTTTATATTAATTATAAGAAGAAGAAGATTCTTTTAAAATTTTTAAAGGATTTTTTATTGAGGAAATATGTAATTAAATTAGTTGATTTTATAGGGAAAGCCATAAACAATAATTTTCATTAATTTAAAGTGTTTTTCTTTTATTCTATTTTTATTTTATAATCCGTCTATATTTGTTATCCATTTTTTATATATTAGAAAATTAATAGGGTCATTTCAATGTGGTTTTGTTAAATTATATATACGCAACCATTAATTTGCTGTCATTATAAATGGTTTCGTCGTCTTCTTCTTCTTCTTTTTTTTTTATTTATTGGGAAACTTTGGACATGTTCAAATTAATTTTACACAAAAATCAAATGCTAATGTTTTTAGTGGTTTTTTTTTGTTTTTTCGTTCTTACATTATTACAAAATATTACAAAATATTGACAACTTTTTAAATGCGGCCATTTTGAAAAAAAAAGAACGTTAAAGTTTCAGATGGTGACGCGGGTGCCTATTTTACATAAAAACAGAAACAAAGAAATTTGAAGTTTAATTCTGGGGATATTCGAATAAATTGAAGATTCTTATTTCTCATAATTTCGGTACGTAAATTCATTACGTCTGATTATGTATCTATTTTTAGTAATTGAATCAACTCTCTAATGTTAGCTTCTTAAATTTTGAATAACTAAAAATATTATTACGGTTGGCCTTACTAACAAATGATTTCAAATTACAAAAAAAAAAAAAATTTCAACCAAACTGAATAAAAAAAATGCATCGATAGAACAACAAATTTTTGTTAAACGAAAAAATGCAACAAATCGAACAATTTGTATAAATGAAAAATAAAAAATCATCATGCTTCCAGCAAACATAAATTAAATTTTTTTTATTATCGATTAAAAATAAACAAAGAATTAAATTTCAAGTTTATTTTATTTTTATTTTTCAATTTGTTTTTTGTTTATTTTTTCTTTTGGTTTGGTTTCGTTTCTTCTAAAAAAAAAAGGCATTCTAAAATTTATTTAAGAAAAATATGTTTTTTTTTTCAAACAAATTTTTATCTCTTTTTATTTTGTGATGCACAGTGTGTGTTTATTGTGTGCATTACACACACACACATACACACTGCACATTTATACACACACACGATAATAAATATTTTATTGAGAATTTTTATTTATGTAATCTTCTACAGACGATTATATTGATGTTACAGACATAGTTCTGATGATAACGAAGTTCCGGTTATAACAAACATTACACGGGAAAATTATGTAAGGCGAAAGGCATTTTAACTAACAATGTACGATTAAGGAGTCATACACAATGAAGGTAACACATTAGTAACACTGAAACCGCAATATAGTTAACTACTTAACGTGTAGACTTTAGTAGACCACATTACTTTCAGAGCCATTTTGCTCTCCAATATCACTGAACTGAAACCTCTAGTTAAAGTGCGAAAATTTTCGAACGTTAGTTCAACTAACAAAAATTCACTACCTAACCATTTTTCGTTAGTTGAACTAACGGAGAGGTGAGAAAGAGCGATGCATTTTGACGCGAGGTGGATAGAGAAAAAACATAACAAGTTAACTAATAAACGTACGTTAACTAGTTAACTATATTGCGGTTTCAGTGTAAAATTGGTGAAAATGTCTACAAGTTCTCCACACAAAACAACAACACAGAAATAGACGTCATTATTGTAAAAATGTAGGGTTATGTTGAATTACAGTTTTACCGGCCTAACTAGTAAAAGTAGCGACTTTAGTTGAACTAAAAAAAGTACCTGTAGATTTGTTCTAAATGACACATTTTGAAAATACAAATTTTTCGTTAACAACAATAATTAATAAAAAATAAATTTCTAAAATAAATAATCAGGTGGAAAATATAAAGCGCTCATTTCTTTTGTTCAGCAAATGTCTCCACTTTCACCATATTGTGGATATGTCGTTAAAACATAAATAAAGGAGATTTTAAAGTTTAAATAAATAAACTAAATTATATAATCTCAGGGAAACAGAAAAAGGGATTGTTGTTCTGTAGCCAAAGTATGGGGAAATAATTAAAATAAATAGTTTTTTTACTTACGAAATTCCACGTTGAGCATCAATTTCATTAAATCCTAGAATTATTGTTCCAAGAAAAAATATACAAATTTTTAAATTCATTTTTTGTTATTGTTGTTGTTTTACGTTGCTTTATTTTCCGTTTAACTTTTGTCCACTGTTTTTAGAACTTTACACTTTTTCCTGGCTGAAACAAAAAAAAAGAAATTAAAATTGTTTTATTTTTGTTTGTTCAAAATTTTGTTGAATCCTTCGAAGGTCTCTCTCTATTCCTTTACTTTTGACTTTTATAAAAAGAACGTAACATTTTATTATCATAAATACATAAATTCAAAGTTCCTGCTTCCATAATAATAAGATTCAGATCTTAACTTTATATTCTATTCCTACACAACTACATTATGATGTTGGAATATCCAACCCAATTGTCTTTATTGTCTCTCGCGAATTGAAATTTATTTTGTACATATTTCGTACAATTGAATTCTTTTTTTGTCATTTCCTGTTTTTTCCCACTTATTCCCTCAAAAATTATATAACTCCCAATACACAAAAATATTAACAAATTTTTTTTATTATTCTGAAAAATACACAAAAAAAAATCTGTTTTAATTACTAATTTTTAAAAATTAAATTCTGTAAACTCACAAATGTAAATTTTCTTTTTCTTAACGAAAATTTTATTTTTATTTTTGTTTATTTTATTGATTTAATTTAATTATTTGCATACATTCAAAGAAATAAAGTAAACAATTTATTTTTGAATAACATTTTCTTATTTTTCTTTTTATACAAAAAAAAAAAGAAAATAAAATAAAATTCAATTTAAATCGATTTGAATTTTATGCGAATGTAAATTTTTGTTTATAAATTAAATTAATAAATTTTAATAAATATTCTGACTTCAGTTTTTTCTTCTTCATCCTCTTCTTCTTCTTCTTCTTTCAACCCATAATTATTATTATTAAAAAAAAATACATATTTTGTTATCAAATAAAAAATGACGTAACAGGTGATGACCCCCTTTTCTTTCTTGATTGTCTGATAGTCACAGAACACAAATATTTGTTACAGCAAAAAGAAAAAAAACAGAAAAAAAAGGTTTGTGTTTTGTTTTTGTTGTATTTTAGTTTTTAAGATTTTTTTTCTATTTTGTTTTAAATTTTTTTTAAAGAAAGAAAAAAAAAATTTCTATTTATTTATTAAGTAATGATAATTTGTTTGGGCGATAATCAAATTAATTATGATTAACAAAATAAAAAGAAAATATGAAACAGTGAAAAATAGAAAATGGAGAAAAGTTTTTCCAACGCAACACAAAGTGAGTCAAAATGAAAAGTTTTGTCCAATTCTGTGTTGGCTATTTAGTTGAAATTCTGTTCATGAGAGATGGGACAAATATTTCCAAACATAAATATTTATTATTTACCAGAGTCTAAATAATTGTAATTGTATGAACAAATTGAAGAATATAAAACAAATAATAGTGGCGTTTTATAATTCAAACTATTCGACAGAATCAAGTAAAATACAAAATTTTCGATTCTGTTATTTTACCGAATGTATATTTTTCTTGATATTTATTGAATTTCCCGCAAAAAGAAAAAGAATGAACTTTATTCAAAGCAAGGTTTGGTAACTTTATCAATTTATATAGAGAATCGTCTGAGCGTTTTTTTATTTATAAAATTGATCTGCAGAACCATAGCAATCTCGACCGAGGCGGGAATTTTTCATTCGGCTAATTATGTACTAAACAGTGGGCAATGGAATCCAAACCCAACGTTAAGATTTGAATCTATGGGACCCTATCTGATGAGAATCGGTAATGAAAATTGTTTTATGGGGTAAGCTAAATTACTTGTAAACAATTTTCGCCCATTATAATTAACGTAATTTATAATCGTTCTAATTATTAATTGTATATATAAAACTAATTCTATAATGTTGAATTAATGATGAAACATAAATATGATTAAAAATAATTATGTTACATTTATATCCTCATGCTTCTTACTTTAAGTTTCTAACTGAGAGATTAGAATAAAAAGACATTATATAGTTGACATTAGTCGCAGTTTTGAAACTGATTTTATTTTTCCCTGTTTTTTATTTCTACATAAAACTTATAAATGAATAAATATTTTCTTTTTAATTTCCCAATCTTTTTTATATAAAAATGTTTGGGTTGATAGACACTTCCTGTTTGTTCGTGTGTCTTCTTTTCTTTTTTACCTTTTTTTGTACTTTTTGTTTATAACTCTTTTGTCTTGTCTCTTGTTTGTCTTTCTTTTTTTTTATTCTCCACCCCCCTTTTGTACTTTTCGTATAAGAACAAAATAAATAAAAAAATTCTTGCTTTGTTTTAAAGAAGAAATTCCTGATAACGAAAAATTAGCCGCACAACAAAATTCAAAAATTTGAAATTAAATCCGAAAAAAAAATAAACTAAACTAAAAGTTCTTCACTTTATCACAAAAAAAAAAATGGAGAAATTCACAAAGAATAGAGAAATATTTACGTTCAATTTATTAATTAAATTAATGAATTTTTTTTACTGTTTTAATTTAAAGATTTAAAAGTTGAACTCACTTAAGTTAAGTTTAAAATTGTACTGATACCAAAAAAAAAAAAACATTATCAATCGGAGTCAGAGTCAAGAGAGGAAGAAAAACAAAACAAAAAAAAATAAGAATTCACATCAAGAAAAATATTTATGTTTGTACTCGCGATTTTGACGCGTATTCTTTTTTTTTTTTGTTGTCTTTTGTTTTCTTTTTCTGTTATTTTCAATAATATTAATTACAATGAAGTAAAAAAAAAAAAAAAAGATTAAATCAATCAATTTCCGTTTATATTTTTTTCTTTCATTCATCGTCTTCTTCTTATTATTTCGTCTTCTTTTTACACGAACAAAATGTAGAACAATTTTTGTTGTTGTTGTTGTTGTTGCTGTGGTTGTTGTACAGAATACAGAAAAAAAACAGACAAAATAAAGCGAATGACTGAGATTTGAACTTTAGTGTAATAATTTTATTTTTTTTTTTTTGCTTCTTTACTTTTGAAAAGATAGACAAAGGATTTTTTTTTTCTTTTATTGTATACTTACATAAATTGAAAGAAAAATATTAATTGTATCGTCAGTTTTTTTATAAAAACAAAAAAAAAAAACCGTTTAATTTTTTTTTTTTTGTTTTAGTTAGAAAAAAAAAAACAAAAAACTAAAATTCACTTTTATTTTTCCAAACACACAAAAAATTAACTGACGAAAATATAAATTAAAATTCTCAATTTTTATTATTATTGTTGTTGTTGTTGTTGTTGATTATTTATAATTTTTCGTTAGTATTTTTTTTTTATTTTAATTAATGAAAAGGAAATGTATAAAATGAAAACCCGCAAGTTAAAAGTGCATATGGTCTGTATCAATTCAAAGACCACTGCAGACTGTATATATTAATACAATTTCCCTAACTAAGAAATGAGATGAAATAAGAAAGATCAAATGACGAATTTTTATTTTTTTTTTATTCTGTTCTGTTGGGTTTATTTTTTTCTTTCTTTCTTTCTTTCTTTTTTTTGAATGAAAATTTATTTTCTGTGTTCGTTTTCTGTATACGAGGAGGACGGTTTTTAAACAAACATTTTCTCTGTTTTTTATTTTAAATAAATAAATATTCAACTATAGAATGAAATATGTTAAAAAAAACGCACAGGCAGTTTAGACGAACATCCCTAAATATTTTAATTGTAACAGCTGCTGGTTAAAGGTTAAGTTTAGAAAGGAGATAAATTTGTTTATAGATAAAAAAAAAGGATTGTTTAAAATTTATGAGATTTTATTTTTATTTTTCCCTTTTTTGTCCTTGAAAAATGAAAATTTATAAAATGTGTGAGATCTTATAGTTGATTTTATTTTCTTTTATAGAAATATTTCACATAATTATATTCAACGCATATATGTACGTTCAGAAATGTAATTAATTAATGTGTGCGACAAAAATGAAATATATTTTTATATTTATCACTATCATAATTTTGTTGTACATGTTTAATTGAATAATTGTTTTGGAAATTTCTTTGTCCACACTTTCATTGTAATTAATTGTATTTTACATTTTTATATAAAAAAAAGAAACGAAATTTTTTTTTATTTAAAAAAAAAGAAATTTCAAAGACACTATATGCTTGATATTATCATCAATAGATGGAAGTAGTTAGGCTCTTCTAAACATTATTAGTAATCTGTTCATAACCATATAATAACGCGTTACTTATTCATAAATTATGAATAATTTTCCTGCCGGTTTGGCGTTCTATTATTGTTGTTGTTCCTTTTTTTGACGTTTTTACGCAGTTACGCGCATGGTTTTATTTGTTATTATGCAAGCAAATACTTTTTTTTAAATAATTTTATTGCTAAAGTTTTATTAAAACAAAAGTGAAATGTTCTAGTTATAAAAATGTATCGGTTATTGACTTTAAGAAGTTTCACACAGAAAAACTTTAAATTATTGCCATCACTAAGTGTTATTTTACCAACTGAAATAAAATGTTACCGAAAAACATTTACCGTCTCTGGAGATTCTAATAAAATTATGTTTTCCAATCAAATTGGTTAGTGATAGGGGGATTTATTAACAAAAATAATTAAAATATATATTTAACTTAAATTTTCTACATTTTCTTTGTGTTAAAACATTTAATGTCTTTCACAATATATTATGTAAGGTTATGTAGATTTTTTCAATATCTTTCATTAGGTAACCATTCAATTTCAAGACGGCAATTAACGACAACACCTCACACAGAACTACTTCGATTAATTAAGAAAAAAAAGAAAAGATTTCGTAGTAAAAAATTTACCGAATTACTTCAAGGTTTGAAGAAGAGAAAAAAAATTATGTAAATTCTAAAGAGTTAAAATAATAATCATCTATTTTTAGTTACTGAATTATCAACAAAAGAAACAAAAACATCAATACAAAAATTAAAAGCGAATAAATTATCAGAATTTATTGATAAACAAGAAACTTTAAATTTACAATCACAAACGAATAATAATTCATTAAATAAATCATTACCTTCATTAGAATATAATAAATATAATTTGGATTTATTAAATAATACAGAATTACATGATAAATTATTTGATGAAACACCCGTATTATTTATTGGTAAAAATGTTGATTCTGTTAAAATTTCACGTGGTACTGAAATATTACGTGAAATAATGGAAAGTTATCAAGCATTTAAAGAGATGAGTCTTAATGAAGAATTATCTAATCGTTCTCATGTTGATCCAATTGACTTAATGTAAATTTTATTCATTTTTTTATTTGAAAATTTATATGTACAATATTTTATTTGTAGCACTTCAAATTCATTGCCTTTAATACCTAATGATTCACGTTTTATGGATGAAGAAATGGAACCATTAGAAGAAGAATCATTGGATTTATTAGATGTAAATGAAAACATTCTACACGGTAAAATACAAACTGGAAAAAAGGATAAAACAAAAACGAAATGGTAAATAAATGTTGGTCGGAAGAATTTGGGTAAACATGTTTTTGTCTTAAATTGGGAGCAATTTTGAAAAGCCAAAAAATTTAACATTAGACTGATAATATTGAACAATTGTTCAAAAGTTTACAAATTTATTTTAACTGTCAGAAATAATAATTTCTAATAAATTCATACTAAATTTTTTTTTGTTTTTTTATTTTAGTAAATTTAAATCAAAATATCATAAATCACCTGAATTAGAACGTCTAGCAAAACAACAAAGTTTAGCGGCAAATTTATCAGCATATTTAGATTTATGTGTTAATAGTGGTTTAGTTAATCGTGGTCTTGCTGCAATATATAATTATCGTTCGAAATATAAAAAATTGGATTCATCTGTTAATATTGTTGATATAAAATTATATAATACATTAATGAGTGGATATGCAGCTAAAGCAAATTTAGGAAAAATACGTGAAATATTAAATATTTTACTAGAAGATAAAATCAATTGTACACCACAAACTTATGCTGCTATATTTGAATGCATTGGACGACAAACAGATAAAACTGATATTCATAAATTATTAGAAAAATTTTATGCAGAATCGTTAAGCAAAGTAAATATAATTGGATGGAAATAATTTTCTAAATTAATAATTAAACTTTTGTTCTTATTTTCGTTCTTTTTGTAGGGAATAACATTAAATGATATTATGGATAAAAGTATATTTATTGGTGATCAAAGAGAAATTGTTTTAGAACAAATAAAAAAAATTGATAAAAATTTTGAACCAAATTATACACCACCAATTTTAACTTATACAAATAAATTATTAAATTCATTAAATCATGATGTTCAACCGATTGAAAATAATAATCCTACAACTAATAATATTATAATGAATTCAAAGCGTGGTTTTACTGTTGATCAACTACATAATTATGCTGAAGAACAATTAAAATTAGAACTTAAAGGTGAAATTATTGTAAAAAGTATTGAAAAATTTCCAGACGTTACTGATTCTGTTCTTCATTATGTAAGTTATTTGATTTTTTATAAATTAATTTATTTTTTCGTTATTTGTAGTTAGATTCTTTGAACGCGTTTAATACGTAAAAAGAATATCTTACGCATAAATGAAATGAACTGAAATAACCTGACATTTCCTACAATCTGATTCTATTTTTAGAAAACTTTTTGAAATTCAAAAAGAATGCTAGAATAATTAACTACCTCACAAACTATGGGTTTTGTTCGTACATCGAGTAAAATCGAAATCGATAAAAAAAACAATACGAAATTTTATTTTGAAATTAAAATGTTCTTCTTTTTATTTTAGCGTAAAAAATTAGAAGAAATCCAAGATCTATGGAGAACACAAATATGTGCTGCTTTTAATCGTGATATGAATACATTACGTCATCAAACACAATCAAAATCAAGTCGTTCTATTAATTTATTTCCCTATTTAAGAGCATTAAATATTAATCAATATGCTGATATTTTATTAAGAGAAATAAGAGTATTAGCAGAAGGTTCTGAAACATATAGTCCAACAGTGGGACAACTTTATCGGGAATTAGGACAAAAGGCACTTGCAAAGTTTGTTCTTTTCTATTTTGATAATGATTTAATCGTTTTATTATTTAATTAATTAATTTTTTACCCATATTTTTGTCTTTATTTTCTTTTAAAATTTACAAAAATTTGAAGTTTTTACCAGTTTTCATTCAAACTTTTCCTTAGATATCAAATGGAAATAAAAAAACAGAATGGTGTACTAGAAAAGACAGGTGAAATTTATGGGCTTTATTGTGAAAATATAAGTGAATGTAATACAAATGATAATCCACGTCAAACATGGCAACGTTTAGTACACAAAAATCGTATAAATGGTCCAAGTATGGATTTTAATGAAAAAAATTGGCCAATGACTGTTATGATTGGTGTTGGACGTTTCTTATATAATATATTAATGCGTGATCTTAAAATTGATGTTAATATAATAAGAATGAATAGTAAAAATCAAAATCAAATGGCTGCATTTTATACATTATTTCGGAATCAAGGTAGAATTGTTAAAGAAGAAGTTAAACCACATCCTGTATTATCTAGATTATATCGTGGTTCACAACAACAAACATTAATATTTGATACAAATATGGTACCAATGTTATGTCCACCACAACCATGGAGTACAACTGTTAATGGTGGTTATTTACTTGCTAAATCTGATTTAATACGTTTACCATCACAAGTTAGTTTCTAAATTAATTTAAATTATTCCGATATAAATAATTAATCTTTTAACTTTTTTTTATAAAGGCAATACAACAATGGGCAAGAATTAATGATGCATCAATAACTGAATTATATCCATCATTAGATTCACTCAATCAATTATCAAGTGTTCCATGGAAAATTAATAAAAATTTATTAGATGTTATTTTAGAAGTATTTAATAATGGTGGTAGTAGTAAATTAGATGTACCACAACCATCATCATCATTAAAAACACCTGATTATCCAACAAATACCCAATTAACAAAAGAAGAAAAATTTCAAATATTTCGTCAAAAATTAGTTCATCGTAGAAAACAAGCAGAAATGTATAGTTTATGGTGTGATACATTATATCGTTTATCATTAGCAAATCATGTAAGTTTATTTTTAAAAAGGAAAAGAAATGGATAAATGAAAACTTCCATCGACTTTTCTAATCAATTTTACAGAAATCTAACAAAAAAAAAATTTAAATTTAATTTTTTAACCTTTTTTTTTTAGTATCGAGATAAAATATTTTGGTTACCACATAATATGGATTTTCGTGGACGTGTTTATCCAATTCCACCACATTTAAATCATTTAGGTTCTGATTTAGCAAGATCATTACTTATATTTCATCAGGAACAGCCACTTGGACCAGATGGTTTTAATTGGTTAAAATTACATTGTATAAATTTAACTGGTACAAAAAAACGTGATTCACTAATTGAACGTTTATTATACGCCGAAGAAATTATGGATGATATTTTAGATTCAGCAAGAAATCCGTTGTCGGTAAATATTTTTAGTTTTAATTGAAACGTGAAATAAAAGGAAATTTTTTTTCTTTGAAAATTTATTAAAACTTATTTATTTTTTATTGTTTAGGGTCGAATGTGGTGGACAAAATCAGATGAACCATGGCAAACATTATCATGTTGTATGGAAATATTAAAAGTAACAGAATCAAAAGATCCAGAAAAATATATGAGTTCATTTCCAATACATCAGGATGGTTCTTGTAATGGTTTACAACATTATGCAGCACTTGGACGTGATACATCAGGTGCAATTAGTGTTAATTTAACACCATCAGAAATACCACAAGATGTTTATAATACTGTTGCGATATTAGTTGAAAAAACACGTAAAAAAGATGCTGATGATGGTCTCGAAATTGCACAAATATTAAATAATTTTATAAAACGTAAAGTTATAAAACAAACAGTTATGACAACTGTTTATGGTGTTACAAGATATGGTGCCCGATTACAAATAGCAAGACAATTAAAAGATATTGATAATTTTCCCAAGGAATGGGTGTGGCCAGCATCAACATATTTAACAGCAAAAACATTTGAAAGTTTACGTGAAATGTTTACATCAACAAAAGAAATACAAGATTGGTTTACTGATTGTGCACGTTTAATATCAGCTGTTTGTGGACAAAATGTTGAATGGGTGACACCTTTAGGTTTACCAGTTGTACAACCATATAATAGATTTGATAGAAAGCAAATATCAAAAACCAATCGTATTGTTGAACATATTTCAATGGATTTATATGAAAAACCAAATATTATGAAACAAAAAAATGCTTTTCCACCTAATTTTATACATTCATTAGATTCTTGTCATATGATGTTAACATCATTAAATTGTGAAAAAGCTGGACTTACATTTATTTCTGTACACGATTGTTTTTGGACACATCCTTGTACTGTTGCCAAAATGAATGAGGTAAATATTTATTATTAAGTTTTTCAATTAAGCAAATTGTTAAAATTAATGATTTATTCATTTATTTAATAGATTTGCAGAAAACAATTTGTTGCATTGCATTCAGAACCAATATTAGAAGATTTATCCGCGTTTTTAATAGAAAAATATAGCTACAAAGAAAAGTAAGTTCTTTTCATTCAACATAAATTATTAATCCAATATCTTAATTATTTTTTTTTCGCAGAGATTTGTCTGATGATGGTTCAGTGAAGGATTTAACTAAAAGAAAATTAAATAAAATTTTAACTCAACTTCCAGACAAAGGCGACTTCGATTTGAAAAAAATATTAAAATCAATTTACTTCTTTAGTTAAAAAGTTTAAATTTTGTTTTAATTAGCGTCACCAACTAAAATATAGACTAGTCAAGATTGAATATTATTAATATTGAATAAAATTTATACAGAATAATTAAAAGTAAATTATTTTAATTGTGTATTCGTTTTTATCTTGTTTTTAAATTTAAATTAAAAGTTCAGAAGAAAACATCAGAGGCTGAACTAACCGCTGAACTACAAATAAATGTAGAAAAAAAATTATCTCCGTGAATTTTTATTTATATTTTATTCTCAAAGAGGCACTGTTGTTAATTAGTACTTTTTTTGACATAATTTTTAATTCAAACATTAACGTAAATTTTACGTGTGAATGTGCGTTTGTGTTTATTTTATATACTATTAAAATAAAAAAACCTTATTATTTTCAATTAATAAGCTTTTATTTTGTGTGTGTGTTATTGAGTGTTGATTTCAAATAAGAAAATTTGTTTATAATGTCCAAAACTAACATATCCAAGATTCCTCATATTAATGATATTCCAATCTTAAATAAAGATGTTCCTATTGAATATAGAGAAACAGTTAGTGAACTTTCAGCCCAAATGATGTGTCATCCAGCCTATGGAAAACTGTAAGTTATATACATAATGCTTTATTATTGAAATTTAATTCAAATATTTTATACAAAACAGATATGACTGGACTCCAAATGATTTTGAATTAGGTGCTCCATTAGGTAGGGGCAAATTTGGTCGCGTTTATATAGCACGTGAAAAACGTACACAATTCATGGTAGCTATGAAATTAATGTTTAAATCAGAAATACAAAAAGGTCGAGTGGAACGTCAAGTTTTAAGGGAAATTGAAATTCAATCACGATTGAAGTAAGTTTTTTTTTTATAATTTTTAATAGCAATTTATACGTTTTTTTTTTGTTTTTAGGCATCCAAATATTTTACGTCTTTATACATGGTTCCATGATGACCGTCGTATTTATTTAGCATTAGAATTATGTTCCGAAGGTGAATTATACAAACATTTAAAAAATTCACCACATGGAAGATTTAATGAATATCGTTCATCAAAATATACCTATCAAGTCGCAGATGCACTTAATTATTGTCATGTTAATAATGTAATTCATAGAGATTTAAAACCTGAAAACATTCTATTAACATCTGATGATAATATAAAATTAGCTGATTTTGGTTGGTCAGCTCATACAATGTCCAATAAGTAATATGAATGAAATAATAAGTACTGATTTTATAAATCGGTCGCAATTACATTAATTGTTTCAAATTTAACTTAAAAATAATTTTAATTTTTAGACGTAAAACTATGTGTGGAACTTTAGATTATTTACCTCCAGAAATGGTTGATGGAAAATTGTATGATGATTCTGTTGATCAATGGTGTTTGGGAATATTATGTTATGAATTTTTAGTAGGTCGTCCCCCATTTGAATCAAATGATACAGAAATGACTTACGAAAAAATCCGTCGTCTTGATGTAATTTATCCAAAACATTTATCAATTGGTGCAAAAGATTTAATTTCAAGAGTAAATATTATATTTATTATTAATAGTTGAAAATAATTTAATTATAATTTCTTTTAAGCTTTTAAGAAATAACAGTTCATCGCGTATCACTCTTATTGAAGTTATGATGCATCCCTGGATTAAAGAAAACATGATAAAACCTGAAAGATAAACTTTTTGTCTGCCAACTAATAATAAACATTTTTAAATATCTTTTTTAACATTAATTTTTTATTAAATTAAATTTCATTTTGAAACAGAATTTTTTTATTCGCTGATCCCTTATTCTTAATTATGTATCCATATGTATAATTTATGTTCCTCGCTCCAACCTTTTGTGGAAATATTCTTTCTTTTTTCATTTTTTTCTTCAATGGATTTTGCTTTTTAAAATTTTTAAGTTTTTTTGTTTCTTTTTCTTGTGGTGTAGGTGGCGAAACGGGATTCTTACTCTTTAATGGCATAGCCATTCTTGAAGGTTGTTCTAGTTTTGGTTCTGGACAGTATTGAGACTCCATAGCATATAATTTCCATTTATCTGAATCTTTAATATTGGTTACATATTTCTGTAATCTTCGGTCTTCTTCAAGCTGAGAAAATCTATTATGTATAATTCGATTGCTTTTTTTTACTTCACGTAATAATTGAAATTTTGTATCTAAATCAATTTCTTTGGTATAGTTACGTGATGGTTTATTCAGCTTACTTAACGGTATATAATCATTTGATTCCGTAGCATGTAATAACTCTTTTTTACGATTCATATTTTTTTAAATTGAAGAAGTGGACTGAAAAAATGATTATAACATTTGTGTCAAAATCGACTGTCCAAAATTAAACGCTACAATCAAATAATGCAATTTATACATTGAACGAAATTTAAATATAATAGCATAGTAATAATTATTTTCAATAGATGTCGCACAAGAAACAAATTCAATGAACTAAATGGAAATAAATGCAATATATTCACTGAACAAAAATTGTATTGTCGCAAATATTGTAAAAAAAAGAAGAGAGAGAGAAGTTCGGCTATTTTAATTTTAAAATTTTTATTAAAATAATAATCTATTAGAAATTAATCAATTAAAAAGTGTTTATAATTATTCAAATATAATGTTAATTGTGTTTTAATTTGTTTATATTCGAATATTCAAGTGAGTAAATTTGTGCTACTAAAAAAAACCAATTTTTAAAGTTTTTTTTTTTTCATTTTTTTTTATTTCATTTTGTGTCCCATTTACAAGAAGAAAAATTTTAGGGCTGGGTGGAAGATTATTATATATTTTTGTGTGTAATTTATTTTCACTACAATATTTTTTATACATTTATAAATGGCAAAAATTTTTAATGTCACATCTATTATTAACAATTTAAATTATCTTCCTTTGTGTAAATAAAACATAATTTAAAATCATATTTAACTGTGTTCATTTTAATATAAAGTTTTTATGAGTTTTTTTTTTTTCTTAGTTTTTTCTTTTTATTCTCCTTTTTGTCGTCTTTTTTCTGTTTTTTTTTATTTATTTATTTACAGATTAAATTTAGATTCTCTTGTCAAACAGAAAAAATAAAAAAAATGAAAAGAAATGAAATGAAAAACTTCTCATAATCAGACATAAAATAATATTTTTTCTTCTTCGTTTTTTTTTTATTTATAAATCTGTCAGTATTTTAGTTTTTTCATTAATAAAAAAAAAACATATTGTTGACTCTCTTTTCTATTTTTCTTCTTCATCATAATAATTTTCAAACGTGTATTTTTTTTTTCTCTTTTCTTCTTCTTCTTTCCCCCCGATAATATTAAAGTGAAAGATTCTTTTTTGAAAATAGAAAAAAAAAAAAATATATATAGTTAATAAAAATTTTCTTTCTTTTCCAAATCAAACAAACAAACAAAAAACAACAACATCAAAATTCACTTTCACCGATTTTTTTTTTAATTAATTTTTTATCATGTTTTTTTTTCTTGCTTTTATTTTGTTTTGTTGATTATTATTCCTTCTAATCTTTTAAGAGAAAATTAATTGTATTTTCCTTTCTATTTAAAAGAAAAAACGATACACACACACACGATTAAATTATTTTTTTAAAATTTTATTGAAAAAAAAGTTTCCTCCTTCCTCAAATTATCTGTAGTAACTTCTTCATTATTTGTTAATTCATTTTTCTTTGAATTTGTTTTGTTTTTCTAAAGAAATAAAATACTAATATTGTTGAATAATAATGAGTCACATGCAACGATTTCCTTGTAAAAATACAAAAAAAAAATCAAAACAAGAAAAGAAGAAGAAGAAGGAAAAAAAACGATATTTTAATTCCATATTTAAAAAAAAGAAAAAAAAAAAGAGATAATTTATCGGAAATCTTGTTAAATAACTTAATTTTTTGTTGTTGCTGTTGTTTTAGTTATTTGATTTTTTTTCTCTTCCATCTAAAAACGAATTCAGTGCAGTGAGACAGAAGAAGACAAGAAAAGTGTCTCAGAGGAGGGAATTAAATTTTTTGTTTTTTTTTTTTTTATTTTTAAATTGAAAAGAAATTTTTTTGTTTTTTCTTTTGTTTTTTTTTTTTTTATAAAATCTTGGACTTGGATAAAACGAAGTAACAAATACAGAAAAAAAAAGAAAAAAGTAAAAAGTTGATAACCTTGAGATTTACATATTCGATCAAAACAAGATCAAAATTTCATTTTTTTATAAATGTTTCAATTAATTTTATTTTAATTTCATATTTATTGAGATCAGTCGTTAAGAATTTACCGATCACAAAAAAATTGTTTTCATTAATATTTGTTTTTTTTTTGAGGATTAAAATTTTCAAGTTTAAAGAAAATGTCCATCACCTTAAATTGTCTGTCTCACTCTCATCTATATCTAGATTCTAAACAAACACTTTCTCTCTTTTACTCTTAATTTTTCTGTTCATGTGGATGTTGTTATTGTTTTTTTTTTCTATGTCTGATTTGAAGATCGAAAGTTTGTTTGTTGTTGTTATTGTTTCTTTTTTTGTAGGTGGTTTTGTCTCCTCTTCTCTCTTCTCTCTCTTTTTTTTGTTTTATTTTAAAAATAAACAACAAATTATTTCTAATTTTGATCATAAACAAGAAAAAAATTTAAATAAATAAATATCGGTAGAAAATTCTCTTTTTATTTGACATAAAAAAAAAAGAGAGAAAAGAATTCTATAATTAGGCCGTAACCTTGGATTTTTTTTGATGAAGAAGAAGAGGAAAAAAAAAGAAAACAATAAAAAAGAACAAATTTCATTCATAAATAAAAAATGAAAACGCGAGATGGCAAAAACAAAACAAAACCCCGGCTTTTCATTTAAATTAATCGTTTTTCTTTCTTATTTTAATTTTTTTTTCTTTTGTTTATTTTTGTTTTTTTTTAGGTTTTTTTTTTGTTTGTTTGGAATCACTTGTGGTAATCTAATCAGTCTTTATTTTGTTTAGGAACACACACAATTGATGACCAACCACTTTTAATACAAATATATTCTTGAACTAAAAAAAAAAATTCTATTTAGAAGAAAATTTAATGATAAAAAAAAAATGTAATTTCAATTCTATTAATATGATTTCTCATTTCCGTTTCTCTTCTTTTTTTTTTCGTTTTTTTCTCATTTAGTTTTATTGATAATTTCTTATCTTTTTCCTCTAACAACAACAACAACAACAACAATTATATTTCAGTATAAACAACAAACATTTTTCTTTTAAAAACAACAACAAATTCTTATAAATAGACAACAAACAACAACAACAAAATTTATTAAAAAAAAAGTTTTAACCAATTTTTTTTGTTTCATCTTATTTTTTGTTTTTTTTTTTGTTACAGAAATGAAAATAAATATAACATCAGTTATAAAGTTATTAAACTTTTCTGTCATTAGACAGAAAGTGTAATTATGTTGGAGACTAGATGCATACAAAGCATCCCCGTTTCCTCTATAAAATCAACATTAACAACAACAACAACACCATCATCATCAGCATTATCAAAAACAAGTGAACGTAATAATCAAACATCTTATAGTGGTAATAATATATGGCATCATCAACATCAACAAATAACAAGTAATCATAATCGAACACCAAGTAAAGTTAATTTTGCTCTGCAAGAAGATATATTAGAAAATTTAAATATAAAAAATAATAAAAATTCAATGGCGGGAAATATGAAGCACGGTAAGTTTTTCTTTTTTTCTCGTATTTTTCTTTTTTCCTTTTCGTTTTTTTTTTTGTTTTTTGGTTTTTAGTCAGTTAAATTAAGAAACTAAGAAATTCTAAAATATCCATTTACTGTTAATCCGATCAAATCAATTCTTTTTGATTTTTCAAATCAAAAGTAAATTTGTTTTAATGTGTAAAAGAAGGACATCACAGGAAATTCGTTAAATTGAAAAAAAAAATGAAAAGAAAAAAAAGAGAGTTTACTTAAAAATTCACATTTTACAAATAATTACTCCTCTCATCCACTGTATATTTTTTTAACTTATTCAATCAAATACAATAAATATCCATTTACAGACAACAGTAAATGTTGTCATTTACCTGCTTGTCTTCTTCTTTTTTTTTTTGTATTTACCCGTGAAAATTTTCAGATTTAAATACAAAATATGTGTGTGAATTGAAAATTTTCTATTGAAAATATTGACGTCATTTCTTATGTAAAGAACAGAAACAAAATATAATTATTTTTCGCCCACCTTTTTTTTAACCTTAAAAATGTTCAATTTTAATGTAAATTGTGTTAACAAGAATTTTAACTAGAAGTTATTCAGTTTATCATCATCTTTTAAATTTGATGAATAAAATCTTTGTCAACTAATGTTTAATTTTTTGATTTTATCTTCTTTTCTTAAAAGTTTTAATCGTATGACGTTTTTTTCTTTCCTTCACTTGAATTCTATTTTTGTCTCATATTTATTTGTATTTTGTTTTTTAATTTTTCTTCTTATTAATTTTTGCATAGCAAATTTAAATAATTCTCATGATGAGCCCCGGTTACAATTTGAAATTGTTTAACATTCGGAATTGTTGATTTAACGTAATTTGAATTGATTTTTTTGTTTACGAAAGAGTTGACGTAAGTTTCCATAGTTTATGTTCAACTTTTAATTGAATAATTGTGTTTTTTTATGGTTGAGTCCTTAAATCCTTGTTGAATGGATTTTGGCACATTAGATTTTTATGTTTTCAAGTGACAATCCTCCAGTGTTACTTTTTTTATAATTCTTTAAATAATTAAGAACAACAAATAGAAAGTTAAATCATTGTTGGTTGTCCTTAATACTCTAAACAACAATCATTTGATATTGTTGATCCATCAAATAATAAAAAATACAAACATTTTATTGTATTTTTTTTTTAAAAGCATTTTTAAATTTCATAAAACTTGAAAAAGAGTTCCATTATTTTTTGTTTTGGTTGTCATTTTTACTTCGGGCTCTTTAAATTAAATACAAATTATTTTGTTTGTTTCTTTTTTTTCCAAAAAAATATATATAAAAAGAAAATAATTAAATAAAAAAAAAAAAAAAACAAAAAATTTCAGAGAACAAAAAAAAAATTTAATTCAATAAAAATATACACATTTTTTTTTACACCATTTTTCCAAACCATGTCACGACATAAATGGATATTTCTTTTTTTTTTTCGTTCTGAAAATAATTCTTTTTTTTTGTAGGCCACAAAAAAATAAATAAATACAAAACCGCAAAAATAACAACAACAACAAAAAAGAAGAATAAATTAAGAGAAAAATTGTACAACAACAACAAACATAATATTTTTCAGATAAAAAAAAAATTACGAATTGGAAAAAGTCTTAAAGTAAAGTAGATTAAAATACCAGAAACGTGATCGGTTTGTAATTGATCAATTGATCTTCTTATGCCAATCGGATTTAACTTAAAATAAAAACAAATTTTTTTTGTCTGTTCTTCTAAGATTAAGAAATTTTTTATTGTAATTTTTGTTTTGTTGCTGTTGTTGTTGTTTGTTATATTTTTGTTGTTGTGTTCAATTAAAATTATATTAATTTTTTTTTCTTGTTTTTTCTCTCTTCAAAAAAAAAACAAATTTATAGGAAAAACACAAGAAGATATCTGCTATGTTGTAGCAAAATATGATTATGGTGCTCAAGGTGCACAGGAATTAGATTTAAGAAAAAATGAACGTTATTTATTATTAGACGATTCAAAACATTGGTGGCGTGTACAAAATAATAGGAATCAAGCTGGTTATGTTCCTAGTAATTATGTTAAAAAGGAGAAACCTTCATTATTTGATAGTATTAAAAAAAAAGTGAAAAAAGGATCTGGCTCTAAAACATTACCAAATTGTTCGCCATCACGTCAAGTTGAAAGTCCAACAATGACTAGAAGATTACCAGCTGACCCATCAGAACCTATTGGTGAGTATTTATTTTTAATTGTTTTTTTTTTCATTTATTTATTTAGACACAAGAAATTAAATTGCAATGAATGGAATTGAAATGAATGGATGTGTTTAATTAATTCCAAACAAATGTTAGTTCTTGAATATAAATCTTTCTTGTAATTGTATGAATTAATGTTAAGGACTTTGAATTTCATTTTGATGACTTTCTTTAATTCAAATTTTAATTAAAACATTACAGTTTGTTTATTACCACCGACAATCATTATTATTTATGCATTTCAACAGAATTCAGTTTAGAACAAATTTCATGAATACCAAAACAAAAAAGAAGAACACAGGGGCATCTGTTTGTTACATTGAATGTCCCAAAGGTTTCTAATCACAAATATAACATTCGGTTCTTCATTTCGAAATTATTTTTTTATGCTTTTTTTTTGTTTGTTAGTTTTTTTTTTGTTGCTCTAAATTTATTAATCGTTTTTTGTTGTCATTACTTTTTTTTAAGCGTAAAGGGGGAGGCCTTTATTAATCATTAAAGTTAATTGTTAACGAAACAAAAATCAGTAAATAATATTCTTCTATAAAACAGAAAAAAAAAACAAAAAAGGTTTAAGAATCTTTTTATTGTTTTGTTTGTTTTTCTAAATTATTAAATAAAAGAAATTGGAATTTTTTTCTTAAATGAAGAAAAGGTCAAACAGTGCAGATTTAATTTTTTAATTTAAGTTTTTTATTAATTAAAATATTTAAGTGTTTCAACCCGGCCCGGTCCCCTTCCACACTTTTCCCATCTTTCAAATTCATTCTTTTATTAAAATTGTGTGTGTGTGTTATTAAATTTCATCTGGAATTTTATTCACGATTAAGAATACGACTATTAATCGAGAAAAATTTTCCATTTATTATTTAGCATTTTATTTTTTTGCAGTAAATATTTTTAGAATTAAAAATAAAACATTTGATTATTATTGTGAAATTTTCGTCTTTAGTCAATCAGTACATTGTAAATAATTCATATAATTAGATTGAGACGAGTGTATCACCTCCCGTCGTGTGTGAAATAAACAAATATAAATTTCTTCATTCCATTATCGTGATGGAGGAGAAAATTGGTAAATAATTTGTTTATTTTTTTATATTTTTAGAAATTTGTAGTCGAAAAAAGTGGAGAGATAATTTTCTTCTTCTTCTTCTTTATTTTTTTATGTTTCATTTTCTTCTTTACTATTTTTTTAATTAAATTCAATAAAAAAAAGTAACTACAACAAAAACAAGAAGAAGAAGAAACACAAACAAATTTTGTCATTTGTGTAGAGTAAAAAATTAAAAATAAATGAAAACAAAATAAAGTGATTATTCCCTTGTGATTAAAAAATGTCTATTTTATCGGTCTGTACTAAAACACACACAAACACACACACGACACATATACATTCAAAAGGATGTTTCATATAATTATCGTCATCATCATCATCATCATTATTATTATCTCACACACTGTAACGCTCTTCTCTTAACTCTTTTTTGTTAACTTTTAATATTTTTTTATTTTATTCTTTTTTTTTATCATTTTTTTTTTCGGTAAAAAAAACATTTTTTGGAAAAATTAGAATAATGTCAACTTGGGAATTTATAAAGAAAAAAAAAGAACACACAATTTGAAACAAATTCGTTTCAAAAAAATAGAGAACCCAAAAATAAACAAAAAAAAAACAGGCTCAGAGCGCACAACAAATTCACATTTTTGTTTTTTTTTTTTTAAAACATTTTTTTTAATTAAATAAGAACTTAATTTATTTTATTTCTCCCCTTAAATTTACAGAAAATTAAAAGAAATCTTTTTGAATAATTGAATAAGATTTTATCAAACAGAATTCATTAAATTTGTTCATTTTATTTAATTTTTGAATGGAAATCAATTAAAAAAGAATTTCATAAGTTTAGTTCAGGCTTGAGTTTATTGATCTGGTTAGAGAAACTCAACGCTTGTAAGATTTAAAAAAAGTTAACTGAATGAAGAAGAAAAATACAGTAAATGGGAAAAAAGGAAGAATCCTAATAACGAGTTTTTTTGGTTTTCCAAAATAATCGTACAGAATTACTCAAATACACAATTTTCCTTTACTTTATTTGAAATATTAGTTTCACTCTTATTCTTCTTATCTCCCCCCTTAATGTAATGTAATGAATATTCAATTTAAATTAATCTCAAATACAAGAAAATATATTTTGTTTGTTTTTATTTATTTGAAGCAACAAAAAAATATAATTCTTTTTTTTCTAGAGACGAAAATTTAATTGAATTAATTTCTAAAAAAAAAATCTAAATAAATAAATTGAAATTAATAAAAATGAAAAGAAATTGACAAAAAACTATTCTAATTTGTATTTTCTGGTTGTGTTTAAATGTATTGAAACGTTTGAATTGTTTTCTATTTTTTCAGTTGAACTAATTTAATGTCATTTTATTATTTTGTCTTTTTATTTTTATTTGTAGGCACGGCAATAGTAAAATACAATTATCAAGCGCAACAAGCTGATGAATTATCATTACAAAAAGGTACAAGAATTTTAATTCTTGAAAAATCAAATGATGGTTGGTGGCGTGGACAAAGTGGTAATAATGTTGGATGGTTTCCTAGTAATTATACAACAGAAGAATGTGATTCCGATGATACATTGCATACATATGCAATGGCTGAAAATGTTATTGATATTATGGTAAATTATTATTAGATTTTTTAGATTAATTGAAAAATTTAAATGACAAATAATGTACAAATAATGCAAACAGTTTACATTTAAGAACATTTACTTTTAAAAATTACTTCCTATCACTTGTTATGATCATTCTTGTAGCTCTGTTACATTACATAAAATTTCATTGATTTAAATTTTCTACCAATGAATTTATTTTGTTAATTAATTTTTGTCAAGTTTAAAATAATTATAGAAATTAAAAGAGTCAATATTCAATAAGCCTACACTCTTCTATTTTACTACATAAATTAATAATTATATATTTTCGTATTAATTTTTGTTGATTTAATTTCTATATTCCGAATTTAATTTAATTGAAGAAAAACAAAAAATAGTAGCATTAATATTTTTATATCGTGACAAACATTTTGATTTTTCTTTTTTTATATTAAAAATATGTTTTCGAATATTCACAAATACAATATAAACAACGAAAATTGAATGACATAATCTTATGCATTTGGCACTTTATCAAAAAACAAATTTCTCTTATTGAATATTATTTATTTATTTATTTAACAAAAGTATTATTATTGCTAATCGCCTACATAATTAATTTACTTTTACCATTTACAGGTAGCACTTTATTCATTTAATTCCAACAATGATCAAGAATTATCATTTGAAAAAGGTGATCGTTTAGAAATTCTCGATCGACCTGTGTCTGATCCTGAATGGTTAGTATTTGTTTATTTGTTTATAAATTTGAGACATTGAAATAATTGTTATTATCTCATTTATAAAAAAGGTTTAAAGCACGTGCACAACAGGGTCAAATTGGTCTTGTACCAAGAAATTATTTACAAGAATTATCAGAATATTTATCACAACCATATCGTGGTGTTTCTGGTGGTCCAAATGGATCTGGTAGTGTTGTTGGTGGTGATTCATTAGAACGACGTAATAATGCAATGACAGCTTCAACGATTCAGCAACAACAACAGCAGCAGCAACAACAACAGCCACAACCACCATTACCAGCACAACCATTACCACCAATTTCTACAATAGAAAGACCAAATTTAACTGGTAAAAGTTGGTATTATGGTGCGATTACTAGAAATCAATGTGATACAATATTGAATCAACATGGTCATGATGGTGATTTCTTAATAAGGGATAGTGAAACAAATGTAAGTTTTATTTTCTATTTTTTCATACTACCAAAAAAAAAACAAAGTTTGTTTTTAAGTGGAGTTCGTTATAACTGAATTTCGCTATACTATCGGGAATAAAAACCTTTATAAATGGACCACACTTTATTATTGTGGCAACACAAACACAAGAATAATATTTAAAATTCTAACAATATCGGTTCACAGTCACCAGTCACAATGAAGGAATGTCAATTTAGAGAAAGATTGTCACTTATTAGGAATTTCTGTTAATAAATGACTTTTACTTTGATTTCATGACAACAACTTCAATATTCTTGTGAATAAATTTGTTTCTATTTTATATTTTGTTATTTTTTTGTCATATTTAATTTGTAAATAAAATTTACATCACATTTGACGTCATTTCTGTTTTTCCAAATTAATTTCAAATAAAAAATAATGATTCATTTGAACTTTATTTGTCTATTCTATTTAATATTTGGAAAATAAATTAATGGACATCAATAAGTGACACAAATTGTTTCAAATCCAAATACAAAACTACAAAATACCACACTAAATCTAAAGAGTAAATTTACAAAACTGATTAGCGTATAAAATTTTGTTTTTAAGGTTGTCATTGTTTTTTTTTAACGATTTAAAAAGTTTACAAAACATTTATTGACGGACGACAAGTAAGTCATATGCGTAATTTCACGAAACGTTGTAAGGATTCTGTTACATACATTTTTGTCTCTTTAATTGTTCTTTTTCAATCTCTCTCTCTCTCTCTCTTTTAGCAAGTCTGTTAAAATGTCGTAAAATTTACTAATAATAATTTATATTTTTAGATTGTTGTATCTAATTTAATTCATTTTTTTTTGTTATTTTCTTTATTAGCTTGGTGATTATTCAGTTTCATTAAAGGCACCTGGAAGAAATAAACATTTTCGTGTACAAGTTGAAAATAGTATGTATTGTATTGGACAACGAAAATTTCATACTCTCGATCAATTAGTTGATCATTACCAAAGAGCACCAATTTACACAAATAAACAAGGTGAAAAATTATATTTAGTACGACCACTTCCGAAAGCAAATGGCACTTAATAAAAAATAAAAAACAATTTAAATAAAAAATAAATAAAAAATAATAAATTAAACAAAAAAAAAAAACAAGAAAGAAAGAAAAAAGAGAAAAATAAAAATAAAGAAATAATTAATTACACAAAAGAAGAAAAAATGAAAAAGAAAAATAATTTAAATACAATTTTTTTTAAAAAAATAAGAAAATTAAAAATAAGTTTTTTTGTTTCTTAATTTTCAATTTAGTCTTTTTCGTTTTGATTTTGTTGTTTTAAGAAGAGTAAGAAAAATAAATAATAATTAAAGAAAATGAAGAGGAGGAAGAGAAAATATTAAGATAATTATTGAGATGAATTATTATTATTAATGAAAAATGAAATGAACGAAGAAATGGAAGAAAAATGATAAAAGACAAAAAGAAAGATAAACATTTTTTTTTTGTGTTGTTCCATCAGATATTAATGAAGAATTTTATTTAAAGAAAAGAAAAAAAATCGGAGAACAAAAAAAAAAGCGACGGCATTTAATTGTACTTTTTTTTTCTTTACTTTTGTTTTTGTGTTTTTTTTTTATTATGATTATGGAGGGAGAGCAGGGATTTAAATATTAAGTACAGAATGCGCGATATAAACAAATAATAATAAATCTTTTTTAAATTAAGAAAAGAATTAAGTTTGTATTTTTTTTCTTTTTAAGGATTTTGTGTTCGAAATTAATTAGGATAAAGTTTTGTCCATTAGAGAACAACAACATTTTAGTTAATTCTCTTTTGTATTTAAATTATTATTCTCTTTGTATTATCTGTTTCCATAACTAAACATAAGTAAATAATAATTAAATGTTTTATAAATAGACTTTTTACCGAGCTTTTTATGAAGAAGAAAAAAAAAATTGAATTAAAAAAAAGAAATGTTGTGTTGTTCCCTCAATTTGGAACACACACACAAAAATAAATACAAATAATAATTATAAAAATATTATAAATAAAAAAAATTGTATGGAATATTTTCGGTATTTTGTAACAATAATTAATTCATCTGAAAGAGTCCACAGGGTTTTTTGAATTATTCCATGCAATTTTAAAAACAAAAAAAAAATTATAGTAAGATTGAAGAAATGTGAAATAAATGAATAATGTTTTAAGGAGGAGGCAGAATGAGAGAGAAATATATGGGTGATGACTTTTTCTCTATGTATGTACTTTATAATGTACATAAGTACAATATGGTGGTCACATCCCCAAAAGTCAATAAATTTAATAATTTTAATTTAAAAAACTCTCAGACCTTCGTAATACAAAGATTCTAATGAAATTTCTTTCTAATTCTACACAAAATCCTTTATTCACTACTATATTGACATTTCTAATTGAGAGAATAAAATAAATTATTCCGGCCATAAAGAGAAAAACAAAGAAAAAATATTTGAAAAAAAAACGTTTTATTTTTCAATACAAATAATTTTCACGTTCAATAAATTCAATTTTTATTTTTGTTCTTTTATTTTTTTTTATTAAAAAATTATGAAACAACAAAGTCAATCTTCAATAGAAATAATAAAAAAAAAAATCACATTATCATGATTGATCTGAGAATAGAAAATATAATGTTTCCTGAAGGTTGCTGTGGTGGGTGTGAAGAGGGAGTTAAAGAAGGAATGCCATATTTATTTTGAATAAATAAAATTGTACTTTTGTTATTTTGCTCGAGTATATTTTCTGCTACAATTAATTAGTAAATAATCAAAAGAAATTCCAACATTGAAAATCAACAACAATTGACAGGTTAATTGTGAACTATGAAAATTGTTTTCATTCCGATTTTTAACAGGCGTATTTTAGCAAAAATTTATCAAAAACAAATTAATGTGATTTTTTTCTTTTGTTCTCTATCTATTGGTGGTTATCTCAAAAATATAGAAAGAAAATATAATCTAGGAGAAAGATATCATAAAAATGTGAACACATTTTAGCTCAATAAAAACAAAAAAAAAAGAAGAAGAAGAATAAATAAACGAGAAACGAAAAGTAAACATAAAATAATAAAAAATGCACTAAAGTTAAAAAATAAATAGATAAATAATTAACACAAATTACAGAAAAAAGTAAAGAAAATTAAAATTTTTCATTAGAAGAAAATAAAAGCAGAAAAAATATAAAAAATAAAAAAAAATTAAAGGAAAATTAAATTGAATAAAAATTCGCACTTGACTTTTTTTTTCTTTGTTTTTTTTTTTTTTGTTTTTAATCTTTAAATATTAATTTTAAATTTTTCATTTAATTTTTGTTTTTTGAAATTTGAATTTTGTTTTTTCTCTCTCTCTGATATTAAGAATTTTTTCTATTCATTAAAATTGGGGAGAAAAAAAAAAACAATAATTTTAAAATATTGAACAAAAAATGTTTTTCGTGTTTTTTTCTCTCTCTCTCTCTCTGTTTTATTTTTTATTATTATCTGTAGTTTTTTATACGTGTTTTACTACAAATTTAATTAAAATTAAATTTAAAAAAAGGAATAAACAAAAATAGAAGATAAAAATTAAAGGATAAAAAAAAATTATGAATCGATCAACGATTTTAAAATTAAAGAATTAAAACAAAAAAAACAGAAAATAAAACAATGGAGACTTTTATGTTGATATAATTTTTTTTCGACGCATTCCCTCTCTGAGGAGGCCATGACATTTTTTATAATTTTTCCTCAAAATCTATTTTTATTTTACAGTTTTAAGTGAATTTTTTGTTTTTCTAAATTATTCTTTTTTTATTATTTTCATTAGTTTTCATCTAAAGAAAACCACTGGGATCTTTCGAATTTATAGATTTGAAGAAAATCGTCACTCAAAAAAATTCTAAATCTTTACAATTGTCTTTATTTGTTCATCTCTATTTTCCCTTGTACTTTTTATTTTTTATTCTGGTTCATATTTTCTTTTTTTTTTGATTTTCTAACAACAAAATTGTTTAAAAAATTTAAAAATTAAAAAAAGAACCAAAAATTGCAAAACAAATTACTTTTCAATCCCAATGGATAATTTTTCTTATCCCAATGAATTTCACTATCCTTCCCCCCATTGGATAATTTCTCTTCTTTTTACTTTACTTTACTTTATTAATCAAAATAAAATAAAGAAAAAAAAAATTCATATACTCGGAACTTTTAAAAAATAAATTAATAAAAAAATATTGTACATAAAAAAAAATCAAGTCACAAAAATACTTGATTTGCCTTTTTCTTAAAAAAAGAAATTTTTTTACATTAAAAAAAAACAACAACAATAAAATTACCGTTTTTTTGTTAAAAAATTTGTGTTGTCTCTATGTCTCTTTCTCTCTCTCTCTCTCTCTTTATGTCTTTATTTCTCACTTCCATTTTTTTTATGCGAAATATAAAAGTTTCTAAAAAAAAAATTGATTAACGGGAATTTTTATTTTTATTCTGGATTTTACTCAAAAATTTAGATACTCAATTTAAATTCATTTTAATCCATTAATCTCGGTATTCCCCTCCTCAACTGTATCTTTTCTTTTGTTCATTTTTAAACAACAGAAAACAACCACAAAGAAAAATTACAATTATTAAATAATAATAAAAATACAAAATATAAAACAAAAAAAAAATACCAAAACGAATTATTATCAAAAAAAAAAAAAATTATTCAAAATAAAAAATAAAAATAAATAATAATAATAAAAAAAAAAAAAGAAATCGATAAAAAGAAAAAGAAGAAAAAAAAAACAATTAAATAATATTTAATTAATTTAAAGAAAAAAAAAATAAAAAATAAACAAAAAAAAAAAATTTATTTGCTGTAACTGTGTGTAGATGTTTGCTGTAATATTAATTAAATTAAATTAAAAATAAATTAAAATAAACAAAAACATTAAAAAGTAATTAAATTAAATTAAATTAAACAAGACAAGAAAAATGATATAAAAAAAAAAAGAGAATGAAAAGAAAAACTCAAAAAAAAAATAAAGGAGGACGAACTAAATTACGAGATTATATTGTGATGTTTCCATAGTGACAATGACGTCATACATATTCACTTTTTATAATTAATATTTTTGTCACACGAAAAATAAAAACATAAAAACATTTTAAAAAAAATGGGGTTAGTAGACTGAGTTTTGTATCATTGAATGGAGATTTGTGGGTGTGTGAAGGGGTGACAACAAAATAATAATTATTAAAATATAAAGATTAACGAAAACAAGAAATCCCGTTTTGCTTAAATTCGTCCTTACGAAAAAAAATTCAATGAAATACGTTTTTTATTAATTAAAATCGTAATTTGTTCTTTTTTTTTTAGTTTAATTTTGTTTTTTGTAAATTTAATTAGGCCATCTTTGATTATTTTTTGTTCTTTTTCTTTTTAAATTTTGTAGACTTTGAATTTTCGAACGTTTTAAATTCTTTTCAAAAAAAAAAAAAAAGGCCGACATGACATTTCTAATTGAATAAAGACGGTTGTGACATTAAATTTGTATTCAGATTTTGGATCAAATAAGTAGATAAATTTAAATTTAGTAAACGCTTCAAATTTAACTGATAAGCTGGCTCAAAACAAAAAAAGCTTTATAATTTCAAACATAGAAAATAAAAAGACAAACAAGAGGGGAAAACAAATGTAAAATACAAATTGAATGTCCGAACTGTCAATGAGATTTTTTTTTTTTTGTCTATTATAATTTTCGTTTTGTTTTTTTTTTTGTTCTTTTGACCCTGGTTTTCCGATTATAATGTAATGAAAACCATTGTCTTTAGAAAATCAAAATTTCCAATGCTGATTAATTCATGATACCAATCAGATTTAATCACCTTGTTCAAACTCTCATAGTCGGAACGAGAACATTATACGTATATTTCTTTTTTAATGTATTTAAATTTAATTTTGACTTTTACTTTGATTTGATTTGTTTTCTTTTTTTTTTTTACAGTAATAATAATTATAATTACATATATAATAATATATTATATATTTTGAACAATATAAATTAAGAAATTATTAATTATTAAGATGAATAATAATGCTGAATGAAAGAATAAGAATTTCTTTGTATTTCTTATCAATTTTATATAAAAAATTGTATGATAATAATATAATTTATTTGAAGAATTGATGAGTTTTTTTTGTTTCCTTTATAATTTTTCTAATAATTCGATTTATGGAACGTTTATCTCTGTCCCAGATAAATATTTATTCAAATGAAGACGACAATTTTTAGTTGAGACACCATTTTTAGTGGAGACGCCAAGTATTTTATGGTAATATTTTCATTCTTATTTTGACAATTATTGAAATTATTCTCTTTTGATTTTTGATTCAATGTTCTATTTTATTTTATTACTTTAATATGTTTACGTAATTAATTAGCATTAATATGTTTGTATATAAAAGTCAAATGAAAAAAAAAATCCTTCAAGAATATTTTTATATTCTGTTTATTAAAATTTCAATTTCGTTTTTTTTTATTGGATTTCATGTCATGTAGAAATAAAATCTTATTAAATTATACAATTCTTGTATTGATTTAATATTCTGTATTGTATTCGTATTTCCATCTATCATGTATATTTATTATGATTTCTTTCACATTTACAATTTTTTAATTGTTTTTATTCAAATAGAAAAATCACGTACACAACAAAAGATAGTTACTCGTCTGTCTGCAAATAATAATTTATAGAATCAAATCAATCGTTCCATTGAATTTCTACTCGTATTAAAAATAATAGTCTTTGTTTTGTCTTTAGTTTGGCTTCAGATTTAACCGCTTAACCCAAATAAAAATAATACAAAACAAAAACAATTTCTTCATATTTTGTATCAACAAACATATTTTTTCTTCTAATTCATTTGTTTTTTTTTTTTTCATTATTTAATTTTTACAAAACACTGAAAATTTGTAATTTAATTTATTTTATTAAATTATAATTATATAATTGTATTAGGTTTTTTTTTTGTGTGGATGTGTGTAGAAATAAGCTTCAATAATAATATTAAATTTGATATGATGATGACGTCGATTAATAAATAAATAAATAATAAATAGTTATAAACAAAAACATTTAAGATATATGCTGCCTTAAATAGAATCCCTCTTCTCTAATGGAAAAGATTTTAATTTGACAATCTGTTGATTAAAAGTAACTGGTACAAGTAAGTAATAGGTACAATATTGAATAATTATTCTTTTTCTTCATTGAATAGGTACATAATGTAATTGGTCGGCTTTTGTTGGTTTTAATAGCAATCTGTAGTGTCTGGATCGATAGTATCTTGACGGAATGTTTCAACATCAGCTTGACTATCAGCATGAAACATTACTTTTGCTTTAGTTCCAGGCTAAAATTTAGAAATATTTTTTTTATGTTTTTTAATTTCATTTTTAAATAATAACAGAATAATAATTACTTTTGGATGCATAAGAACAAATGGTAATTCAGCAGATAGTTCACCACCTAATGCACCCAAGAATAATTTTATTTTCACTGCGTATGACACAATTATTCCAAAAGCGTCACGTTGATCAGGTGAAGCCAATCTATATTAAAAATAAAAGTTAATTTTTTGAATGAAAATATGAACAAAAAATCTTACAGTGTTGTTGATGCCAAATTATGTTCTACCCGCTTTAATTCTCCATCAAGTGCAATACCTCTACGATCTTTATTTGAACTTAATATCGGAATTAAGTACATAACTTTTTGTAAACAAGATCCAGGTTGTATTGGGCAACCTTCACTTGTTTCCATACATGCAACGGTATTTCTATATTGTCCATTTTGAAAGAGAACAACATCAACACCCTGTTGTACCATTGCTTTAATTTTTTTTACAACTTTATTTGAATTATTGCGAACACAAATATTAACGGCAACCTTTTCACCATGATGATATAATTGTTTATCAAGTGTTACTTCTAATTCAAGTTCACCAGGACTTAACATAAAATCTTTACGTACAACTGTACATGGTTGAGCACCCTGTTTTGTTGGTGCATACTGTACTTTACGTATTCCTAACGTAATTGTTGAACGACGATGTGTACGATCGGTTTCAGAATCACCAGTAAATATTTTTACAAAATATTGTACACCTGGTTTTTCACCCTCCTCATTATGTCCTTGTTGTAAACAAATTGATGCTGGTGCTGACGGTGGAATTGTAAATGTAAATGGAAATGCATTTGGTCCTAATTTTTTTAATAAACGTTCTTGTAATTTTGAACAATTACGATCTTTTTTTTCTGGTTCTGGACAAATCATTTCTGATGCAAGATATAATTCTTTTTGAAAATTCAAACCCATTACTTCATCTTCTTCACGACCATATCGGAAACTGCATACAACTTGACCAAATACTTTACGTTCTTCACGTATATATTCATCATCAAGAACAATTATACCATCTGTAATAAATTAAAATTTTGAAATAAGAATAATTTCATTCAATCACAGTTGTTAAGAGTTGAAATAACATTTAATGATAAAATTAACCAGAAGAGAATTCTTATAATTAATTTATAATCAGATTTAATTAAATGAAATTTATTGAATAAATTGATTGAAAATCAAAGCAAAACTTTTATCCTCAAATAAAGTTCAATTAATATCCAACTGTTTGAATTAATTTTCACAATTTCTATTTAACTTAAATCGTAAATAATTATGAAATCTTACCAATTGGTTCAACTGCTGAAATATGATCAACAAAATCACGTTTTCCCATATAAAGTGTAATTTTTCCATTTGGTGAACATTTTTTAAAAACTTTAAAATTAACAACCATTGCGTTTATCTTTGTTTTTCTTTAATTAAGAAAAACCTATAACAATTTTTTTGTTCGTTCCTTTTTCTTTCTGATCCTTTAGATTTGAACACACAATTATATTCAATACACGACTTCCACTTGATGATTGAAGATTCAAACGTCAAATGTCGTTTTTCATTTGAATTACAGAACTTTTATATGCGTTTCAATTCTTTAATTTAATTATAAATGTACTGTTTTTTTTTTGTCTCTTTGTTTTGTTTTTCTTTATATCAAGAATTTTCAGTTTATCATGAATAGAATTTTTCTTTAGATTTTCTAAGGATTCAGTTAATACAATTTTGTTTTGACAAAAAAAAAATTGAAAACAAAAAATTTCTTTTAATTTTTTGTTCAAAAATTTTTTATAACTATTTTTTTTTTTCCAATGAAAGAAGAGAGAAGCATATATATGCTTTCTCTGTTACTCTAGTGTGTACACGTGATTTTCATAAAAAGTTTGTAAACAAAGGGATAACAATTCATGTAATTTAATTATTATTTTTGAAGGTTGTATTTTTGTATTTTTTTAGATTTTTTCTAACAAAAAAATTACAACAAATTGAAAATCAAAGAATTAGAACATCAACTTATTAAATTTATGTATTTTTTTTTAATAGTAACAAACAGAATTACATTGCAGCTTGTTTGTGAATGGATGCATTTTACGTAAATAAATAAATAAACGGTGTGCGTCACATATGAAATTATATCATCAAAACTTTTCAGAAGAACACAAAAAATGTAGGTATTATTTAGTCATTCATAATATTCTCAGGTGAGTAAAATCTCAATTTTTTTATTCTATAAATAGAAATCGTATGACATTTTTTATTTTAAATTAAACAAATTTAATATTTTTCATTTGTTACAAAATTTCATTTATAAAAGACGAACCAAAAAGGGAAATTCGAACAGACGAGAGATGCTTATCTGAATATATTTTTTGAGAAATAAATTTTAGCGGAAATTTTAGCAGAAATTAGATTTTTTCCAACAGTTTTCGTGCAATGAAATTCCAAACAATTTCATACTTTTTGGTTGTCGTTAGAAAATATTCTTTAAAGGTGCCTGTAAGTTGAATTTAAATTAAAATGTTTCTGATGCAATTATTATTTCAGAGATCACAGTCAAAAATTTTAGGACAACAAAATTGTTACTCCCAAAACCCAGACTCGAATATCATTGTATCAATTACTCTGTCCTGTCGGGTCGAATCGACCAACAAAATCAAGAAAAACACAAATAAATTGCAATTTTTATATAATTTATTTTAAATTTTAATTTCAATAACAATTTTTGTATAAAAATTTAACAATTATAATTAACAATGTTTTACGTTCAATGCGATGAACAATAAATTTAATTTAATTATTTTATGCGTTACGCGCTTATCAAATATACAATAAATTTATTTCAAATAAAAAAATATTTTCAGATGATACTTTTTCTTTTACTTTTTTTTGTTTTTGTTTTGGTTTCTTAAGAAAAATTATTTTGATCAGAAATCGTTATTATTTTTTTTTTTCTTTCGAGGATTTTATTCAATAGTTAGAAATTTTATTTAAACATGTATATAATTTGAATAATCTCCAGTGCCAGTCTATTGTCTATAAATCCAGATCGATCATTGATCTTCTAATATTTTAACGATTATAAATTAGTTAAAATTTAAATATATACACGACTTCATTGTACAACAATTCAACAATAGATAATGTAACAACACATTACAAAATCTATTGGTTTACATTTTTTTTGTTTTGTAATAAATTCTTTAAAAGTTCATCTGATCAAAATAAGTTTCTCTGATTTAAAATATTACAACAGATATTATTTTGTTATCCTATCTAAGAATTAGTAAAATAACAACTATTTCGTTTTTTATTAAAACCAAAAACAAAAGAAAAGAATTAAAACAAAAAAGCAATTAACAAACAATTACAATTATATTCAGGGTATGTTAGTTTCGTTGTTTATTTTTAGTAAATAATAAACTTCTCGTAAGATATTTTAAGGTAACTTTTGATATAAGAAGATGAAGACTAGTGAACTATTATTCTATTTCTGTTTTATCTAAAAATGTAAATTAAGGAAGGAGAGAGAGAGTTTTTTTTTTAAAACAAAGAATCAACGTAATTTAAGTTGTCGCCAATTATTAAAAGCATTACATCAATATTTAAAGCTATTTTCTTTAGATTAATTAAAGTGTCCAATTTAACTAGTTCGGTAAATTTCGGTTTGGCTATTAACAAATATTTTTTAAAGACTTTTAAAAGGTATGCGTTTCACATTGAATTTAATTCTGTTTTTTTATTTTCAAGCAATTAATGAAATATTTCAATGAAATTAATTTAATTATTTTAAACTTTTTAAAGGTACAAATTCTGTGTGTGGAGAAACTGAAAATTATATTGAAAGAAATAATATATTCATAGATAATTTAATTATATTTTATTTGTTAATAATTCTAAGTAAAAAATGAAAGGCACAATAAAATTTATTCCATTTCTTTTTTTTTTGTTTACAAATCACAATTTTATTCTTATTTAATTTAAATTGTTGTTCTTTTTTTTATTATTTTTACGCTACAAATGAATGACGTCTGTCATTCGTACAAAATGTATTTCTTTTATTTTCAATTATATACAAAATTACAACGATCTTACGGTTAACGAACTTTTTGTTTTTTGGTCCCGTGAAGTTCGTTATAAATTTTTTTTAAACGAAACTTGAAATATCTTTGTGCTTTTGTTTGGTTTTCTATTCAAAATATTATTATTTATTAATCCAAAACCTGGGTAAATTATTTATCATTATTTATTAATCCCATCACACTTCACATAAACCGACTTAATTAAATTTTGGCATAAAATAACGAGGGAGGAAGTTTTTTTTTACCAAAAGGTAAGTTTACAACAAACAATCCACTTAAAATATATTCCATTAAATTGTTATTTTGTTTGAAGTAAATATAAACAAAAAAAATAATTAGGAATTACATAATTATGTAATCGGATAACAGTAAGTATATCCGCAATATCTCACCACTATTAAAGTGGAGACTTTTGTTGAACTACAGAAATGATCTTTACATACTTTCCTCCTGATTACATATTTTTTAAATGATTTTTTTTTTGTATTAAGTATTGTTATTAAAGCAATTCATAAATTCAATACTTCCTTAATCTATCGTCAGCTAGAAAATATCTGCAGACACTTTCTTTACCTCAACTAAAGTCTCCACTTTAACCCGTTAGATATGTTGTGGATAGCGCCATAAATTACTTGTGTATTTACGTGTGCATTTTAAAATAAATATTCGTAATTACATATTTAATAAATTCACAAATAGAATTATGCTGAACACTAATACTTGAATAAATTTCGCGTTAAAGTTACTTATGTTAATATCTACTCTCTCTTTTTGGCATTTAACAAAAGCACACGTAATAATTGAGGTGACTGTACTGTATCCATCATTATTATGGTTTGTATAAATTTTAATGAAACGAAAAATAATGAACAAAAATAGAAAAAATGGGAAATACAAAAATAGAAAAAAATTTCATAAGCTCGGCACTTAAAATGTGAATTTTCAACAGAAAATTTATACATTTTTTTTTTCAATTTAAACATTTTAAGGTTTGGCACTTTTTGACTGATTTATAATAAGTTTACTAAAGTTAAAGTTTAAAAAAGCTATTCGTCCTTTAATTAAAGTTTTGAATGTTTGTATGAATTTTTCTTTTTTACTGAATTTTTTAATGATTTTTTTTTTGATTTGGAAATGAATCAATTGGAAGAATTTTTTTTAAACCAGTCTTTTTGTTTATTTTTCTTTTCTTCTTCTAATAATTGACTTTGGTTTAATGTTTGAACATTTTCTTTTACAGTTTAAACAATAATTTACCAATATTTATTGGTAGTTTTAATTAACTACTGAGATGGACTCTAAACCCCTTTCATTTGCATATGCATTTTAAGTTACCAATATTTATTGGTAGTTTTTATTAATTATTCTCTTAATCAAAATAAAAGTGAAATGTATAAATAATGCAATTAAATCAATTAACCAGTGTTGGCAAAATAAAAATAATAATAGATATTTAGCGAAACAAGTATTTTAGATAAGATCTAAATGATTACCTTAGATAATTTTATCTGAATAAGATCAAAACACTGATAATTACTGATCCATTATTTGTTCTGTACGAATAAAAATAATGGGCAACAATTGCTTGTTTTTCCTTTGAATAATAATTCTAATAAACAATAATTATTATTTTGTAAAATCTAAAAAAAAGGTGATGCATTTAAAATAAAGTTTGTAAACATAAAGTCATTATTTGTTTAAATTATTTAAAAACAAAAAGAAAATATGTTAATCGATTTAAAAATTAAAATTCAACTGGATGTGCTGTGATGTTAGAAATGTAAAAAATTTTAAATAAAAAGGAGAAAAAAATTGTGAATAAATCTAGAGTTTTTCCTTAGCTTCCATTTTGTTTTCTTCTGTATTTTTATAAAAAATCGTCGTCTCTAAAATAATTATTTTTCGTTGTTGTTTGTTTGCTTTTATTTTTCTCCACATTCCGTTCTTGATGCAATTTTTTTGGGTTGTTTTTTTTTTTTGGTTTTCAAAAATATTTAACTAAAATCCTTAACTTTAAAAAATAATAATTCAAAAGACTATCTAAGAATTTTATCATCATCTGGATCAATTATATTCTCTTGACTTTCAGCACTTCTTAAACTTTGTTTATCCCATTTATAATGCATTAAAAGTAATCCAGTAATTATAAGTAAAACGCCAATTACAGCAATTGCATAAGATGTGTATAAACCTAATTGTGGTACCATTAAACCAATCTAAAAGAGAAGAAATTAAAATTAGAATCTATATTTTTGAAATCTTGAATATTATAAATCAGTACTTTTGCTTTTGATGCTAATTCTTCATTTAAATCAGCTACTTGACGAAAGTATAATGTTGGTACCATTAATTTTGGTACCGTTTCATAAATACTACAAAGAAAAAGAAGAAAATTAAAATATTGACAAAAAAAAAACAACAACAATTTTTTGTTTTTATAACAATTAAAAAAAAAACTTACTTTAAACCTTTAATTGGTTGTAATAAAATATTAATTTGTAATTGAGCTCTAATTTTTAATGGTATTCCTGTAGTTGGTTCAATAGCAACAGAAAATTCATGTTTTTCTTTTTCCGGTTTTAATCCATCAATTTTTGATAAAAAGCTTGGTTCAGCTAAATAAAAATGTGGGTATGAAACAAAAGCGGGTGCACCAAATTTACAATCAGATACATTTAATACACCATAAGGTAAATCAGGACATTGTGATTCAGGTGATGTACAAAAACAAGAGGCTGGTGGATAATTTATGCCATTATCAAAAACACGTTCATCACCAACAAATTTATGTCCAGTTATACCAAAAAGTGTAAATGGTTTTTCTGGTACAACACTAACAGAACGGCAAATATCTGTTGCAAAAACGGTTATATCTCTTTTTATATTAATTGGTGGAAATACTTCACCGGTGGTACCATTGATCATACCACAATTATTACGATAAACTTTTGTATGACTTTCATTATTCCATAAATCCATTATTCCTAATTTATTTATGTCATCAGCACCAGTAAATATACTTAAACGTCCATCATATGTCTTTGACATATTACGTTCAACAAACCAACCAAATTTTTTAAACGGTATACTTATAGCCGTTGTATTTAAACCTTTTAAAAATGTTAATAATCTATCATCGTAACCATCAAATAATAATTCACGAACAGTTTTTGTTATAAATAATGAACCACCTTTTTCATTTAACATTAAATTACCAATTAATTTGAATACGGCATTTTGATTTCTCAGTGTATATGCAACTGTCTGTAAATATAAAATAAAAATATGTAAATAAATTAGTAATTTGAAAATTAATTTACAACAGAATCAAAAAAAAGAAACGAAAATCATTTCGTTAAGCAAAGACTCAAACCATTATAAAAAATAATTTTTTATCGTGCATATAAAATACTTTCTTAAAAAAGATTCGCATGTGTACACTCATATAGAAATATCGAAATCATTTTACTGAGTTGCTGATTCGCAATTGTTTTTTGAATAATAAAAATACTTACGGCTGATATCACATTTAAATTTGTAATCTCATCATCAAGTGTACCATTTGACATTTTCGGTTCAAAATTCCACTGTCTTATTTGATTAAATGCTACAGTAAAATTATCATTCCATTTTAAATCTACACGTGTATGTTTTTCACGAAAAACATAAGGACCTAAAAAATATAATTTTTAATTTAGAAAATAAATAATAAAATTTATTTATAATAAACAAACCTTTTTGTTCAAAATGTGGCTTTATACTACGATTATGAATGTCCTTTGTATTTGTCCAATGAAATAAATAAAGTTCTAAATAAATTGGTATTGGTGTTTCAATCCATGCTTCATAATTCTGACTTCCTTCTTTTAATACAAGTTGCTGCAAAAAAAATTAAAAAGAAAAAAAAAAGATTTAGTCAAGGCACATTTTTATAAGCGTTTCACTGAATATAGCAAAGACACAAATTAGTGTGTCAGTGATAAGAAAATTGAAGCAAATTTCTGTCAATTTTATCGCACAGAAATATTCAAAATAATAAATAAAAATAATAACAAATTGGGTTAAAAAAAGTCAAGGTTACATTAACACTTTCCTGTCTTTGTTAATTGAAATGTTATTCACTTTTTACTAAAAACTTTATGGAATAAAATAAACCGAAATAATTGAACATTGTAAAACTTATAAAGTTTAAATAAAATTAGTTAACAAAAGAATATACATTAACTTTAATTCATACAAACACATAGAAAATGTGCACAAAAGAAAGAACAAATAAATATTTTCAAAGAGTACAAGGAGTACTAAAAAAAACTTTTAATTTAATTCTAAGAACAAAAAATTAATAATTCAAATTATAAAAATAAATTACTCACAGATTGTATCAATTGAACTGATAATGTTGGCCATAATAATGCTAGTAATAATGCAAATAATAATGAAAATGCACCACATCCAAAAATCCAACACTTTTTTTGTAACACTGAGCATTCACAACAAGACATTTTTTTAATTGTTACTTTTGTTATTCTCTTAACTAGAAATTACTTAATTTATTATCACACTTTTATTTAATGATTTATTTATTTTAAACTATCATAATCTGTAAATAAAGAAAAAGAATAAATTATTAAATGTTAAAATTTGGAAATTGTTTTATCGTTTAGTCTTTAAAAAAAGAGAATGAACTTTAAATTTGAAACCAAAAAAAAAATCTTCTAATAGAGGAGTTTCACGAAAGGCCTAGGAAATGCGCTACTTAAAACAAAATAGAAAGAAATGAAAGAAGAATTAAAGAAATAGATAAAAACTGGGTACCCTAATCTTTAACGAATAAAAACAGATTACCGATCATCATTTTTATTGTTTTACGAGAATGGTTTTATGAAGGTTTCTTTTTTTTTGCTTCTTTTATTGCTTAAAGAAAATAATCAATAAATAATTAATCAATTCACAACAAAAAAAAATATATAAAATATAGAAATGCGATAAATAGTTGTAAATGATGAAACCTAAGTGAAATATTAAAAAAAAAAAAATTATTATTTCAGAGATCACAGTCAAAAATTTTAGGACAACAAAATTGTTACTCCCAAAACCCAGACTCGAATATCATTGTATCAATTACTCTGTCCTGTCGGGTCGAATCGACCAACAAAATCAAGAAAAACACAAATAAATTGCAATTTTTATATAATTTATTTTAAATTTTAATTTCAATAACAATTTTTGTATAAAAATTTAACAATTATAATTAACAATGTTTTACGTTCAATGCGATGAACAATAAATTTAATTTAATTATTTTATGCGTTACGCGCTTATCAAATATACAATAAATTTATTTCAAATAAAAAAATATTTTCAGATGATACTTTTTCTTTTACTTTTTTTTGTTTTTGTTTTGGTTTCTTAAGAAAAATTATTTTGATCAGAAAACGTCATTATTATTTTTTTCTTTGAGGATTTTATTCAATAGTTAGAAATTTTATTTAAACATGTATATAATTTGAATAATCTCCAGTGCCAGTCTATTGTCCATAAATCCAGATCGATCATTGATCTTCTAATATTTTAACGATTATAAATTAGTTAAAATTTAAATATATACACGACTTCATTGTACAACAATTCAACAATAGATAATGTAACAACACATTACAAAATCTATTGGTTTACATTTTTTTTGTTTTGTAATAAATTCTTTAAAAGTTCATCTGATCAAAATAAGTTTCTCTGATTTAAAATATTACAACAGATATTATTTTGTTATCCTATCTAAGAATTAGTAAAATAACAACTATTTCGTTTTTTATTAAAACCAAAAACAAAAGAAAAGAATTAAAACAAAAAAGCAATTAACAAACAATTACAATTATATTCAGGGTATGTTAGTTTCGTTGTTTATTTTTAGTAAATAATAAACTTCTCGTAAGATATTTTAAGGTAACTTTTGATATAAGAAGATGAAGACTAGTGAACTATTATTCTATTTCTGTTTTATCTAAAAATGTAAATTAAGGAAGGAGAGAGAGAGTTTTTTTTTTAAAACAAAGAATCAACGTAATTTAAGTTGTCGCCAATTATTAAAAGCATTACATCAATATTTAAAGCTATTTTCTTTAGATTAATTAAAGTGTCCAATTTAACTAGTTCGGTAAATTTCGGTTTGGCTATTAACAAATATTTTTTAAAGACTTTTAAAAGGTATGCGTTTCACATTGAATTTAATTCTGTTTTTTTATTTTCAAGCAATTAATGAAATATTTCAATGAAATTAATTTAATTATTTTAAACTTTTTAAAGGTACAAATTCTGTGTGTGGAGAAACTGAAAATTATATTGAAAGAAATAATATATTCATAGATAATTTAATTATATTTTATTTGTTAATAATTCTAAGTAAAAAATGAAAGGCACAATAAAATTTATTCCATTTCTTTTTTTTTTGTTTACAAATCACAATTTTATTCTTATTTAATTTAAATTGTTGTTCTTTTTTTTATTATTTTTACGCTACAAATGAATGACGTCTGTCATTCGTACAAAATGTATTTCTTTTATTTTCAATTATATACAAAATTACAACGATCTTACGGTTAACGAACTTTTTGTTTTTTGGTCCCGTGAAGTTCGTTATAAATTTTTTTTAAACGAAACTTGAAATATCTTTGTGCTTTTGTTTGGTTTTCTATTCAAAATATTATTATTTATTAATCCAAAACCTGGGTAAATTATTTATCATTATTTATTAATCCCATCACACTTCACATAAACCGACTTAATTAAATTTTGGCATAAAATAACGAGGGAGGAAGTTTTTTTTTACCAAAAGGTAAGTTTACAACAAACAATCCACTTAAAATATATTCCATTAAATTGTTATTTTGTTTGAAGTAAATATAAACAAAAAAAATAATTAGGAATTACATAATTATGTAATCGGATAACAGTAAGTATATCCGCAATATCTCACCACTATTAAAGTGGAGACTTTTGTTGAACTACAGAAATGATCTTTACATACTTTCCTCCTGATTACATATTTTTTAAATGATTTTTTTTTTGTATTAAGTATTGTTATTAAAGCAATTCATAAATTCAATACTTCCTTAATCTATCGTCAGCTAGAAAATATCTGCAGACACTTTCTTTACCTCAACTAAAGTCTCCACTTTAACCCGTTAGATATGTTGTGGATAGCGCCATAAATTACTTGTGTATTTACGTGTGCATTTTAAAATAAATATTCGTAATTACATATTTAATAAATTCACAAATAGAATTATGCTGAACACTAATACTTGAATAAATTTCGCGTTAAAGTTACTTATGTTAATATCTACTCTCTCTTTTTGGCATTTAACAAAAGCACACGTAATAATTGAGGTGACTGTACTGTATCCATCATTATTATGGTTTGTATAAATTTTAATGAAACGAAAAATAATGAACAAAAATAGAAAAAATGGGAAATACAAAAATAGAAAAAAATTTCATAAGCTCGGCACTTAAAATGTGAATTTTCAACAGAAAATTTATACATTTTTTTTTCAATTTAAACATTTTAAGGTTTGGCACTTTTTGACTGATTTATAATAAGTTTACTAAAGTTAAAGTTTAAAAAAGCTATTCGTCCTTTAATTAAAGTTTTGAATGTTTGTATGAATTTTTCTTTTTTACTGAATTTTTTAATGATTTTTTTTTTGATTTGGAAATGAATCAATTGGAAGAATTTTTTTTAAACCAGTCTTTTTGTTTATTTTTCTTTTCTTCTTCTAATAATTGACTTTGGTTTAATGTTTGAACATTTTCTTTTACAGTTTAAACAATAATTTACCAATATTTATTGGTAGTTTTAATTAACTACTGAGATGGACTCTAAACCCCTTTCATTTGCATATGCATTTTAAGTTACCAATATTTATTGGTAGTTTTTATTAATTATTCTCTTAATCAAAATAAAAGTGAAATGTATAAATAATGCAATTAAATCAATTAACCAGTGTTGGCAAAATAAAAATAATAATAGATATTTAGCGAAACAAGTATTTTAGATAAGATCTAAATGATTACCTTAGATAATTTTATCTGAATAAGATCAAAACACTGATAATTACTGATCCATTATTTGTTCTGTACGAATAAAAATAATGGGCAACAATTGCTTGTTTTTCCTTTGAATAATAATTCTAATAAACAATAATTATTATTTTGTAAAATCTAAAAAAAAGGTGATGCATTTAAAATAAAGTTTGTAAACATAAAGTCATTATTTGTTTAAATTATTTAAAAACAAAAAGAAAATATGTTAATCGATTTAAAAATTAAAATTCAACTGGATGTGCTGTGATGTTAGAAATGTAAAAAATTTTAAATAAAAAGGAGAAAAAAATTGTGAATAAATCTAGAGTTTTTCCTTAGCTTCCATTTTGTTTTCTTCTGTATTTTTATAAAAAATCGTCGTCTCTAAAATAATTATTTTTCGTTGTTGTTTGTTTGCTTTTATTTTTCTCCACATTCCGTTCTTGATGCAATTTTTTTGGGTTGTTTTTTTTTTTTGGTTTTCAAAAATATTTAACTAAAATCCTTAACTTTAAAAAATAATAATTCAAAAGACTATCTAAGAATTTTATCATCATCTGGATCAATTATATTCTCTTGACTTTCAGCACTTCTTAAACTTTGTTTATCCCATTTATAATGCATTAAAAGTAATCCAGTAATTATAAGTAAAACGCCAATTACAGCAATTGCATAAGATGTGTATAAACCTAATTGTGGTACCATTAAACCAATCTAAAAGAGAAGAAATTAAAATTAGAATCTATATTTTTGAAATCTTGAATATTATAAATCAGTACTTTTGCTTTTGATGCTAATTCTTCATTTAAATCAGCTACTTGACGAAAGTATAATGTTGGTACCATTAATTTTGGTACCGTTTCATAAATACTACAAAGAAAAAGAAGAAAATTAAAATATTGACAAAAAAAAAACAACAACAATTTTTTGTTTTTATAACAATTAAAAAAAAAACTTACTTTAAACCTTTAATTGGTTGTAATAAAATATTAATTTGTAATTGAGCTCTAATTTTTAATGGTATTCCTGTAGTTGGTTCAATAGCAACAGAAAATTCATGTTTTTCTTTTTCCGGTTTTAATCCATCAATTTTTGATAAAAAGCTTGGTTCAGCTAAATAAAAATGTGGGTATGAAACAAAAGCGGGTGCACCAAATTTACAATCAGATACATTTAATACACCATAAGGTAAATCAGGACATTGTGATTCAGGTGATGTACAAAAACAAGAGGCTGGTGGATAATTTATGCCATTATCAAAAACACGTTCATCACCAACAAATTTATGTCCAGTTATACCAAAAAGTGTAAATGGTTTTTCTGGTACAACACTAACAGAACGGCAAATATCTGTTGCAAAAACGGTTATATCTCTTTTTATATTAATTGGTGGAAATACTTCACCGGTGGTACCATTGATCATACCACAATTATTACGATAAACTTTTGTATGACTTTCATTATTCCATAAATCCATTATTCCTAATTTATTTATGTCATCAGCACCAGTAAATATACTTAAACGTCCATCATATGTCTTTGACATATTACGTTCAACAAACCAACCAAATTTTTTAAACGGTATACTTATAGCCGTTGTATTTAAACCTTTTAAAAATGTTAATAATCTATCATCGTAACCATCAAATAATAATTCACGAACAGTTTTTGTTATAAATAATGAACCACCTTTTTCATTTAACATTAAATTACCAATTAATTTGAATACGGCATTTTGATTTCTCAGTGTATATGCAACTGTCTGTAAATATAAAATAAAAATATGTAAATAAATTAGTAATTTGAAAATTAATTTACAACAGAATCAAAAAAAAGAAACGAAAATCATTTCGTTAAGCAAAGACTCAAACCATTATAAAAAATAATTTTTTATCGTGCATATAAAATACTTTCTTAAAAAAGATTCGCATGTGTACACTCATATAGAAATATCGAAATCATTTTACTGAGTTGCTGATTCGCAATTGTTTTTTGAATAATAAAAATACTTACGGCTGATATCACATTTAAATTTGTAATCTCATCATCAAGTGTACCATTTGACATTTTCGGTTCAAAATTCCACTGTCTTATTTGATTAAATGCTACAGTAAAATTATCATTCCATTTTAAATCTACACGTGTATGTTTTTCACGAAAAACATAAGGACCTAAAAAATATAATTTTTAATTTAGAAAATAAATAATAAAATTTATTTATAATAAACAAACCTTTTTGTTCAAAATGTGGCTTTATACTACGATTATGAATGTCCTTTGTATTTGTCCAATGAAATAAATAAAGTTCTAAATAAATTGGTATTGGTGTTTCAATCCATGCTTCATAATTCTGACTTCCTTCTTTTAATACAAGTTGCTGCAAAAAAAATTAAAAAGAAAAAAAAAAGATTTAGTCAAGGCACATTTTTATAAGCGTTTCACTGAATATAGCAAAGACACAAATTAGTGTGTCAGTGATAAGAAAATTGAAGCAAATTTCTGTCAATTTTATCGCACAGAAATATTCAAAATAATAAATAAAAATAATAACAAATTGGGTTAAAAAAAGTCAAGGTTACATTAACACTTTCCTGTCTTTGTTAATTGAAATGTTATTCACTTTTTACTAAAAACTTTATGGAATAAAATAAACCGAAATAATTGAACATTGTAAAACTTATAAAGTTTAAATAAAATTAGTTAACAAAAGAATATACATTAACTTTAATTCATACAAACACATAGAAAATGTGCACAAAAGAAAGAACAAATAAATATTTTCAAAGAGTACAAGGAGTACTAAAAAAAACTTTTAATTTAATTCTAAGAACAAAAAATTAATAATTCAAATTATAAAAATAAATTACTCACAGATTGTATCAATTGAACTGATAATGTTGGCCATAATAATGCTAGTAATAATGCAAATAATAATGAAAATGCACCACATCCAAAAATCCAACACTTTTTTTGTAACACTGAGCATTCACAACAAGACATTTTTTTAATTGTTACTTTTGTTATTCTCTTAACTAGAAATTACTTAATTTATTATCACACTTTTATTTAATGATTTATTTATTTTAAACTATCATAATCTGTAAATAAAGAAAAAGAATAAATTATTAAATGTTAAAATTTGGAAATTGTTTTATCGTTTAGTCTTTAAAAAAAGAGAATGAACTTTAAATTTGAAACCAAAAAAAAAATCTTCTAATAGAGGAGTTTCACGAAAGGCCTAGGAAATGCGCTACTTAAAACAAAATAGAAAGAAATGAAAGAAGAATTAAAGAAATAGATAAAAACTGGGTACCCTAATCTTTAACGAATAAAAACAGATTACCGATCATCATTTTTATTGTTTTACGAGAATGGTTTTATGAAGGTTTCTTTTTTTTTGCTTCTTTTATTGCTTAAAGAAAATAATCAATAAATAATTAATCAATTCACAACAAAAAAAAATATATAAAATATAGAAATGCGATAAATAGTTGTAAATGATGAAACCTAAGTGAAATATTAAAAAAAAAAAAAACAGATAATTGTATGTTGCTAAAGGCACTTTTAATCATCATCGATTGATTACAGTTATTATTCAATCAATTCATCGATTTAGATCGGAATTATAGTTTAATTATAGTTTAATTGGAAAAATAATTTAAAGTAAAACCGGGAACAATTAAAAACAGTAGGTTCATTATTGTTTAACGAAATTTAATGAAATTGTTTCAAATACGAAATCATTCATTTGGAAAAACCGAAAAATATGAACTCTTGTCACTAAAAGTGAAAAATGAAAACAAATTTGTTCAGTCACTTTGAATTAAAACGTAAAAAAATTGTCTTAGGTGAAATTTTTTTCTATGAAATTAAATGAATAGAAAATGCCCGCCCTAATAATTAGAAAGTGAACTTTTTTCGTTATTTTTCGGTTTGGAAATGATAATCAAACACACCTTCCGTTTATTAGGGTTGATACATTTTTGTATTAAAAAAGAATAAATGCAAACGGAACTTATGAAACCTTTTTCCATTTTATCATTAATGAACTAAATGTATGACAACAAAAGACGAAGAAGAAGAAGAGGAATAAGAAGGAACACAAAAAAAGAAAACAAATGAAATTCAAGTAAGCAATTTGAGTTACACAACTAAACAACAAAACCTATCAACGTACTTTGTCTAATTTTTTTAACTTTTCTCCCCATTCGTTTATTTTATTTTCTTTATGATTTTTGTTACGAGCAACGAAAAAAACAAAAAAAAAAAAGAGTCAACATACAAAATGAGGTTATCAAGACGACCCAATGAAAGATGAGGAAAAAGAGCAAAAACAAACAAAACAACAACAACTAACATAAAAACTCATCAGAAAAATATTAATTAAAAAAAATATATATAAAATTTTCATAAATAAAATAATCATATTTGAGTCACGCCAACTTTGTTTTTTTTTTTTTTTGTATTTATTTTCTTCCTTCTTTTTTTGTTTTACAAAACACAAAAACATTTTACTTAATTCTGGCGATTACATTCAACAATAAGAAATGACTAAAGATACATTTTTTTTTGTAAAAAAAAATTAAAAGAAAAAGACGAATAGAATTGAATCAATAAAATTAAATTTAATCCAAGTACAAAGTCATTCAGAAAAATTACTAACAACCTTTATAAATGGACCAGCTTTTATAATCTGTGAAAGGACGAAGAGAAAATGAATTGTGTAATATTATTATTCATATTTTACGAATAAAGGATGAAGGGATGAAATTAATTGTACTCAATTGTATCGTTAAATGTACCACATTTGACACAATTTATTTAATGATGAGAAGCGTTAACTTCAATAAATACTGTTCTAATTTGTAGAATTTTTTTTTTGTCCTACAAAATTTATCGTCGAAGAACTAGAAGAAAATTCCTTATTAATTTGCAATAAAATTTAATTTCAAAATTAAATAACTAGGAATGTTCACTTTTAAAACGTAAGAAAAGATAATAATTAAACACAACAAATGTAAAAAAATGGAAAGTTACAATAATGAATAACAACAAAATAAAACCAATATAAAACAACAACAACAAATTAGTTAATTAAATTTTCATTTTTCCAACATAAAAAGAAAATCTAAAAATAAAATTCACTTTTAATTCAAAAAAATAAATAATAATAACAACTACAACAACACACCAGTAAATTTCGTTTTGAAAACATTAATTTAATTTCAACTCAAAAAAAAATTAAAATACTAATGAAAATTGTACGCATTGGAAACTTTTACAAAAAAAAAAAAAAGAAACCAATTCAAAAGTGAAATAATTTATAAATGAAGACTTGAAAGAAAAAAAAAACGTATGAAGTAGTTACAATCAAATGAATAATTCACAAACACAAAGAATCTAAACCACAAAAAAAAAGCACACAAACACACAAACACTAATTTAATGACAAATAAATGATAACAATGAATTCATTAATCTATTTAGTTTTTAGCACCGGTTTTAAATTACAAAATTACAAAAAAAAAATCAATTCAATCGAAAAATCAGAAAAATTATGAACAAATGGATGATAAAATGTGTATGTTGTATTCAAAAAGTTGCGCTTGTTAAAACAGAAAATGTTTTGTTTTTTCATTTTTGACGATCCTCAAGTTTCTCCAGAAATGCAAAATCTGAATATTGAATTTTGTTTAGAATTAAAACTTGGATAAATTTATTTGAACTTTAGAGTGAGACAGATTTACGTTAGAAACGCTTCAACGAAAGTAATTTTGGGACACATTTTTTACGTTGAATTATTAGAATTATCCAAAAAAAATCAAAAGCAAAAAAAAAACGAAATAAAAAGGTTATTGTTAAAATCACGGTACTTGATATTATGCGATCCGTATACACAAAATATAAATTCACAAATTTCTTTTATTATAAAAATTTAAAAATTTCTTTCTTTCGTTTGTACTAAATGTAAAGGGTTACATTTTTATGTTTACTGAAAAAATACAAACAAAACAAACGAACGAAAGCGTATTTTTTTTTGGCTTGTTATATATTTTTATGAAAAGAAAACGCAAATAGATAAATAAACATCTGCCTGTCAATATTTTAATAGTCTTTAATAAAAAGTCGTTCAATTGTATAACAAAATTCAATAATGATAATCTTCTGTTTGAACACAAGATTGTACATTATTAAATTGTTACATAAAACCAGTTTTTAATAGGGCATGCACTAAAAACCTGTGTAATTGCACCACCTCTCAAATAATTCCTCTACTTTACTAAATACTATTTGGGGTTTTTTTTTCACACACACAAAAATTCAATTATCTGCTGTGGGTGGCAACACAACCTCTGATCAAAGCAGCTTTATTGAAAATTCAGCGTGGTTGGAATAATTGTTTGGCTTCGATTGCAATAGTAGAACTTACAACAACAATTGATACGTTAATAGATCTAATCCTATCAAATACATTGAAACTGGTCCAATTAAACAGGTTGCATTCTTTAACTTTTAAATTTTTTTTATCAATTCATGATTATTTTTATTAGATTGATAATTTAAATCACCCGTTCAAAATAATAACTGACGGATTAGAATTTCTTAAATTATAAAATGATTTTGCACAAAAAAAAATCATTCTGTCTGAACAAAAATAAAACAAGAAAAAGAACAAAACCTTTGTAAAATTTTGATTAAAATCAATATACATTTTTTTTAACGGGTTTATAAATTATATGCTGACAATATATTGATAAGAAAATGCTTCTACTTCATTTGTATTTCGAGTGCGCGTTGATAAACAAAAAAAAAAAATGACATGTAGAATTTTCCAACAAGAAAAAAAAACTTTCACATGCTTTAAATTTTCTTTAATTGGAACTTCAAAAATATCATTGTTTGTGTTAATTCTGTCTATAAATAAATAAATAATAAAAAAAAAAACTCTTACCAGATCACACAGACAAGCACAGACAATATTTTTATCACAAACAATTGATAAGAGAAAAATACATTCTTATTAGTTTTTTTCTATTTTTCATTAATCGTACTTTTATTGTTGCTGTTATCATGTAAATTAGATGACAGAATTTATTTAAAGTATTTTTTTTAAACAACAGCAAAAAAATGTTTAGTAATTAAATGAATTGTTAAGCCACTAACTAATGCCATACTAAGTTGTTGTTATTTTTCAGAATTTTTCATTTTATTATGGAACAAAATATGATGAATAAATTTAGGAAAAAAAAAACAACAAAATTGTAAATGACCTTCGCCTTGTTTGTGTAAATTATTATGGATATAAATGTATGAATCATTTTTACTAAATAAAATGCTGAGCAATGACTTACTATCACGTTCAGATTTGTTATTTAAGTTAAAAATATTTCGTTGTATAAGAAAAACAATTAAAAAAAAACACGGTTCAAGGTTCATGATTCAATCGTAAATTATACAAATTGGAATAATTTTGGTTGACACAAATTATAAAATATAATTTTTACCTTTTATTCGATTCTCCTATTCTCATTCTATTGATATTATGTTATCCAAAACTGCAAACTTAAATATAAGGGATCACTAAAAATAATAATTGAAAAATACCAACGCTAAGAAGAAAAGAGATAAAATATAAATGAAACGTCAGAAACAAACAATTTATAGGAACATTTCACTGATTTCCAGTTTCCCAGAACAACAAAATATGAAAAAAACGTTAAATTCTACAGTTTATCAATTAAACAAAATTCTAATTGTCTGAAAAAAATGACGACAGACACAGACGACTGTCACTATTGTTATTATTATATATTACATATTTTGTTGTTCTCTGGCTCTGTGTTGCATATTACATTGAACTGAAAAAAAAAATTTATTGAACTCAAAAACAACAACATTTATAATATTGCCAGATGAATTAATCTAACTTCAAATACACATATATTTATTAATGAATATTAGTGTAGCGTAAATTTACAATAAAATGCCAACTTCAGATGAGTCACTGAAAGAACGACGAAATTTACGCCAAACGGTAGCAAGCGCAGCTGTTAAAAATTTAAATTGACATTCTCTTTAAAATATTATTTTTATTAAAAAAATTCACTTTTAAAAATTCCAAAATATAATGGAAAAACAAATAAATAGTGAAAATTTAAGAACGGGTTTGTTAATTTGGAAAAATCTACAATAAAACGATTTTGCGAACCTAGCGGAAAGATCCAATTGCTTACGCCAAGTAAATAGGTGGTGTAATGATTGGCGTAACTATAGTCTTTTCAGTGAATTTTTTTTATGAAAAATAGTATAATTACCCTACGCTAGCGTAGCGCTATTTTCTGATAGAACACACCTATTAATGAATTTTGGATAACTCAAATACAAATGGCATCATAAAATCAAAAGCAAAAGAATCTGTCAAATAATATTTAAATTTAGATACTATAATTTTTTTTTCAAGCCTTAATTTAAATTTTTATTTATTTTTAATTTTGTTATGTTTATTACATGTTATTATAAAGAATCCTTTATCTGAAAAATAATTATTTAATGACGTTTTTAGTAATCAATAACATGTAATGACCAATTTATCAATAATTAATTTCAAAATTTGATTTTTTTAAATTATTTAAATGCACAAATTTGATAAAATTTTGATTGCAGGTCTTAGGGACCAAACAGTCTTGCAGCAAAACAATCGTTTAATATTTACTCGTTTTTTCGAATTTTCAGACCTTAGATTTTAAAAATTTAAAAAAAAAAATTCAAAATTTTGAAAAAAATTTTAAAATTTGAAAAAAAAATTCAAAATTTAAAAAAAAATTATTGTAAATGTACCCTTATAAATACAGAGAACATTTAATTAATAATTCTGCATACTATTTGCCTTTTGCCATCCCAACATAAAAGGTGGTTTTTTTAGATTCTAAACTAGATTTAGATTATAATGATCTAAAATTAATTAATATTTTTCTTTGTAAAATTTAAATTTGAAAATATATTTTATTTACTAAACAAATGAATTTTGTTATGAAATTTAATAGTGTTCACTCATTGGAAATTTACAAAAACATTAAATGAAAATACATTTTATTAAAAATCAAAGTAATTATATAAAATGACACAAATTTCTATAGAGCCAAAGTAATTAGTAAAACGTTTAATAATAAATTTATTCAAAAAAAATTTACTTTACTTTACTTTTCTTTTTTTTTTTTTGTTTATTAATATCCAAAAATATATTCTGAAATTTTCTTTAAATAAATCATTTGTCTTTCCTCAGTTATTCATTATTTATTATTATTATTTATATTTAACAATTGTATTAAACAAAAAGAAATTTAAATTTATTTTTAATTTCGAAGGTTGTTTGGACAAAGCTGTCAGATAACGAAACAATTTTTAAAAACATGTTCAAGGAACTACTCGTGAGCTTTTTGTTTTGGACAATTTTATTCGGCGCATCCGGAATTAATGTAAGTTTACTCAATTCCGACTGATTATGTGGTATTTGTCTACAGAAAATTTATAATTTATATTTCCAGGTTGAATTTGAAATGATATTTGGCAAGCTTGAATGTAAAGCATTGGATACAAATATTGTTAAATATTGTAACTCTACTTTTAAGAGAATTAACAGAACAATAGTTATTGTGAATATAGAGTTAGAATTGAAAAAGCAACTGAATAATTTTTATGTAAGTTTAATCGAATAATTAAAAATCTATTTAATTGCATTTACATTTGGTAATCGTAATAATTAAAATTGAATGAAACAGGTCCATAGTACTTTATATAAGATGGAACAAGTATATAGAAATTTTTTATTCGATGTAACCGAAAACGGTTGTGAAATTCTAAAAAATATTAATAATCAAAATTCTGTATTTGTTCGAGCTATTCATCCTGATTATTTCCTGAGCTATACAAATGCGAATCACACTTGTCCTTATCAGGTTTGAGTTAACATTATTAATCTAATGTATTAAAATAATAAATGTTGTAACTTTTAGGGAAAAATATTTTTTAAAGATTACATATTTAATAGCAAGGCAACATTTCCTGTACATGTTGTTGGAAAATTTAAAATTTTTTTAACTTTTCTGGATGGTAAAAAAACACCAATATGTGTTATTACCATTTATGTTGAAACTGTTGAAAAGGGAATAAAAAAATTTCCTACAACATGACAACATAAAAATGTTAACATTTTATAATGTTTTGTGTTTCTAAAACACTTTTGAAAATATATTTTATTTACTTAATAAACAAAATGAATTATGTTTAATAAATATTAATATTAATATCTTAAGACAAATGTATATTCTTTTCTATAATAAAAAAACCAATGAATATTTAAGTAAAACAAACTTGTATCGTTTAGAATTTATTTTGTGACAAATGGTTGAAATTTTATTTGTGAACTTAAACTTAGTACATTAGTACATATCACAAACAAAAAAAAATTAAAAATATTCGGGTCCAAGATACACAAAATTGAAAATGTTTAATTTTACATATGAGTCTCTATTTGCATTCACTTTGTCTGTGGACTCGGTATAATGTACAATCTTAATGTACTATATCAAAATAAATAAATTTTGATTAGAAAAACCTAATTAATTAATTTAATTTTATAAAAAACCATAGTAAACTTTTAATTATTATTTTATTCAATTATTTTCAAAATTACAAAAAAAAAACTTTTCTTTCATTTTGTTTCTTTGTTCTGAACAATTAAATTTTTTCCTGTTTTTTAAATTAAATATTCTTTATATATTTTTTCACATCTTATTCTTCGTTACTGATCTTCATATTCATATTGATAAAAAAGGACATGTTTTAGGAAATACCATTTACAATAATTATCCTCACAATTACCAGATCTCATTGTAAATAATTTATGATGACCGTTAACTTCAACCCCTTCTGCAACAGCTAAATATTCATTCCAGTAACTATTTTTAATTTTAAAATTTTGAGATCCTTTAATTGGTTCCAATTGCCATTGCCCTGTCTCGTTTATTTCATTTTGTTTTCTCCAACCAAATACTGCACGTCGATTACTGTCTACCGAGAACTCATCTGTGTCTGCAAACAAATACAAATTTCCTTCTCTGCTTTTAATATGAAAATGTTTACCATTTTCTTTTGGATACAAATAATGTGCTAAGTAAGCTAAATAAATATCAGTTGTAGATGTTGGAAAAAGAAATGGGATATTTCTTAAATTACCATGATGAAACTTATCATTTGTAGTAAATGTATAAATACTTTCGTTAAATTTGGCATTTTGTATAAGAACAATTTTATTCCAAGGAAAATTGTTTAACGATTGTGGAAGTTTTGATTTTAAATAAATCAAATTTTCATTATTTTCGTAAGTTTTGTTGAAATCAACAAACACACGATAAGCGATTGTTGTTGTTGGTGCACTGTAAACGTGTTGATTTTCAATCATTTGATCAAACAGCAAACGATAACCATGAATAATTGTTTCATTATTTGGAAATGAATTCAATTATTATTTCTGCATATTTTATGTTTGAATTATAAACATCAGTAATTAGTGTGTTAAGATCAAACCCTTTCGTTATTGAGAGCAATTCACGACTAAACTTGAAATCACCATTCCTAATTAAAGAAACGATGTTTAGTTTTATTAAAATTTGTAAGTGGAAATTATTTCTTTCGAGTAAATTCACTTCTAAGGATTTCAAATCAGCTTGAACGTTGTTAATTGCACGATTTAAAGTATTTTCCTTTGTATTTGTAAGTTCTGTGAATTTTTTTAATTCTTTCGTTATTGTCGCTTCAATCGAGTCAAATTTTCTGTGATGTTTTGTATCATGTTGAAATAAATCGTCGTTCAACTTTGCCATCTCCTCATTCAGCATTTCATCAAAATTAAGACTCATTTTTACCATTTGTTCAAACAACTTATTTTTCTCAGCCAGACTCTGCGTTATTGTCGCATCCATTGACTTCAATTTACGTTTACAATTTTTATTATTTTCATATAAATTCTCATCCAACTCCTCAATAATCACGTTCTGCTCTTGTATGGTGCTAGTTAAATTTGTCTTTACATTTGCCAAATTAGCTTGACACAATTCAGTAAGCTCAATTAAATTCCGTTTCTCCACACTGGCATTGCTTAAGTTCCTTTTTAATTGTCGAATCTCAACCTCGTATTTTTTATGCAATTTAGGAACTGACTGAAGATGCGAATATTTTTTCATCTCAATTATCTTCAGTTGAGTGTCTTCAATATTTTGTAAATAATCATATAAAGCCTGATCAACAATGTCATCAACCATAAATTTAAGTCTTTCTGCTTCTGCTTGAACATGAAGTTTACATCCGAAATTCGTATCAATTAACTTCTGTTTATATTCGATAATAGAACCTTTGACTATATTTGTATACATCGTGCAGCCATTACCTAATGGTTGTTTTATTTCTTCTTCCATCCCTAAAATTGACTCAATTTCCATTGAATGTTTTAAATTTGAATTAACGTTTAAAGATTCTGTGGCGTCATATCCAACAAATAAAATTAAAAGAATAACTTGAAGAAAAATAACTTTATTCTCCATTATTTTATTCTTTTGATGAACTTATTATATTTGATGTTTTATATGATTGAGCGTTTGAACAGCTCAATTGAACTGAATATTTGTTGGAAAATGTTTTAATATTTATACTCATATGATTGCCCTTGATTGCGATTAATCGAAGATAACTGAAAGACCACAAACAATAACAAAGTTCAGAGGTGTTGCAAAAAATTTTAACCTATGAAGATCCATTTTTGACTAAAGGTCGTATGAACAGAATTGGTCTCAGCATGTTATGGTCTGTACATTTTTTATAAACTTAACCCTTTTCTAAAATTTTCAATAAATTTCTTCGCCCAAAAACAATCAGAGAGATCAAATAGAGCGGACAAAATAATTTCTTCTAAAATTCGAAACAGAAATATTTAAATTTTGACGTTGAATAAGTTTTTGGAAAATTTCTTACATTCGGCACTTAGCCCTATCGCTGTCCAAATTTATTCAAATTATCGATGGAAATGAAAAATAATTAAAATGATAAGACACAAAAGAAACCACATCAATTGTTATTGTCTTTATTTAATTTTAACATTTTCATTGTTTCTAGAAAATTATAAAACCAATTTTCTTCTTCTTTATATTTTATCTTCTTTTTCTTTAGATAAAATGAAAAGACCCGTAAAAAACCACCAAATATTCAACTATATAAAGGTGAATTTTAATACGAAATTAATTCATTATCATTGAATCGTTTGAGTCGCAAACAGTTTCAGTTCTCATTTGAGCCAAATCAGTAACTTTAAAAGTAAAAAGCAAGTCATTTATTATTTACTTAAAAATTTAAATTTGAGTTGAAATATTAGTAGACTCAATAAACAATTGTAAAACTTAATTCTGAAATTGAATTTAAAATAACTTGTTTTAAAGGAGATTTTTAAAGTTTGATCGTTCTCACTCACCTGAACTTTTAAAGTTATTCAAGAATTTTAAGGTATCATTAATTACTGAAAAGGGCTTTAATTCATTCACAAAGTTGCAATAATATTGTTATTGTGTTAAGTATTAAATTTGTCTCATATTTTCTTTTATTTCGATTTTTGTGATTTTAATTCATTATGTTTTAGTTTTATTTTGTTTGTTTTATTTTCAGGAAGACATCATGGCTCTTTATTTGTAGCAACATATTCACGATTATTAAGACAACTTATGGGTGTTTAAGAGTTAAGAAAGAAAATGCTTATACAGTGGGAGGAAAATTCCTGCAAAGTAAAAAATAATAAAAACAAAAGAAATTTTACCCACAACCATGTTAAAAGAAAAGAAAATATTGAAATTTTAATTAATTTATTCGTTTATTTTAAATTTAACACCAAATTATTTTAATTTTGTCTCGTTTATTTTGTTAAAATTTTAAAACATTTTTATTTTGTTTATTTGAAATCTTAACAGAATTGAAAAAAGCCTTTATTAATTTTTTACATTTTTACTTCCTGTATATTTTAGAAAATTCCATTTGCAATAATCATCCTCACATTTACCAGATCTCATTGTGAATAATTTAAGATCAGTGTGTATCGTAATAACTCCTTCTGCAACAGCTAAATATTCATTCCAGTAAATATTTTTAATCTTAAAATTTTGTGATCCTTCAATTGCTTCCAAATGCCATTTCCCTGTTTCCTTTATTTCATTTTGTTTTCTCCAACCAAGTACTGCACGTCGATTACTGTCTACAGAGAACTCATCTGTGTCTGCAAACAAATACGAATTTCCTCTTCTGCTTTTAATGTGAAAATATTTGCCATTTTCTTTTGGATACAAATAATGTGCTAAGTCACTGATGCCAATTGCAGATGTTGTGCAAAGAAATGGAATATTTCTTAAATTATCTTGTATTAAATTATTAGTAACTGTCCAAATATATTTATTGAATTTAACATTTCGAATAACAATAATTTCATTCCATTGGAAATCTTTTAACGATTGTGGAAGTTTTGATTTTAAATAAATTAAATTTTCATTATTTTCGTAAGTTTTGCTGAAATCAACGAAAACACGATAAGCGATTGTTGTTGTTGGTGCACTGTAAACGTGTTGATTTTCAATCATTTGATCAAACAACAAACGATAACCAAGAATAATTGTTTCATTATTTGGAAATGAATTCAAGAATTCAATTACTTTTTTCTGCATATTCTAAGTTGGAATTATAAACATAAGTAATTAGTGTATTAAGATCAAACCCTTTTGTTATTAAGAGCAATTCACGACTTAAAGTGAAGTCATTATGTCTAATTAAAGAAATAATGGATGGTTTTATTAAAAAATTTAACTGTAAATTATTTGTTTCGTTAAACTTATTTTCCAAAGACTTCAAACCAGCTTGAACTTTGACAATTGCATTTGACAGTTCTGTAAATTTTTTAAATTCGTTCGTTATTATCGCACCAATTTGAGTCAATTTACTTTCCTGTCTTCTAACAGTTTGATCAAAATTGACACTAATTTGTACAATTTCATCGATTAACTTGTTTTTTTCAGCCAGAGTCTGCGGTATGTTCGCTGCCATTGAACTAATTTTTTTTTGATGATCTTCAAGAGATTGATTTAAATTATCGTTAATTTTTGTCATGTGATCAATCAACTCGTTCTTCTCTTGCATGGTGCTGGTGAAATTTATCTTTACATTTTCTAAATCATCTTGACACATCCCAGTGAGCTCCTTTAGATCTCGTTTCTCTGTGATGGTATATGTTAAGTTCCTTCCCAATTCTTCAATATCAGATTCATATTTTTTGTGCAATTTTTGAACTGATTGAAGATGCGAATACTTTTTCATCTCAATTATCTTCAGTTTCATTTCTTCAATACCTTCTAAATAATGGTCCAATTTCTGATCAACCGTTTCATCAATTATAAACTTAAGCCTTTCTGTTTCCGATTTAATTTGAAGTTGACATGCAAAATTCATTGATTCGTTCATTCGTTTGTATTCAATTATTAAAGAATCAATTGAGTTTGAATACATAGAACAATCCATCTCTAATTCCTGATATGTGTCCATTTCCAATATTAATTGATTAGATAAATTAGGCTCCAAAGTCATCCCAAAGTCATCATTCTAGCAAATAATGCGAAGAAGAAAAGAATAATTTTAACTTTTTTCTCCATTATTTTATTCATTTGATGAACTTCTTATATTTATTGTTTTATATGATTGAGTGTTTGAACAGCACAATTGAACTGAATATTTGTTGGAAAATGTTTTAATATTTATACTCATATGATTGCCCTTGATTGCGATTAATCGAAGATAACTGAAAGACCACAAACAATAACAAAGTTCAGAGGTGTTGCAAAAAATATTAACCTATGAAGATCCATTTTTGACTAAAGAGTTGATCACTGAATGTTTTGGGCTTCATATTTTTAATTAATTTAGCCCTTATCCAAAAGTTTCAATAGATTTATTCGCCCAGAAACCATCTGAGAGGTTTATTAGAAACAAAAAATTTTGGTTTTAACGTGAAATAAGTTTTTGAAAAATATTTTATGTGCTGAATCCAGTTTAAATTTAATCGTCTAAAGGGCACCAAACGTCGCAAGAAAAAAATTTACGGGAAAATATACTTTCTGTGGAAGCAAAGCAGATAATTTGGATATTGTTCGCAAAAAAATTATTCGCGCGAATTTAATGCCGACACTTTTGCGAACAAAAAATTCGTTGACGTTTCATGTTTTGTTTGAACATAACCAAATTAAATTTGTACAAAATTTAATTTTTCATGGAAAAATTAAATCTATTATCAACTTTGATGAAATTGGAATGGATGAAATTCAAAGAAAATCCATAATTTATAATAAAGGGTACGTTAATTATAAAAACAAACTTTTGCGATGGTCGTGTTCGTTGTGTGATAGTAGGCGAATTTAATGCCTAATTCTTGTTTGCGACGCGAATTCGCGCTTGGTGCGCGATACCCTTAATATATGACGTAACACTTTTTTTAAAAAAAGACACAAAGAAACCACAGAGATTGATAGTGTCTTTATTAAATTTTGACTTTTTCTTTGATTTTGGAAAATTATAAAACCGTTTTTAATTGAAATAAATTCAATTTCAAAAGTTAAATAATACCGACTTTTGTGGCTGAGTTTTTATTCAATTGTAAAAAAGTAATTGTTGAAATTAAATTTAAAATAACTTTTGATTGTTTGAAGCAGATTCTAAGATTTTAATTTCTTAATGAACAGAAGGTAATTTTTGACACAGATTTCAGGTTGGACCTTCAATAAATTTTCTAAGCAAATTTGTTAAAAACTACGAGCCACAGAATTTTAGCAAACCCCATTTTAACCCTATTTTAAAACACCCCAGAATTTTAAAAATATTTATATTATTGCTGTTGGTTGCATATTGAACACATTGAACTGAAAAAAATGTCCATTAAACTTAAAAACAACAACATCAATAATATTGCCAGATGAATTCATCTAACTTCCAATATTTCGAAAATACATTTACAATAAAAAATAAAAGTAGCGGGTAAAAAGCTACTTTTATTTCGCCTTATATATTGAAAATTTCAGTTAGCATAAAATTGAAAATAATTTAGAAAACGACATTCATAATTTGATAAATATGATTTATTAGAACATTTTTCAAGTGTTTTTTTTTGTTTGTTTTGTGCTCAAAACAAATGATTAAGTTTACATTTTTTTTTTGTTTTACTTTTAATTACATCATAAAAAAACAGTTAAAAATCAATTTAGTTTTTTTTTCTTTTACACTTTTATAATTTAACCTTTTTTTCTTTTTCTCTCTTTTCAATTCAACAATAATAACATTTAATTTCTCTTAAAAACAAAAAAAAAAAACAGAATTTAGGAAGAAAAGATAAAATATATTTTTTTATGAAAATATAATCGCATTTAATTTAACTTTATACAAATTTTTAATTTTTTATGGCACCCACATTTTTTTTAAGCCATTCTCCTTTCTTATTCTTTCTTTCTCTTTTGTTTCTCTTATAATTTTATAATAATTTTTTTTTTTCAATAGTTTTCTTCTTCTTTCTTTTATGTTAAATTGTTTTAATTTTATTGTTATATTTCTTTTTGTCTCATCTTTTTTTTTTTGTTTTGTTTAATTACAATAATTAAAAGCACTTTTTTTTTGATTTTATTTTAAAATAAGTTTTTTTCTTTTTAAATGAAGGAAGAAAAGGAAAGAACTAAAAATCTTTTGGTTAGTTTTGTTTTTATTTGTTTAAATGTATTTTCTTCTTCTTTTATTTTGATGCATGATATTTTTTTCTATACAATTTCATTTAATTAAAAATTTTTATTATCATTGGCTTTATTTTTATCTATAACACAATACATTTACCAACAATCTCTTCAATTCGATATAAGCCATTAATCAGGTAAACACTTCACACATCCTCTCTCTCTCTCTATCCCATTTTCTTATGACAAAATTTAACAATCGAAATAGCGACGATTAAATATCGATAGTTTTTTTTTTCTATTTTTAAATCGTCAAAAATTAAAAAAAAAGAATTATTTTTTTTTCTCCTAAAACATTTAATTTAAAATCATTTGATTTGAGTCGCATTTTTAATTTTTATTTAAATTTATACTCATTTATGGTCAATATACATACACATAAATATAATACAACCATAATTTTATATTTATTTAATTTCGTAATGATATTAATTTTCAATTCTCAATTTATGTAAAATCATCTCTTCTATTCTTTCCCCCATCCCACCCCCCTCCTTTTCATCTTATTATATTTTTTTAACCATTTTCGTCTAGTTTTTGACGTTTACCCAAATAATTTTAATTGTTTCTTCAATTTTCCATTCATAAAATTTAAACAAGAATAAATTCGCGTTAAATTACATAATAATTTTTTTAATTTTCTATATTATCAGCTGCCTTTGTTTTATCTTTGTTTTTTTTTTTTTTTATTATTTTGTTTTCTAAATCATTAATTTAACAAAATGTTTTAATACTTTTTCTTTTTCTTAAAAATTATCAGAAAAAAAAACAACAAAAAAAATATTTCTACAAAACCAAAAAAAAAAATAAAACACAAATAAAAATAACAAAACAAAAAAAAAATTAAGATTAGCTTTTAAAGCAATTAATTAATTAATTCATTTTTATTTTATTTTTTTTTTATAGTAAAATTTATTATCAAAGTAGAAACTGTAGTAAATATCACTTCGTTTTAATTTATTTTTCTTTTTATTCTTCTTCTTCTTTTTTTCCTCATTTTTCTTTCCCTTTCTCTTCTTTTTCTTTTTTTTTTAATTGTTAAAACTGGAATAAAGTTTATATTTCAAATAATAATAATAATAATAATAAATGAGAAACATAATAATTATAATAATAATAATAATAATAATAGTAATTAATAAAGAAACGACATAATTTCATGTTTTGTTTTTCTTATAAAAAACAGTAGAAAAAAAATGGCGTCCATTAGACAGTTAGAACAAATTTAATATTTTCTATTTTGTAAAATGGCGTCGATTGAACGTATATAAATATTTCCCGGTTAATATTTCCACATTCTCTTCACAAAATAAATCTCAATTGAACACACATCTTTTAGTTGCAGAAAATCAAATAATCATTTTTCTTCTACTGTTTTTTTTTTGTGTATTTCTTTTTTTAGGTAAGTAAACAGAAATAACAAAACCAAATAATTTCAAAAATATATTTAAAAAAAACATACGAAATAGAAGAAAGTCGCATTTTCCCTTTTAATTGTTTTAATTTCATTTTTGGTATAATTATTTGAATCATTTTTCAATTATTATTTAATTAATTTTTTTTTGTTTTGTTTAAAAAATTCAGTACATTTTTATTTGATTTTGATTTTAAAATCCATTTTTTTTTCTTTAATGATATTATTTTTTTTTTTCTTTTTATAAAAATAATTCTAATTTATCATGCTACCAGGTAAATACTACATTATTATTCTTTTTATTTTTTTTTTTTGTGTTTTGTTTTAATTCATATCAAATTGATCAAATTTTAAATGTTACGTTTTTGTTTTTTCTCATTTAATTTTCTAAACATTTGTGTGATGAAGAATGCTACTATCACCGCCACCAGAAAAATGATAATTATTATGTTGATGATTTGTATCAAGACGTAAACGAATCTCTTCCTTTTTCTGTTGTACAGTTAATAATTCATCACTTAAATCATTACAAAGTTTTAATAATAATGTATTCTGTTCTTTTAAATGTTTTAAAATATCTTTCATATTTTTATCTTGTTTAAATGTAACATGGCGTAAATTGTCACTTATCAATGAGACACGTTTTTCATATTCAGATGTACGTGATGTTGTTCCACCAATACCAATAACAGTACCACCACTACCAGTAATACCAATAATACTACTACCACCTTCTGTTGGGGATTGTGAATTACGTGATCCTGGTTTACGATAAATTTCAAATGCACTTGTTCGTTGTGATGATTGTAATGATGGTATTGTTGGACGAGGATATGGTGGAATATTACCTGATGAATCCAAATGTATTGTACCTACTTGTGAATCAGTTACATCATCAGAAACTTGAAACTAAAAAATATACAAATTAATTATTCAAATTTCATTTAATTTCAGAACCTAAATAAAGTTCTAAACAGAATAGAAATAAAAACTAATCGCAATCACAAACATGAAAATTACCTCAATACTAGAATCGGGAAATTTTGCAAAATCAGCAAATGATGGATTACCAGTTTCCATTTGCAGATCAACACTTGTTTGTGGTGAAACACGTGGTGGTATTTCTGGTGGTGCATTCAATTTTAATTTATTTAAATCCAAACTACTGCTTCTTGCATGACGATGAGGTCTAAAAAAATTTACAATTATACAATTTAAAGTTTAAAGGAAACTGAAGAAAAAAATAATAACCTTGGCGGTGGCAATGGTGGTGGTTCCTTTTTACTAATATTAATCACATTGGCTATATTTGATACAGTAACATCTGATGTATCAGATGCCGTACTTGAACCAATACTTGCTTCTCGTTGTGGAGGTGGTGGTAATGCACCAATTGTTGGAAGTTTTTTAGGTTGAGGCCTTTGTATTGGTCTTATATCATTTTGTATTGAATCTCTATGTTGATTTATTAATTGTTTATTTGGACTATTTGTATCATTTTCACGTGATACAATTAGTACACCAGAAACATCATAGACTAGATTCTCTGTTTTACGATAATGTCGACTAGATTCGTCATCTAATGGTTCAGGACCTTAATAAAAAAAAATAAAAAATTTAAAGAATAAAATTTTATTAAAGATTATTTAAATTTTTCAATTTAAAACTACAAAAAAAGGGAACATTTCTAAAAGGCATGTGATAACACGGATCTTTGTTTTTGATTAAATTTAAATTGTATAATTTTGTCTGTTATTGTACTTGCACCAATATTTAATCATAGTCGACCAACATTGATTCTCGTATTTGAATTTTTCTCCCAGCAAATAATTTGATATTCTGAATGACTATAAAAAAATATGTTTGAACAAAGAAAAATACATAATTTACAATTAATCACAAATGTTGGTTTGTAAGTAAAAGACATACAGAGAGTTGTTAGTTCATGGAGGATAATAATTTTGTTTTTTTTTTATGATTAATAAATTGAAATAATGAGAACATTAAAATAAATAGAGAAAGAGAGAGAGAGAGAGATAATTTAATCTTACCAACTGGTGTCACTCTAAGTGGTACAGGATGTAATATTTGTGGATCAGAAACAACAGCTTGTGCTGTTCTTTGCATATCAAAATTAACTGGTTTTGGACCAGGACTTGATACATTTGATGTTGGTGATTCAGTAAATTTAGTCCATTGTTTACTAGCACTCCAATCTTTACTTTGTTGTGTCCAATCTTTTTCTAAATTTTTTATTGTTGTAGGTGAGGATCGTTCATTAGTGCCACCAGTTGTACCTGTTCCTGTTATTGTACCTGTTCCTGTTAATGTTGTTGTTGTTGATATTGATGTTGTTATTGGTGAATTCGATTCTGAACGATTTACCGTTGTTGTTACTGTTTTTGGTATACCACTGGTACCGCTTCCTCCTGTTGTTGGTGAACCCGATGAACCTGTTATCACATGTTTACTATTTGAGACAAGTGATGTTGAATGTTGAACTTTAGATAATATTGTTGTTGATGATGACGATGATGTAGATGATAATATTGATGAAGTTAATTTTGATGATGATGATGGTGGTAATGATGATGATGATGTTTTTGGATATTTTTTAAAATCAATTATTTTTGTATTTTGGATAATAGGAGGAGGAACACGTATATTACCAATTATTCTATGTTTATCAATTGATTTTCTTTCTAAAGACAAAAATAAATCAAAAAAACTAAAAAAATTTAATTAAAGTAAAAAAAAAAAATATTGAATTTTTCAAATTTCTATTGTGAATATTTAATTTAAAATAATAAACGATTTTATGAAAACGTATCAATTAATTATTAATCCATTTAAAAATATAGAAATAAAATCAATATGAAGAAGATGAATAAATTTATAAAACGTGTTCATACAATAATACTTTTAAGAAAACAATAAACAAACAAATAGGATCTATAAAAATGTTTATAAGAAGAAACCTTCATAAGTTGATCAGAGTTTAATGTATTTTTCTGGTTATGGTGAACTTTTTTTTTCTTATTTTAGTTAAAAGCAACAAAAACTTCAACAGTTAAAATGCTATGGTCAATTTATAAAGTTTTCATCTGAATCAATATGAATAAAGGGTTGGTCACTTTTGATAGGTCAATAAGTATAAAACTAAAATAAAGGAAAAGAAAAAAAAACAAACAAAAACAAACCTGTACTTTCATCATCATCTAAATTTAATAAATCAGCTTCTGGTGGATCATTTATTGTTTGTATTAAATTATTATTTGTTTGTCCAATTGTTAAAATTAAACACGGTGGTAATTGTGATGGTAATGGTATATTATTACGACGTAATACAACTAAATGCATTGCCGCTGTAAATTCACCTAAACTTAATGCACCATCTCTGGTAACGTCACACAATTGCCATATATGTCTAAGTTCTTCAACTGGAATTCGAGATTTTTCAAAAAATATTCTACAAAATAAATAAGAAAAAAGAAATTAGAAAATAAGAAAATGAATAATTAACATTGATTGATAAATTATTTAGTTGAAAACATAATTTTTTCAAATAATTTAAAATTAATTAAAATTTATAATAAAATTACCGAGCAACATGTCCAACTAAAAGACCATTTAAATCTGGTTGTACAGCCCTAAATTGATTTGTATAATATTCTTTTTGTTCTGATGTTATTTGATAAACCGTTTCTAAATCAACATCATTATCATCATCACTACTATGTCGATCAGATGATTCTTCTTCAGTACCTAATAATTGTCGTTGTTCTTCACATAATAATCCTTGCCATAATGTATTTTTAGCCCATGGACGTTCAGCAACACTATTTGTTGGTGTTGGACTATCACTAGCTGTACTCCATGCTTCTGTTGGTGAACGAAGACGATGCTAAAAATATAAAATATAAAAATTAAATATTTAATTAAATGAATCAATAAATTCTTGTTGAAAAATTACAAATTATTCATTGTTTAAAAAAAATCTTCTCTACTTAAATCGTTCTACGCCATTTTGAATTCTTTTAAAGATTTAATAAAATTTTCAAGATTTATTATTTTTAATTTTACTTTTAATAAAAATGCTAAGCAATTTAGTGTGTGAAGAAAACTTATTAAAATGGATTTTTATAGAAACATAAATAAAATAAAATGGAAAAAAAAAAATAAAAAAAAACCGATTACAATTAAATTTTACACAAAATAAATGTTTGTTTTTGTGTGCGGGTATTGTAATGGTCAATGTCAAGGACATTCGTTTTTCATTTCAATTGAATTTCTTTTCTGTTAAAATGTTAAAATTTATCATTTACAAATCTCTAACATTAAATTTGTATTTAATTTCCTTTTTTTTTTATCAATTTATTGGTTCTTCGAATAAATTTTGTTATCTTTGAAATGAAACACACAATATTGAAACCACATTTTTATTTATTAAACGGAAAAATTACGTGCATTGCATCAAATATCATACAATAAGTGGGGGTGAGTGATGTAAGGTAGAGGAAAATAACGAGATGATTAGGGGAACGCCTTAAAAGTATATTACATTTCTTGGGATTTATTTTTGTTTTGTTTATTTAAAAAAAAAAATTAATTTTAAGATGAAGAAGAAGAAGAAGAAACTAAGAAGACAAGGATAAAGAAGAAAACCTTCCAAATGTTAATGTAAACAAAAATAGATTTATTTATTAAAAATACATTTTTTCTTCTTCTTCTTACTCTTTTTTTTTTAAAACGCAGAAGAGAAGAAAAAAAACACGAGAAAAAAATAAATAAAATAAATTTAGATAAAAAAAAAAAGAAAAAAATTAAAACAAAACAAAAAAAAAGAATCAGAAGAAGAAATATTAACAAATCATAGATAATTTCTCTTGTCTCTCTCATCCCTCTCACCAATCATTTAAAATAATAAATTTAAAGTGTTTTTGATTTTTCAAAAATATAAAAACTGAAAAACAACAACAACCAAAAACAGAAAATAAAAATTCCAACAAAAATACATTTTTCTTGTTTTTTTGTGTTTTGTTTTTTTTTTTGTTTTTTTTGCGGCGTTTATTTTTATTTTCATATTTTTGATTTTGACAAACAAAAACAAAAAACAAAGAACAAAAAAAAAGAATAATTAAAAATAAACTCGGATAGAAAATAAAGAATTAAAAATAAAAATAAGACAACAAAAAACAAAACAAAACTGAGACAAAACAACAACAACAACAATAATAAAAAAAAATAATCAATAAATTTAAATCGTGATAATTTTTTTAAATTTAAAATTCTTGTCTGTTGTTGGTTCTTTAAAATATTTTAGAGGAATATCATATCTGTATGTTTTGATATTAATGGAAACATCAACAGTAAACAAATTCATTCAATTACATTTATTGTCATTGTCCAAAAACATCTTCTCTCTCTCTCTTTATATTTTTTTTTATTGAAGTATTTTTTTCCTAAATTCAATTCAGTTTTCAATTGTTACAATTTTAACAAAATAAAATTAAAACAAGAATTTTTTTTTGTTTTTAAATAAAAAAACGAGAACAAAAACGAAAACAAAATTACCAAAAAATGTTTTTTTTGTTTTTGAATAAATTTTGAAATTAAATTAAAATGAAAAAAAAAAAAAAATTTTAAAATTTACATTTTTTGATTTTGTTTTGTTTTCATTTTTGGGTATTTGTTGATTTTTAAAGAATTAAAGAGAAAAAGAGGGAGAGAGTGAGAGAGAAAGAGAATAAAAAAACAAAATGATTGAATTATTTGAATTTTTTGAAAGAAAAAAAAATTCAGCTTAAATTTTGATTGATTTTGATTTTAACAAAAATTTAAAAGATTTTGACCATTTTTTTTTCAATTAGAAAGAGAGAAAAATATTAAATTGGGAGTCGAATCAAAAAAAAAATGATGAAATTTACAAAAAAAAAACTGAAAAGAGTGAGAAAGAGACAGAGAGAAAGAGAGAGAGAGTGAAGTGAGTCCTTGGCTTTTATTTTGTTTTTTTTTTTAAATTTACTTCCTTGATTTTTTTTTGTTTATTTCGTTTTTTAAGATTAGAAATTTTTTTAATTTTATTTATTTTTGTTTTTTTTTTTTGTTGTCTTTCCGAGTTTAAATTTGTTTTTTGTTTTTAGTTTTATCAAGGAAGGAATATTTTGACCTGGGATCTGGGAACAAAAAAAAAAAATTTTTTACAAAATCAAATTAAATTGGTCAAAGTTTTCCGTAATAATTTTAAGAATAAAAAATAAATTCTACGTTTAATATTTTAAAAATCAGATTAATTTTTTAAGATCTAATTCCAATTCTAATCTTCCATAAAATTTCTGTTTGGTTTAGACGTAAGTCGCCAATTTATTAATCTATCTAAATTATTCAAAAACTGTCAAAAACAGTTTTGAACTTTACGATCTCTGTTCCCGCATCACCCACCACCACCTCCCCACCGCCCACTGATATTACTTTACGTTCTTTTTAGATTTTTGTGTTTTTTTTTCTAAATAAATAAATGAATTTGTTTATCTTAAATGAAATGACAAACATCTGTGCTCAACCCAACATCGCACAAACAATTTTTGTTTGTTTGTGTTTTTTTTCCTAATTTTTTTCAAATGTAGATCAGACAAGAAATAAAAACAACAATTTTACTTTAATTAAAAGAAGGAAAGAAAAGTGTTTTAGACTATTTGGAAAACTTATTGAAAACTTCTTCATAAAAAAAAAATTGAGTATGAACAACTGTTACTTTCAAGTAATTTAATTTAGTTAAGGATAAAACACAATCTAAAATCATTTCTAAACTGTACTTCACATTCACTTTACAACAATTTAATTTCTTCCGATAACTAATTCTAAAATAAAAATATGTATGCATGTAGAAAAGTCAAGTGGAATTGCCTAATTGAAGAGAAGTGAGTTCATTATATTAACTCACTTGCAATTATTATGTAATTATTTTTAAATGATTTTTGTTCTGCCTTTTTTGTTGTTGTTGTTGTTTATTTCTCTTCAAAAATAATAAATCAGAGCAGAGACCGACCAGCTGTTTATTAAAATAATTATAATTAAGTGAATTAATAATGACATAATTTTATAATCGGTTACCGAAAAAAGTAAAAATAAAAGGATTAAATCAAATTAATTTAATGAATAAAAGAAATTTTATAATTTTTTTTTTGTTGTAAATGATAAATTTCTAAATGGTTTTTAATACGAAAGAAAATTGTTTCAAAGTGAAACATGTTATTGGTAAAAATAAATTAAAAAATGATAGATTGTAAGAAAAAATGAACGGTACAAACATAAACTGTCTCTAAAATTTACTTTACACACTAAAGTGAGAAATACACTAAATGGGTGGAGATGAAACTTTTTACACCACAATTCACATACATATTTTTTTTTCACAAAAAAAAAAATTTCGTACGTACAAAAATTAATAAAAAAAACAATTACAAAAAAAAATACTTACAGTACCATCTAAATGTGTATCATTTTGTTCAACTTCAGAATCAGTACTTGGTTGATCAGAATTTCCCGTATCAATTTGTGTATCCTCAATTGTTATATCTGGTGTTATAACATCACGCCATTCAATTTGTTCAATATTTTGTATACCATTATTTATTGTTGTTGTACCACCTCCTTGTTGTTGTGTTATTATTTGTTGTTCATTATTTAATAAATTATTAGTTATTGTTGATGAATTATTTAATAATAATGTTGTACCACCACCACAACCAGTTGTTGTATTTGTTGTTATTATTGTATTTATTGTATTAGTTGATATTGGTGTTGGTGAATCTTTCCAACTAAATCTAGGTAATGGTAATGAAATAATTGATGTTATTAAATCCTGTCTTAATTGTATTGTTGCTTGATGTGCTGCTATTAATTTTAAACAGGAATAAAATTGTTTACGTGATAAATGAATTGATGTTGAAGGTATTGAGACTAGTGACATTATCTAGAAATAAATAGAAAAAAAGAGAAAAATTAATTAAAAGGAAATTATAAAATTTAAAAAAAAAACATCAAAAAAAAGAAGAAGGAATTCCTGTCAGTTGTTACTTCAAATTTATATAATTTAATAATCCTTGATTTTACAATTTAAATTGTTTGTATCATTTATTCATTTAAGGACAACCCACAAATACACAAACACATACCCACACAAACACACACACACACACGTAATCATTATAAAATTGAAAGAAAATTATTTCATTCATTTAAAGTTGAAAATATTTTCGTTTTTTTTTCTCTTTTTAGTTTTGTACCAGATTCTGTACGTACATAAGCTGAGCTAAGAATTTGTTTTTTTCGCTCACAATTATTGACGTATTATGTTCTCTCTTTTGTTCTTTACAAAAAAAAAATTATAAAACAGAAAACAAAAGTAAATTTTTTATAAAAAATCTAACATTAGTCTGTTAGTGTAGAGTAGATAAATTTAAGTAATAAATATATTAAAGAAAGTAAGGCCATAATAAAAGAATAGATTTAAAGATTATGAAAATAAATTTTTATGTAGAAGAAGTTCATGGGCATATCGACACAGAGAGAGAGAGAGAGATAGAAAAATAGACAGAGAGAGAACCTAAAACATAAGCAAAATGTACCTGATTTTTAAAAAATGAATTTAAAATGTACCCATAATCCAAATCCATAGATTAGATCAATTTTGAAATTGACAAATTTTTAACGTACAAAATTAACTTGATAACGACTCAGACCAATTATTTATCTCTCTCTTTCTATTATCCTTTTGAACAGGAATTTCCTGCGAAACATTTTCTAATAACCGTGTTACACATTTTCCATTTTTCACTTTCATTTTC